>CM022301.1:424240491-424616367 GCA_011799875.1 Thinopyrum elongatum
ATTGTTGATGCCATGATGAAAGCTTTAGAAGAAAAGTTGGAATTGGAAGTTTCAATTCCTAGAAAATTACATGATGAATGGGAACCTACTATCAAAGTCAAGATTAAAATTTATGAGTGTTTTGCTTTGTGTGACTTGGGTGCTAGTGTTTCCACAATTCCGAAATCTTTATGTGATGTGCTTGGTCTTACCCACATTGAAGAGTGTTCTTTAAATTTGCACTTGGCGGATTCCACTATTAAAAAAACCTTTGGGAAGAATTAATGATGTTCTTATTCTTGCAAATAGGAATTATGTTCCCATTGATTTTATTGTGCTTGATATTGATTGCAATCCGTCTTGTCCAATTATACTTGGTAAACCGTTTTTACGCACTATAGGTGCCGTGATTGATATGAAAGAAGGGAATATTAAATTCAAATTTCCTTTGAGAAAGGGTATGGAACACTTCCCTAGAACAAGAATTAGGCCACCATATGAATCAACCATGATAGCATCTTATGGATCTAGAACCAAAGATGATAATACTTGAGATCTATGTGTTATGCCTAGCTAGGGGCGTAAAACGATAGCGCTTGTTGGGAGGCAACCCAACTTGTATCTTTTTGCTTTTTGGTTTTATTGCTGTTTTCCAATAATTACACAAATATGCCTCTGGTTATATGTGTTTTTGTGGTTTAAATTAGTGTTTGTACCAAGCAAAGCCTTTGGGATGATTTGGTTGATAGTTGATTTGATTGCGTTGAAAATCAGAATTTTTTTTGCGCCAGTGCCAGAATTGTTGATGGCCACTGGAACGTGATAAATTCTTGAAATTTTTACACATTATCAATATACAAATTTCCCACGTTGTCCTAATTTTTTAGAATTCTTAGAGTTACATAAGTATGACTAAAAATTACGTCTTTACAGACTATTCTATTTTTGACAGATTCTGTTTTCGTTGTGTTATGTGCTCGTTTTAATGAATCTATGGTTTCTTTTGAAGAATTTTTGCCATAGAAAAGTTAGAATACAGTAGATATAATGTAATAACAGTTTGCTACAGTACTTAAAGTAAGGATTGGTTTTGTTATACTAACGGATCTCACGAAGTTTTGTTGAGTTTTGTGTGATTGAAGTTTTCAAGTTTTTGGTGAGATCACGATGGATGAAGAAATAAGGATTAGCAAAAGGCTAAGCTTGGGGATGCCCGAGGCACCCCAAGATAATATGCAAGAAGTATTAAGCAACTAAGCTTAGGGATGCCCCCGAGTGGCATCCCCTCTTTCTTCTAACGACCATCGGTATATTACTTGAAGCTATATTTTTATTCGTCACATATCATGAGTTTTGCTTGGAGCGTCTTGTATGATTTGAGTCTTTTCTTGTTTTTATTTTTAGTTTGTATCATCTATCCTTGCTGAACACATTTATTTGAGAAAGCCAATTGATGCTATGTTTGCTCTTTATGCTTCACTTAAATTTTTTGAGAGTTATGGAATTGCTCTAGTACTTCACTTATATCTTTTTGAGCACGGTGTGCTTTAATGTTTTTGAAGAAATGCTCTCATGCTTCACTTAGATTATTTTGAGAGAAAGAAAATTTTATGCTCATGTTCTTCACTTAGATTTGTTTGAGCTTATAATAAGTAGCATGTGAAACTAGTATACAATAAAAACTTTCATGAAGATCATTGGACAAAATAAACTTGATTCTTTGTAATAGTTTTGAGATATGATGATAGTGATAAGTGAGTCATGTTAATGAGTAATTATGTTTTAGTCAGAATATTTATGTTAAGGTTTGTGATTCCCTATGCAAGCACGAAAGTCAATAGTTATGCAATGAAATTACATCCTACTTGTGGTGCATTATTCGGTGTTAGTTATGCTCAATGCTCGCTTATGTGATTTTTCGTTTCTTGGTTGGTTGCTTCTCAATCTATTTGCTAGCTTCCACTTGTACTAAGTAGAAATACTACTTGTGCATCCAAAATCCTTAAACCCAGTTTTGCCATATGAGTCCACCATACCTACCCATATGCGGTATTACCTTGTCGTTCTAAGCAAATTTGTATGTGTCATCTCTAAAATTCAAAATAAACTTCTCTTTTGCGTGCCCGTACCGCTCATGAGGCGGTGAGGGGTGGCCGATATTTTTCCATGCTAGATGTGTTATTCTCAAGATGAGTGTTTATTCACTTGTCATTGCACGAGAGTGCGGCGGTAATAGGGATTCCAAGTCCCGAAATGAAAAAGAAATTTACTTTATGTTGTCAATTAATAAATTCCTTGGAAAGTGTTGGTATGGAGGGCACCCGTGGATACGGTTAGCCATGGATTGTGAAAGAATGGTGGAAAAAGGAATAAACTTTATTTTCTGTTTGGGAACCGCCTATGATGTATCTAGCCTGGAAAGTATTGGAAACTCTAAGTCACTTTCGTTGACGGGAAAAGTATGCCTCTCAAAATTGTTATCTCTCAATTTAAGCTTTGAGCTCTGGCACCTCTATAAATCCCTACTTCCCTTTGCGAAGGGCCTTTCTATTTACTTTATGCAATTTTTATTTTTATTTGAGTCTCCATCTTCTCTTATAAAGCACCAACTAAGGGGCACTATGATCGTACTTGAGCATTGGTTGTAGCTAATATGCGAGTGTGTTTCATGAATGGATCAATGATTGAGCATGATGGGCTAGGGATAACTTGCTTTAGTATTGATATTTTGAAAGACATGGTTGCTTGTTGGTATGCTTGAGTATTAAAGTCTTCATGTCAAAACTAGACTATTGATTTGAACCATATAAAAGTCCAAATGTCCATGCTACAAAGAAAAGAATATGTGATGAACATGTTAGGCAGCACTCCACATCAAAAATTCTGTTTTTATCATTTACCTACTCAAGGACGAGCAGGAATTAAGCTTGGGGATGTTGATACGTCTCCAACGTATCTGTAATTTTTTATTGTTCCATGTTGTTATATTATCATTCTTGGATGTTTTACAATCATTTTGTAGCAACTTTATATCATTTCTTGGGACTAACCTATTAACATAGTGCCCAGTGCCAGTTGCTATTTTTTGCTTGTTTTTTACATCACAGAAAATCAATACCAAACGGAGTCCAAACGCGGCAAAACTTTTTGGAGAATTTTTCTGGGCCAGAAGACACAGGATGGGCCAAATAAGTACCACAGGGGGGCTTCGAGGGGAGCACAACCCACCAGGGCATGCCTGGGCCCCCTAGCGCGCCCAGGTGGGTTGTGCCCACCTCGGTGGCCTCCTGCACCGCCTCTTCGCTCTATAAATACCCCTATACTCCAAAAACCCTAGGGGAGTCGACGAAATTTTATTCTAGCCGCCGCAAGTTCCAGAACCACGAGATCCAATCTAGAGCCCTTTTCCGGCACTCCGCCGGAGGGGAACACGATCACAGAGGGGTTCATCATCCTCATTGGTGCCTCTCCGATGATGCGTGAGTAGTTCACCTCAGACATACGGGTCCGTAGGAAGTAGCTAGATGGCTTCTTCTCTCTTTGTTTCTCAATACAAAGTTCTCTTGGAGATCTATTTGATGTAATGGCTTTGTGCGGTGTGTTTGTTGGGATCTGATGAATTGTGAGTTTATGATCAGATTTGCCTTGATTTAATATCCATACTTGATTATTATAGCCTCGTATTTCTTCTCCGATATTTGGGTTCTGTTTGGCCAACTTGATCTATTTATCTTGCAATGTGAAGAGGTGCTTTGTGATGGGTTCGATCTTGCGGTGTCCTTTCCCAGTGACAGAAGGGGCAGCAAGGCACGCATGTATCATTGCTATTAAGGATAAAAAGATGGGGTCTATTCCTACATGAATAGATCTTGTCTACATCATGTCATCATTCTTATTGCATTACTCTGTTTTTCCATGAACTTAATACACTAGATGCATGTTGGATAGCCGTCGATGTGTGGAGTAATAGTAGTAGATGCAGGCAGGAGTCGGTCTACTAATCTTGGACGTGATGCCTATATACATGATCATTTTCTTGGATATCGTCATAACTATTCGCTTTTCTATCAATTGCCCAACAGTAATTTGTCACCCACCGTTTGCTATTTTTCTCGAGAGAAGCCACTAGTGAAATCTACGGCCCCCGGGTCTATTTTCCTATCATATACTTTGAGATCTATATTGCCATTTGCTTTTTCTTTTATTTGCAACTTTTATTTTCAGATCTATATTATCAAAAACCCAAAAATACCTTGCTGCATTTTATTTGCCGTTGTTCCATTTGCCACTACTCATCTACCTATTTACCAATCCATTACCCGGGAGGGATTGACAACCCCTCTTACACGTCGGGTTGCAAGTATTTGTTATTTGTGTGCATGTACCGTTTACATAGTGTTGCTTGGTCCTCCTACTGGTTCGATAACCTTGGTCTCATCACTGAGGGAAATACCTACCGTAGCTGTGCTGCATCATCTCTTCCTCTTTGGGGAAATACCGATGTAGTTCAAGCGACATCACACCCATGTCAGCTCTTGTTTCCATGGGCCTTGAACCTGTTTGATGAACTTTTTCCAAGCCCTGCCCGCCGGCAAAGAAAATGAATAAAGGAGTTATTAATTAGTTGATATCAGGAAATGAACTAAAGAGGCTGACATAGTGCGATAATGATTGAAATTACCTGTCGAGCATCCCCTTCACGATTGAGTAGTCTTTAGTTTCTTTAAGTAGTGAGTCCAGTACTTTAACTTTTCCCTCGCCAACTTCAATGATTAGCAAGATCCAGTGGAAACTGCATGCGCACATGTTTGTATAATTAAGCGGGCATGTGCATAACTCATCAACTACACTTATTAACATCTAGTAAGAAAAAATGAATTTGTAGTACAAGACAGTAACAGTCACCCGAAGTTGTAAGGAAGTAGTATTTCTGGTTGGGTATTTAGTCGCTTCAAAAACTCTAGCAAGCTTCTCTCTGTGTCTTTTTTCTCACGTGACCATGTCTCTTCATTAACGGTATTTGGGTCAATGAACCCAATGACATAGCGTCCAGCTCTTTTCATTTCATACATCTTCATTCTGCATAATACCACGGAAAAGAATATAGTGAGGATAATTACAGGTAATGAACGAGCACAACTAGAGACTTAAATTACAGAAAGAAATCACTTACAGACAATAGCAACTGACGAGAGATTTGTCGAGTGCGTCTTGATTGAATAACTGAAACATTTCTTCAAACTCAATCCACAAATCTTTTTCATGGAAGTAATGATGTGCCTTGACTTTCACCATGAGGGCCTCTCGCCCATTCTTTATTTCTCTCAGGTACCACTCATGCAAACTGTGCATTCTCGTTGATAGAAGCAGGATCTCCTCAGGCTTGACCAGAGGTTGGTCGGGGACATATTTCCATGCTACTTTGTCATCTTGAATCCCGGGGATAGGCTCGATCTCTAGGAATTGATAAACAGTGACACTGGCCTCTTTAGCCATCCTTCTATGATCGTCGGTTATTACCAGCTGATCGGCGGTACTCACATGTGGTTTTACAATGAGCGGGGGGGATCGATTGCACCGCCTGTGCTCCCAGCTGGGGAACAGTTTTCCCGCATTTTTTACCTGCTTGGCTCGAGCTCGACTCCTTTTTTGTGCATGATATAACTTCTTAATAGAGCGCTCATAGTCTGAGTCCCTTCTCTTCATAGCTGGTTGAGCATTATCAATAAAGTGTTGTACGACTTCCTCAAGTATGTGCTCCTTTGGTGGCGGGGGTTGTTTCGGTGCAAAAAAAGCCTTCACTTGGGCAGCCACTTCGGCGTTGTTTTCCTCAATGGTCATGTGGTAAGCCAACTTCTTTTTGGCAGGAGGAGAGGCTTTATTTCTTGGTGCTCTATTCCGCTTTGGAGAAGGCTGACGCGCCCGAGATCGATATGGTGAACTTACGCTAATGGGCTCCGTCTCGGGGTGGAGCGGTGGAGTCGGCTGACGCGGTGGCGGACTAGCGCCGCGCTTCGTCTCGGGGTTGGGCGGTGGAGTCGGCTGGCGCGGTGGCGGACTTGGAGGAGGAGTCGGCTGACGCGGTGGTGGACTTGCAGGAGCAGGAGTCGGCTGACACGGTGGCGGACTTGGAGGAGGAGTCAGTGGCCTTGGAAAGACGATGCAATCCTTTCTCCATAGAATGATACGACGTATGGCCTCTCCTAGTGTGCGCTCCTCGTCACCTCCATGAATGTCAAGCTCTAGCTCGTTATATCCCGACATCACTTCATTCACCCCGACACGAGCATAGCCAGCTGGAATCGGATTGCCATGGAAGGTTGCTCAGGGGGATTTGTTAAAGCATAGCCGTCCGCCACCTTCATGGATATGTTCTTCACTTTAATGTGTAGCTCACAAGGTGTCACACGTTTGATATCATCCACGGGATATCTAGCCAGCAGTGCATCATTGGTCGGGGTGGAACCCACGCTGCTTCTCGGCATAGATGGGACGGTGCTATCCAATGCTGGATCTGCTTGCTGCTGCCGCTACTGAGACGCCCTTTCCTGACTGAGTCGGTCGATCTATTCCTGCTGCCGCATGAAAGCGCGTTCCAACTCCGCGTGCTTTGATTCTACCAGTTGAAGGCGGACTACTTCCTCCTTCCTCTGCTCCTCCTCTAGCTTCCTCTTCTCCTCCTCCTGCTGCTTCTTTCTCGCGCGGCTTCTGTAAGTGGCGTTCCAATCCGCAAACCCCTCAAACCATGGAACAATGCCTTTGCCTCGTGTTCGTCTCGGGTGTTCAGGATTCTTCAGGGCGCGCGTAAGCTTGTCGTTCTCTCTCTCGGGCGTGAACGCCCCTGTTCGAGCCTCTTGTATTGTAACAAGTAAAGCATCGGAGGCTTCTTTAAGACTTGCCCGCTCCATAACCATCCCTGTGTTTGGGTCCAACTTCCCCCCATGCGCATAAAACCAAGTCCTGCACCTGTCGGGCCAACTCAATGTAACTGGAGTGATCCCTGCAGCAATCATCTGTTCCTCAGCTAGATCCCACTTAGGTTGGGCGACCTGGTAGCCACCTGGCCCCAGAGTATGGTGCCACTTCTTTTTTGCAGCATTAATCTTGTTTATTCTGGACCGTTCCTGAGCTGCTTCCGAGTCCTTGAACTTCACGAAAGAGTCCCAGTGATCTCTTGCCTTCTCCAGTGCTCCCTTGAATGCTTGAGTCTTCTTTCCGTCTGCTTCGTACTTGTTCCATATTATTTTCTTGTGGTTGCAGAATGCAATCGCCATCTTCTTAAGAGCACTCTTCCTGACTTTCTCCTGTTCTGCATATGTCAAATCATCTGGTAGGGTGAAATGTGACATGAGCGATTCCCAAAGCAGATATTTCGCTCTTTCGGAGACAAAACTAACTCCTTCATCTCCCTTTGCTGGCTTATTCCATTCTTGAACGGAGATCGGGATTTGGTCCCTGACAATAACTCCACATTGACGAGTAAACTTGCCCGCATTCTTCTTAGGTTCAAACGGTTCGCCATTTGGTTTGATGGCATCGATGTTGTACTTTATGCCAGCCTGCAACCTTTTGGCCGGGCCTCGTAATGCCCTGCTTGTAGAAGATTTGCTCGATCCGGAGGGCTAAAATAAGAAAGATCGATTCGTTAATATATATATATATATATATAAATCAATTAATAAATGTAATGATCACCAGATGCCTTATATAAATATACCTCACCGGTCTTTGTTATTTGAAGAAAATTTCCTTCGTCATCTTTGTTGTGGCCTTCATCTATTCGTTCGTCTTCATCAAATATCATACCCTCACCGGAATTGTTCAGATATTGCGAGCCGTCATCTTCAGGTTCATTGTCTGGGCTCGAGGAGCGTATGATGTCGAACATGGTCTCTTCTCTGTCTCTGCCGGTATCGTCCATAGCTTAACTAATCCAGAAGAAAGATAAAACAATTTACTATTCAAATTAGAATGCAATCAATAAGGAAAAACTGAATCATACTAGATAATATGCATCTCGAATAATATCATTAATACATCTCGAATAATCTAGATAATATGCATCATCGAATATAATCTCGAATACATCGTCTCGAATACATCTCGAGTATTATCACTAATACATCTCGAATATTATCATATATATGACATCACTAGCTAATACAGATCAAATATTATCGAAGAATCTAGTTCACTCACGGTTCCTGAGGCGCGGGCGGTGGAGACCCAAAGAGAAGGAACGATCACAGGATCATAGCTCGGGTGAGATCCCTGAAGAACCTGCCAGGTATTGGAGAACCTGATGTCTAACGCAACCATGTAGCGACGGACGTGCTCGTCCTCCTCCCTGACACGGCGACGTACCACCTCCGGCAGGGCCGGCTGCCTCCGCACCGAAAGTGGCCCACGCGAACGCCACCAAAGAAGCTCCGGGTCGACGACGGGAGCTTAGTTCCTCACCAAGCTGCGCGCCCCGGAAGGTAGCACCTCCCAGTGCCAGCCCGGCGGAGCCCAGTCCCGGACATGGCACCTCTCAAGCAGGTCGTCGCCACCGAGACGACGACGAGGATGCGGGCCGGGCATCGTCGACGCCAAAAATGTTTCTATGCAAATTTAACATTTTTTAAATGCTTGATTATGATTTTTGTAATTCTTGTTCACTTGATTTTGCAAATACATGACAAATTTTTGCAAATACAACATTTAGATATTAACATTAAAATATTTTTAATACATGGTCAACTTTCTATGCAAACTTTTTCTATGCTTGGTCAAAATTCCTTCTATATATACTATGATACAACATTAAAAGTATAAAAAAACTAAAAAACATTCATCTAACATTTCTATATCTAACATTTCTATAACTAAAAGTATAAAAAAACTAAAAAAACATTCATCTCTAACATCTCTATAACTAAAAAACAAAAAAAAAGAATTACATATCCATATCTACCATTCATCTAACAAAAATTACATATCTATTATATCACCATTTCTATGAACATATCTAACATTCATCTAACAGTTCCAAAAAATGAAAAAAAGGAAAAAAAAGAGGGCTCACAGCGAGGAGGAGGAGGGGATCGGGCGGGCAGGGCGTCGGCGAGGAGCGGGGGCGGCGAGGGCTCGAAGAGGAGGGCCGACGAGGAGGTCCGGCCGTCGACGAGGATCGGTGGCGTGGCGTGCGATGCTCGGGGAGGCGCGGGCGGAGTCGGGGCTCGGGGAGGAGGGTGCGGGCGGTGTCGGGGATCAGGGAGGAGGCGTGGGCGGCCGGCGTCGGGGGCGGCGACGAGCTCCGACGTCGGGGGAGGCGAGACGGCGTCGGGGCAGGCGACGGTGGCAGCCTAGTGACGTCCTCTGTAGTGGTCGGCGTCGAGAGAAGCAGAGAACTCTGAAAATTTTCAAGTGTTGTATATATATGCGGAGACATTTAGTCCTAGTTGGAGCCACCAACCGGGACTAAAGGTGATTTTTCAGCAGCCCAAGCGGCGGGAAGCCAGGCCTTTAGTCCTGGTTGGTGGCTCCAACCGCGACTAAAGGGGGGCCTTTAGTCCCGATTGGAGCCACCAACCGGGACTAAAGGTCTGGTGCTCGCGCAGGCGCGGTGTAGGGCAAGATTAGTCCCACCTCGCTTGGTGAGAGGCGCCCGCACCAGTTTATAAGCCCCGCCACCGCATCTCATTCGAGCTCCTCTCTAAAGCAGGCCTTTGTGGGCCTATCCAACTTGTGCTGCCCTGTCGGGCCTATTGGGCCATGCGGGCCTGCATCCTGGCCCAACTAGTAGTTGGGTTTCTAGTCGTATGCAGGCCGTGACGGTCCAGTAGGCGGGCATTTTTTTATTTATTTTCCAGTTTTTTTTGTTTTTTGCTTTATTTATTTTCTTTTGTTTCTACTTACAGCCAAATATTTAGAGTTTCTGAGTGAATCTTTTTGCTTTAGGTCACAAAAATTATAAACTTTCTGTTAGTGCCAGTAGTTTTCAAATTTTAATAGTTTAAATTTGAATTATTTGAAATTTATGTGAATCACTAGTTTGTGAATAACTTTACTTTAAAAATAGATTTTTCAGTGATTCTTTTTTTTGCTATTTAATATTAGTGTGTTTTATCATTATATTCAATTTTGTAATTCTTAGGTTATTTAAAAAAATGAAATGCCTTTGTAACAGATGAATTTTCGTCCGAAACTCTGATACTTCGGAAGAAATTGTCCATTTTGTACACGAAGTGCATCCAGTTTTTGTCGTAACCCTCTCAACTTTTTAGCACATGCTATATGGATGAAATGATGATACCATGCCAACTTTCAACCTTTTCAAACTTTATTTGTAGTGCTTTTCAATTTCAGGGTCATTTAGCTCAAAAAGATCAGTAAATGCAAGAAAAACAGCAAATGAAGTCAGAAAGGGTTGAGAATTGATGACGTGGCTTTGAATGGTGCATACTGAATGCACAAAAAGTCTGGAGTTGAAATAAGTTTAACAAAATGAAATGCCTTTGTAACAGATGAGTTTTCGTCCGAAACCCTGATACTTTGAAAGAGATTGTCCATTTTGTACACGAAGTGCATCCAGTTTTTGTCGTAACCCTCTCAACTTTTTAGCACATGCTATGTGGGTGAAATGATGATACCATGCCAACTTTCAACCTTTTCAGAGTTCATTTGTAGTGCTTTTCAATTTCAGGGTCATTTAGCTCAAAAAGATCGGTAAATGCAAGAAAAACAGCAGATGAAGTCGGAAAGGGTTGAAAATTGATGAAGTGGCTTTGAATGGTGCATGCTGAACGCACAAAAAGTCTGGAGTTGAAATAAGTTTAAAAAAATGAAATGCCTTTGTAATAGATGAGTTTTCGTCCGAAACCCTGATACTTCGAAAGAGATTGTCCATTTTGTACATGAAGTGCATCCAGTTTTTGCCGTAACCCTCTCAACTTTTTAGCACATGCTATGTGGGTGAAATGATGATACCATGCCAACTTTCAACCTTTTCAGAGTTCATTTGTAGTGCTTTTCAATTTCAGGGTCATTTAGCTCAAAGAGATCAGTAAATGCAAGAAAAACATCAAATGAAGTCAGAAAGGGTTGAAAATTGATGACATGGCTTGAATGGTGCATACTGAACGCACAAAAATTCTGGAGTTGAAATAAATTTTAAAAAATGAAATGCCTTTGTAACAGATGAGTTTTCATCCGAAACCTTGATACTTCGAAAGAGATTGTCCATTTTGTACACGAAGTGCATCCAGTTTTTGCCGTAACCCTCTCAACTTTTTAGCACATGCTATGTGGGTGAAATGATGATACCATGCCAACTTTCAACCTTTTCAGAGTTCATTTGTAGTGCTTTTCAATTTTAGGGTCATTTAGCTCAAAAAGATCAGTAAATGCAAGAAAAGCAGCAAATGAAGTCGGAAAGGGTTGAAAATTGATGACATGGCTTTGAATGGTGCATGCTGAACACACAAAAAGTCTAGAGTTGAAATAAGTTTAAAAAATGAAATGCCTTTGTAACAGATGAGTTTTCGTCAATAACCCTGATACTTCGAAAGAGATTGTCCATTTTGTACACGAAATGCATCCAGTTTTTGCCGTAACCCTCTCAACTTTTTAGCACATGCTATGTTGGTGAAATGATGATACCATGCCAACTTTCAACCTTTTCAGAGTTCATTTGTAGTGCTTTTCAATTTCAGGGTCATTTAGCTCAAAAAATCAATAAATGCATAAAAATAGCAAATGAAGTCCTACATAATGCATGAAATTTTTTGTTTGGACATAATATTTCTTCGCGTTTCAAATGCCAAAACACACCCTATTACAAAGATTCTCTCTAGTTTGTCCGAAGTGGGACTTTCCAGATATATAAGTCCGGAAACTCACTAGAGAAGAAAGTGATGACGGTGAAGCCGGTCACATCCCAGAGTGGGATCTTGGGGTATATAACGTTTTCTTCGTGTGTGTCCCTTTGCGTCGTAACCATGGACAATCTTCATCATTTAACAGGATGCTCGGGTCAGTATTCATTGTGAAGGGAGCAATTTCATGAAACTTTTCATAATCTTCTGACATGTTTGTCTTGTCCTCCACTCCCACGATGTTTATTTTCCCTGAAAGAACTATGTGGCGCTTTGACTCATCAGATGATGTATTCGCTTCCTTATCTTTTCTTTTTCTCGGCTTGGTAGACATGTCCTTCACATAGAAAACCTGCGCCACATCATTGGCTAGGACGAATAGTTCGTCTGCGTACGCAAGATTGTTGAGATCCACTGTTGTCATTCCGTACTGCGGGTCTTCCTTTACCCCGCCTCCTGTCAGATTGAACCATTTGCACCGAAACAAAGGGACCTTCAAACCATGTCCATAGTCAAGTTCCCATATCTCCTCTATGTAACCATAATATGTGTCCTTTGGCCTATTGGTGTTTGCTGCATCAAAGCGGACATCACTGTTTTGGTTGGTGCTCTTTTTATCTTGGGCGATCATGTAAAATGTATTCTCATTTATCTCGTACCCTTTGAAAGTCAATATAGTCGAAGATGGTAACTGGGACAACAAGTACATCTCATCTGCAACAGTGTCTTCATGCATGAGACATGTCTGCAACCAACCGGCGAAAGTCCCCGTTTGTTCATGTGTAATCCAGTCGTCAGACTACTCCGGGTGTTTGGAGCGTAGAATATTCTTGTGTTCCTCGACATACGGAGCCACCAAGGCGGAATTTTGTAGAACTGTGTAGTGTGCTTGTGCCCAAGAATGCCCGTCCATACATATTACTTGGTCCCTTCCTAGCATGCCTTTTCCACCTAGTCTGCCCTCATGCCGCGATTCAGGAACACCAATCGGCTTAAGGTCAGGAATAAAGTCAACACAAAACTCAATGACCTCCTTAGTTTCATGGTCCTTGGAGATGCTTCCTTCTGGCCTAGCACGGTTATGAACATATTTCTTTAAGACTCCCATGAACCTCTCAAATGGGAACATATTGTGTAGAAATACAGGACCTAGAATGGCAATCTCGTCGACTAGGTGAACTAGGACGTGCGTCATGATATTGAAGAAGGATGGTGGGAACACCAACTCGAAACTGACAATACATTGCACCAAATCATTCTGTAAACTTGGTATGATTTCTAGATCGATTACCTTCTGAGAGATTGCATTGAGGAATGCACATAGCTTCACAATGGCTAATCGAACGTTTTCCAGTAGAAGCCCCCTCAATGCAACCGGAAGCAATTGCATCATAATCACGTGGCACTCATGAGACTTTAGGTTCTGGAACTTTTTCTCTGCCATATTTATTATTCCCTTTATATTCGATGAGAAGCCAGACGGGACCTTCATACTGAGCAGGCATTCAAAGAAGATTTCCTTCTCTTCTTTGGTAAGAGCATAGCTGGCATGACCCTGATACTGCTTTTGATGCATGCCGTCTTTTCCGTGCATACGTTGCTGGTCCTCCCGTGCCTCCGGTGTATCTTTTGTCTTCCGATACACGCCCAAGAAGCCTAGCAGGTTCACGCAAAGATTCTTCATCACGTGCATCACGTCGATTGCAGAGCGGACCTCTAGGTCTTTCCAATAGGGTAGGTCCCAAAATATAGATTTCTTCTTCCACATGGGTGCGCATTCGTCAGTGTCATTCGGAACAGATTGTCCGTGAGGACTCTTTCCAAAGATTACTTTTAAATCCTTGACCATATTATATCATCACCAGTACGGTGGCGAGGCTTCTTCCAGTGATCTGCCTCACCTTTAAAATGCTTGCCCTTCTTTCTTAAGGGATGCCTGCTCAGAAGAAATCGACGATGTCCCATGTACACATTCTTCTTACATTTATCCAAATATATACTGTTGGTATCATCTAAATAGTGCGTGCATGCGTGGTATCCCTTGTTTGTCTGTCCTGAAAGGTTACTGAGAGCAGGCCAATCATTGATGGTTACAAACAGCAACGCATGTAGGTCAAATTCCTCCTGTTTGTGCTCATCCCACACACGTACACCTTTTTCATTCCACAGTTGTAAAACTTCTTCAACTAATGGCCTTAGGTACACATCAATGTCGTTGCCGGGTTGCTTAGGGCCTTGGATGAGCACTGGCATCATAATGAACTTTCGCTTCATGCACAACCAATGAGGAAGGTTATAGATACATAGAGTCACAAGCCAGGTGCTATGATTGCTGCTCTGCTCCCCAAAAGGATTAATGCCATCTGCACTTAAACCAAACCATATGTTCCTTGCGTCATCTGCAAAGTCCTCCCACTTTCTCTCGATTTTTCTCCACTGCGACCCGTCAGCGGGTACTCTCAACTTCCCATCTTTCTTACGGTCTTCTTTGTGCCATCGCATCAACCTGGAATGCTCTTTGTTTTGGAACAAATGTTTCAATCGTGGTATTATAGGAGCATACCACATCACCTTGGCAGGAATCTTCTTCCCGGGGGCGCTCGCCCTCAACATCACCAGGGTCATCGCGGCTGATCTTATAGCGCAATGCACCGCATACCAGGCATGCATTCAAATCCTCGTACTCACCACGGTAGAGGATGCAGTCATTAGGGCATGCATGTATCTTCTGCACCTCTAATCGTAGAGGCCAGACAGCCTTCTTTGCTTCGTACGTATTGTCGGGCAATTCGTTGTCCTTTGGAAGCATCTTCTTTAACATTATCAGCAACTTTTCAAATCCCTTGTCAGATACACCATTCTCTGCCTTCCATTGCAGCAATTTCAGTGTGGTACCTAGCTTTTGCTTGTCATCTTCGCAATTTGGGTACAACAATTTCTTGTGATCCTCTAACATGCGCTGCAACTTCAGCTTCTCCTTTTCACTTGCGTAGTTTCTCTTTGCATTGGCAATGGCCCGACCAAGATCATCAGCGGGCTCATCTGATGCCTCTTCTTTAGCTTCTTCCCCCATTGCCGGCTCAGCTTCTTCCCCCATTGTAGTACCATCGTATTCAGGGAACCCATGGCCATGATAGCTGTCATCATCCTGTTCTTCTTCATTCTCTTCCATTAGAACCCCTCTTTCTCCGTGCTTGGTCCAACAGTTATAGCCGGACATGAAACCGGACGTAAACAGGTGGACGCGAATGGTTCTTGAGTTAGAGTAATTGTGATCATTCTTACAGACAGCACATGGACAACACATAAAACCATCCGGCCGCTTATTTGTCTCAGTCACAAGCAAAAAAGTATGCACGCCATTAGTGAACTGGGGAGAGCATCGGTCATCGTACATCCATTGTCGGCTCATCTTCATTACATAACACCAAAAAGACCAAATTAATACAAGTTCATACACACTTATTCTCATAAAACAACATACAAACTCTCTAGCTAAAGCATTTAAATGCAACAACAAATGCGATCAAGATCGCAACTAAGGTAACAATTGATCCAACAGCATAATGATACCAAGCCTCATTATCAATGGCATATTTTCTAATCTTTCTAATCTTCAAGCGCATTGCATCCATCTTGATCTTGTGATCATCGACGACATCGGCAACATACAACTCCAGTTTCATCTTCTCTTCTTCAATTATTTTTAATTTTTCTTTCAAATACTCATTTTCTTTTTCAACTAAATTTAACTTCTCGACAAGAGGGTCGGTTGCAATTTCCGGTTCACATACCTCCTAGATAAAAATATCTATGTCAACTTGATGGGCATAATTGTCATAAACACGAAATGCAACAAATAGTTATAAAAGAGAACATACCACATCCGAATCATAAACCGGACGAGGGCCGACGGGGACGGATATCAAAACCATGCCACTATGTATAACAAACAACGTACGGGTAAGAAAATTATACAAGTAACTATCTAAATCACACAAACATGATTTTTTTATAAAAAGGATAAGAACAAGAGGCTCACCAAGGTGGTGCCGGCGACGGGACGGTGTAGGCGATCGACGGTGGTTAGGACGGGGACGGAAAGGCACTAAGTAAACCACACCTACATATGCAAACTAAGAAGTTAATTTGAGCTCAAATTGCATATAAATCAAATAAACGACCACATATAATCACTCACAAACTAAAACCCACAAATCACTATACTTATAGAGCATTGCAAGAGCTAATCTAGCAATGAGAGATGAAAGGACAAAGTTGCTAACCTTTGTGAACACTTGGATGGATGGGGTGCCTTCAAATCTTGACAAATTTTGGCAAAAATGGAGGTGAGCTCGAGCAAGAGTGGAAGAAAACAGAGAGGAAAGGGGAAAAACAGAGAGCTTCGGCTCGGGCTGGACGAAGCACTATATATAGTGATCTCTTTAGTCCCGGTTGGTTATACAAACCGGGACTAAAGGTGCACCTCTAGTCCCGGTTTGTGACACGAACCGGGACTAAATGTGCTCGTGGGGGCCCAAGCCTGACACAAGCTGCCACCACCCCTTTAGTCCCGGTTCATGACACGAACCGGGACTAGAGGCACGCCACGAACCGGGACTTATGATGCCCGCCCCCTAGCCGTTGGAACCGGGACTAATGGTCACATTAGTACCGGGCCATTATCAAACCGGGACTAATGGGGCTCACGTAAGGTCGTTTTTCTACTAGTGACACTTAACGATATCCTAAGATCCGAAAAACGATCACCAGCAACACTTGAGTCGGTCTTAGACGCGAGACCGGGAACCTATTGTTTACCGTTTATCATTTCACACGTGCATATGAGTTTTTCACCGAATCGCATATTCCAAGATCATAGTAGTTATAACATGAAATATAAACTCTTAACTATGAATAGGGAAATATAATAATACAAATATTGTTGCTCTAGGGCATATTTCCAACAAGCACAGATATGACTATCTTGATTCTGTCATAAAATCGTCATGGATATACATGCATGGCAGAAATCGTGACCTACTGTGACAAAGACGTATCATCACGGAAGTGTTTTTTCGTAGTGCTGATAGCTCTAGGCTTACTTGTGATTAATGCCTATTGTGGTTTCAGATAATTCATGGAACTATTCTTACAACCATGTTTCTCCAAGAACTAGGGTGCTACCACCCTTAAAAGATTTTAAGGTTAGGGTTGTCCTGAATTTACTCCTCCTGAGTCAACACTAACATTCCTTCAGATTCTATAATCAGGATATCATTTACAGGCTTGATGAATCTCTTGTTCCATCCATTTTAGTGGTCCTCACTACGCTTATGATACCATCTACGATTTGCCTATCTGTAGCAACCTCTTGTCTTTACCATCTGTTGTGATCTTTGATGTCCTTTTACTTTCCACTCATGGGTCTTAAATCCTTTGTCAGAGGAGTGTTCTCATTATTCCATCCGTTTCAGTGGTCCTCCCTACGCTTGCGATACCATCTATGATTTTCCTATCTATGGCAACCTCTTGTTTGTACCATCTGTGGTATTTGATTTCCTTCTACTTTACGCTCCTTGGGTCTTAAGTCCTTTGTCAAAGGAGTATTCTTCCGATATAAGGATCATTCCTGGTTGATAGGTCTGACGCCAAAGTCCTAACACCTATGGGTACTCTCATGGTAGTTAACCAGATCCTCCTCAGTGTTCCTGCAGCAAATGGACCTCGGCTATCCTCAACGTAAACAGACGATTGTGATGCTTTCCCTCTGCGGGTTCCTACAAGGTGTTCCTATTGGGTTTTCTCAAAATCATCGACTCTCATTCTACAGACTTAGGGGCTGTCTGATTCTAGGTCTAGGAGTGCCATAGTTTGTCATACAATGTTGCCAAACTTGCCTAAGATTAGTTTTTCAAAATGAGAGTCACAAGTTGGCAAGCCTAAGAGAATCTTGCCACACTTTTTATGTGCTTGCCATGTGGGGCCTAAGTGTGGCTTGAATCAAAAACCCGCCTAAGTTGATCAAATTTGCCTAACCTTAGGTTGGGTAACTTTTGACAAACTTAGTCACAAACCTAACAACCCCTTACTTTCCCACATAACAACGAGGGGCAAGGTGCCACGACATCGTGTCTAGGGAACCAGATAACCAGGTCGGGAGGCCGCCCCACAAATTCACCCATTACATAGTTTTCTTAGTTCTAAATGTTCATTGGAATAGGATGTTCCAAGTCCTATTCCGGAAAGCCAAGGCTCACAATAAGCAGTATGTACGAACAAAATCACGAAGGGCGAGGGAGCTCGACACTAAGCTAGTTCCTACCAGGCCACTAATCGAGCGAGAAGAGTGTATCCTCCTCATTAAAACTATGGAGACGTTGGTACCCAAATGGATTCGATGTCATCGACCAGGAAGAGCTTTTCGGAACCGAGATCCATCCTACTAGTCACAAGTTAGGAAGTCACAAGTTAGGAAGGGCGGCCTTATAAACAAAAATCCCTTGATAATTTGGAACCACATTCCTCAGCTTTCCAACGACAAACACCCCATATGTTGGAAATCGAGCGCGTGAGCGCAGAGTCATAAAATAGAGACACTCCAAGTAAATCATTTTGCGTAACCAGTGGAGCAAATGAAGTCTTTTTTTTTTTTTTTTAGAAAAGGAGGTGAAACCCCTGGCCTCTGCATCAATCGATGCATGCAACCATCTTTATTAATTATTCCACAAATATCTGATAAGAATATACATCAATCCACCCAAAGCCACCACTCACACCTACAAACTCAATAATGAGGAGTGTTCTCACTCCCTATATCTAAACCGGTGTCGTCGCCGATCCATCCACGTAACGTATCGGGACCAACAGCCCGGTGCAGCCTACCTAAAGCGCACACCACATCCACACGTTTTAGAAGCCGCCATCATTATCGGACCACTGACCCATCTTCAGGAGAGATATCCGCATCGTCCTTGCCAGTCCAGACATCCATCGACGCCACCACGGCGCCCAACGGCGCCACCGCCCTATGCTCATCCGCCCAGACGCGAAGACTCTGGAAGATCTGTCGTGCGTAGCACCTGCCGATCAGGCATGACTCAGCGTAACACCTGTCGGCCAGGCATGACTTGACAGCTCCACCGAAGCTCCGTGCAAGACGAAGCCACTCCACCTCCTGCCTCTGTCTTCCAGCGCTGCTCCACAAACGATACTCCCAAGAGAGAAACGGCACCGTAGTACCGCCATCATTCGATCTGGAAGACCAGATCCTAGGGTTTCCCCCAAGCAGCACGAGTGAGTCGACAACAGTTACACGACGATGCCTTCATCAAAGTAACGGCGCAAAACGCCGCCATCGCCCGCCAACGGCTCGGTTTTCACCGGCAACTATGTCTCCCCGACTCGTAGCCAGGACTAGATGACGAATCTCGAGATCCGACCACCCAGCCGCAGGCCGATCACCTCTGACGGAAGAGATGACCACCACAACCGACTGCACCGGTCAGAACAGATCTGACCGGGGGTGCCGCCAACGCGATCACCAGGCCCTCCACGCCGCCGCCGCCGATCCAAAGGCAGATGGCACGCCGCCGCCGACCACAGCGCCGCCGCCGCCCGAACAGGGCTGGCCGCCGCGCCCGCAGCCCGCGCCGCCTCCGACGCCGCCGCGCCACAGCCATCGCCGTTGCCGATCGGATCTGACGCGCCTCCACACGATTCGGGGCCCCGCACAACCCTAGATCCGCGGGAGAGAGGCGATGCCCTCCGCCACCACCGTCGGCCCCCGGGCTTAGACCGGCGGAGGAAGGGGAGGAGGGAGTATGGCCCCCGACGGCTGGGTAGGGAGCCGCCCGAGTCGCCCTAGCGGGACGACGCGGGGGCTGCATGACGCCTCCTGTCATAGAGAACGGAGAATGGCTGCCCTTATCCAACAATTTTGATGTTTGTAGAAAATACAACGTATACATTCACACACACACACACGCACACTTACTCCTATGAACGGACGCATCACAAGCACCCGCGTTATGTCCCTTAACCATATGCATGTTCGCGTTAGGAGGACAGTGATATCCCCAACCTATCAGGATTCAAGTCCTGATGCTCGCATTTTTTTGGATGCGCGTTCAGTGAAAGGAGGCGTTGCCGTCGACTACGAGGTGTGTCTATAGTGACTTTGTCGATCTCAAGATGATATGTCAGCTTAGTCTTTCGAAGATGGTGATAGGGGTAAGGTGTGCATGTGTACGCTTATAGGGATGAGTATGCATATTACGATGCTCTGTATTGTGTTAAAAAAATCAGTCATTTGTTGAAATGACGCGTTCTAATTTCATTTTAACAGAGTAACACACTTTGTAATAATAATAATAATAAAGATCGACGTCTCGAGTTTCGACTATACCTGGCCATGGGCAGCCCGAACCCCACCTGAAATACCCGACTCGGGCTTAGTGTTTCGGCCGGGCTCGGGCCTAGCAAATTAAACAGTTCACACAGAGGCCCGACCCGGCCCGGCCCGAAATTGCTATTTTAGTCCCTTCAAGCCAGGCTTGGGCCTAGATTTTTGGTTCTTTGTTCGGGCCGGCCCGAAACCCCGCCTGGCCCGAGGAATGCGCAGGTATAGTTCCGACCCATCTCCCCATCCCCCATCCCCGTCGTCCTCTTCCTCACCAATTGGCCGAAACCCAAAAATCCGTAGCGGGGGCGGCTAAACCCTAAAGCCGCGATTTCGCGCCCCTCGGCCTCGCACCCTCTCCCCTCCATGCCTCCCGCAACCCCGCATTCGGCGCGGCAAGCGGCGCCGAACCCTCTGGACCTCCCCGCAGGCCGTGACATGGCTGCCCCCAACCCCGCAGCCGGCGCGGCAGGGGCGCCGCCGCCCCGGGAAGGGCCCGCGCTGACCGTGGTCACAAGACGGATCGACGCGTACAAGGAGAGATTGGCTCTCCTCTCCGAGCTTGAAGCTTCGGTCGCGGACGGCAGGCCCATAACTCGTCAAGAACTCCGCGACTCTAAGTACATCATGGAAGGCGTCAAGAAAAGCCTGGAGGACCTTCACCGCGACCTCTCCAACACCCTGAAGGAGCTGCTCTCCCCCGCTCCTCCCGAGGTACGATTTCGAGGCACGGATTGCCGATTTCGAGAAATCCCTGAAGTTTTCCGAGTTGCGCCTTTGGCAGACCGGTATTGGAGCGGGGATCTGTCGCTCGTTACCTGCCACATTGCTCCTTTTCTCCTCCACGCAGAATAAGATAAACGCACGGCTTGTTATCCTCGAATTGGCCACTGTCTACAGCTGGAATTGGTCTGTTGTTGTGAGAAGCAAATTTATTAATTTCATTTTTCTGTGTCCTACTTGTGAATCTTTTATTTTCTGTTTCTGTAATTAAAAAGGTTTAACTGAATCCAGTTTGCTCATTGATGATTCTAGGAAGGACTGGGCGTTCGGTTTATATGGTTAATACGGTTCGGTTTGTTCGGTTTTTAATAAATTCGGTTTTGAAGAAATGGAAACCGAAACAATCACACAAAATTAAGAAACCGAACCATATTAACCATAATATATTGGTTCAGTTTCTTCGGTTAACCGAAATACATGCACTTGTCAGTATAAGTGTAATGATTCATGAGCGCTGATTTGCATTGTATAGAATGCATAAAATAGTCACAAGAGCTAGCAACTTTAACATCAGGCAATACTTTATTCGGTCAAGCAAACTAGTGAATATAATTAAGTGGAAAAATCACATGGAACGTACCATGTATTAATATACGGAAGAATACGTGTGATGCCTCTAAATTGAGCAGCTCATGCACTAAATAATACACTAGTACTCCCTCCGTCCCCGCCTAATTTACCTTTTGGAGATACCTCCGCATGAAGGAGTGAACATGGTATTACACAGGGCATCCTACATTTCAGTTTGTTCGGTCTATTCGGTTTTTGGGCACTGAAAACCGAACACAAACCAAACACCGAACAACCTTAAAATTTCCCACCGAACCAAAAACCAAACCACCGAATTAACCGACATATCGGTTAATACGGTTCGGTTCGGTTTGGTTTTTCGGTTTTCGGTTTAACCGTGCCCACCCCTAGATGATTCTAACATGTGCACTTTATTTTAAAGTGAAGAACTGTAGTGATTCTGCGGTAAATAATCTGCTGTCGTCAATCTGCTGTCAGGAGTACTACTACTATAGTCAACAAGGAGTGTGTATTACACATTTACACTGGTTTTGATTTAATAATGTTGAATGGAGTAAAGCACGACGTAGGACCATAGGACTAAAGGTTGTTGCAACGTAGCTTGGATGTTCACAACAGCATCCTATGAGTTGATTGGTAAGGAAATTCAGATACTTTGATATATGGCTGATCGGTAACCCGGGATTAGGGAACCCTGCGAATGAGAATGACTTTACTGATGTTTTGTACGGTCCTATCAGTTCTTGAAATACTAGGATAAGAAAATGTAGGTAGAAGTATTGCATGTACAAATGTTCAATATACATGCAGCTTAAAATAAAAAAAGATTAGTGAAGCATGCATGTGTCTCAGCATTTAGGCAGCTTCCTTTTCTACATTCTTCACTCGATTAGCCGAAAGTTTCAGTGTCTCAGCACACTGCTTAGACACAGCAACTTCAACCACCATGACATATTGACATTCTTGAACACCCTTGTGGTTACTAACCAACTAAACTCTGATTGTGTAAAGTTTCTGCTGGGATTTGCGTATAACTCCCTCTTATCAGAGCTCCTCTAAACAAAATGTCCGGCCTGTATTAATACATGGTGGCATACAGCCTTTAACTTTGAATATTCTTGTGTTAACTCAAGTTTGTAATATTTTTGTTTTGGGCACCATGGCTTGCTGTCACATTTGCTATTTCTACTCATCTTCGGTGCACTCAACTGTTACTGGTAGATTCTTATCTGTTACTCCCACCGTCCCATAATATAAGACGTTATTACATCCAATGTGTGAGTATATTGAATGTAATAACGTCTTATATAATGAGACGGAGGGAGTATTTATGAAATATACATTCCACACTGTATCACTTCCACTGTGTTTAACAGAACCAGTGATACGTTAATGTTTCACATGTAGTGTATCTGACATTTTTTTGACGCGTAGTATATCTGACATTATATATGTGTTGTTAGTTGTTAGGATAATCCTTGTGTCCTTTAGCAGACTCAAGATTAGAAGTTGTAATAGCTAGCTGTAGTCTCCAGAATAAACTAGCTACGAGCTGTAAGAGCAGGTCGGCAGGGGCTGCATTCATAGAGAAGGTGTTTGAAATGGTTTTGTCTGCCTGTGCACTGTAGCACCACCCTACCGTACTGCCGTCTTACTGTAGCACCGACGTAGAACTCCTATAAATTGGATGGTGCATCTTGTGTAATGTAAGCTTGTAGTGCATCAATAAGAGAAAAAGCTGTGGCTGTCTGAGGCAGCAAGTCACCGGGGTTGAGTGGTTCAATCTCTACACTAGTATCACATTCCTTTAACATTGTAGTTATCACTCATTTGATTTGAGAAAAATGAATGGACATTTAAGTTGGTTAACTTCAACATGAAGTGTGGACTTCAGAGTTCCTCTGTTTACGTTTGTTTGTAATGCATTTTCTTTCTATATTCCTGATAAAAAAAATTAAGGTGGTATACTCACTTTTGCTATGCTTTTAATATGAAGGTGGGAATGTCACACAAGCAATAGGATGAGGTAATGCCTCCAATTTTGTAGAAAATACGTTTTGTTTCAAATAAATGTACATTTGGTCTAACTGTTGTAGAAACAGTACCATGTAGTCCTGCTATTTACACCTTCTTATGATCACTATTTCCCTTTGTCTTTTGGATTTATCATAGCCGCAGAATGTTACATTTGTAATGGCCTTCCATCTGGTAGAAAGCATTGTTGTTATCAGTAAATGACTAAATGTTACGTTTGGTCTAATTGTTGTAAAAATAGTATCATGTAGTCCTCTGTTTACACCTCATTCTGATCATTAATTCCCCTTTTCCTTTTGGATTAACCACTGCTGCAAACCCCAATTATATTGGTTGAAATGCAAATATGTGCAGGATGGTTTTCCATAGGTTTGTTGATGTAGTCTGTTAACCTCATACATTGTTCATACCAAGGCCTAAGGTGTGCACAATGACAGCCGTATTAGTCATGCATGCATAACTGCATGCATTCAAAAGCTGCTGGTTGTTGTTACTTGCTAGTGCCTAATGCAATGAAAATATGCAGGAAAAGAAGAATGAAGCAAATGTCGTAAATAATGGTGAAACAGCAGACAGCCAAGACAGTTTTACTTTGGATGAAACAATCCAGCGGTTTTCTGCTACTAAATTAGGTGCAGAAGACAAACGAAGTGAAGACTCATCTTCTTCTGGATCAGCTTTGCTAAAGAAGTCATTTTCGGCTGTGGTTACCGGAAAGAATGATGCCCATATCCTTGCAAAGTACAGGAATTTTCTTGGAGGGTATGTTTGTTTTGTCCCTTACTCTCTTGCGCCGGCGTATAGATGTCATCCTTTGATCTAATAATGATTTTGATCAGATTCAAAGTTTCGGGTGATGCTGCAAACTATTATGTCTGTCAAGCAATAGGGATAGCTTGCTGTGGATCATCTATCATGCATATACTCTATGGTCATTTGGACACGTATGATACTGAGTGGGCTAGAGATATTGTTAACAATAAAGACAGGTGTGTACTGCAACAGCCTTTTAGTCTCTTCTTGTTTAGTAGTTAATGTTTCCTAACGCATTCATTAATAGGCTGGCTGGACAGTTGGCAACCATTGCCGTTGAATTCGTGAGATATGTTGCTGGATGTTATAAGATAAAGGCAGACATTTTGGAGATGAAGGTGGAGTTCATTCAAATGCCGAAGAGGTACGAGGTTCATACTTAAAAGCATTAGTTTGCCCTTATCACCTTTGCACCAAAAATATACTTGAATACTTATCTGTTAGATGCCGAGAATGTTTTTGTGAACGGATGATACACAGTCTTCTGGAATTCACTGTTTCTGTAGAATTTAGCTCTTCAAAATCTTATTCATCGCTGTTCATCTGCAAATATGATCTGACATAACTTATTTGCTGGAATTCATTGTTTCTGCCGTGGTTCCTGAGCAAGCTGCGAATTGTATCAATCTAATAACTCCCTAACATTTATCGTAAATGATCATTTGCAGCCGTGCGATGCTAAAGGCCGTTTTGCTTGCACCTCACATCACAGAGAAAATACAAGTTCATCTCCAGAAACATCCTGTAGCCAAGCCTTCTCCGTTTGGCTGTGAGTTATTATCAGGTGTACTGTTCGACTTCCGGAAGAACCACCGGATGGGCAGATCGTGGGATGGACAGTTGACACTAGATAATTTTGAAGTAATTAACGGCCATCAAGTCATTATCACCAAGAAGCCGATTCAGTATGAAATTGGGGATGAGACTATACCAGTGGAAACAAGGAATGATTCAGTATGAAATTGGGGATGAGACTATACCAGTGGAAACAAGGAATGCTTTCTGGAGGGACTTTGGAGTCATACCTAATCTTATTCTGTCAAAATTTGTGGTTCTTGGCTGCTTAGCCCCTCCACATCTTTCAGCCTTCAGGAGATGCCTGGAGAAACCAAAGCTTGATAATGTAACCACATGGTCAGATCTGGAGGAGCACTATGAGCTTTTGGTTAACCATGCACTCATCAAGCCTCCAATAGCAGTTCTCAATTTGTTTTCCGGAATTCATAGCTCTTGCAGATCATATGATCATGGTGATGATACAGTATTGTACAAGACTCTGCTGGGTAACAAATCTTCTAAAGGTCCTACTAGGAAGAGAAGTTGGATGGACATGGTCAGGCGGTCGAAGAATGCTATGCTGATTGAGGTACTTGACTATCCAACTAAAGGGGATCCTGAACCAGGCAGGCCTTTGCCTGATGTCTATGTTGATACACTCGAGTCCTTCTCTTCATACCTAAGGCATTCGGGTTTCCATACAACTGACAAGACCAGAAAGAGGAGGCGATTCCAGCCAGTCTTGGAGGGTAAAGATGGGCCAGTAGAAGAGAAGAAGCCTGAGCCGAGGTTGCAAATGATCAAATTACAAGATGAGATCATAACAACAGCAGCAATGTATCTGGCGGAAATCATGCAAGATGTGCTTGCCTTGCTAATTAATTCAAGAGCGATCGAAGGAATGTACGTTGTTTTCTTAATCTTTTGAATTCTTGATTTGGTGCTCAATTTATATTGAGTTGGCACTGACCCGCTGATGTGTTTCTGTAGGCTCCTAAGCCACTGGAGAGTGTACAAGAATTGCTCTTCATATGACAAAAAGGAAGAAGATGCAGATGCAGATGGCAGGACTGCTGAATGAAAGAGGTGATGGTTACTCTTGTACAGGAATCGTTCTTCGTATGACAAAATGGAAGAAGATGCAGAAACTGGTGACTGTTGAATTAAAGCATTGACTGGTGAATGGAAGTGTAACAGATCTGTGCTGGTTGCGGATGACTGGTGAAATGTGCTCGTGAAAATAACTCCTGGTGTTTCTCTTATGTTATTTTCTTTGCTGTCGAGCTGTCAGTTTTGGTTTGACTTGTGGGTCTTGGGTACTTTTGCATTGCTCATAGACTGCTCGGATAACGGTGCCGGTTGTGTTGGAAGTGTTGGTTACCTCTGCAATCTAGACTTCTGTGTGGTGGTGTGCTGTCAATATGATCATTGTGCGAGTTTCCAAAATGTCTGTAAGGCTAGTTTATATTGTATTGTTTCGGCCTGATTGCTACCAACAGTATTTGGTATCCGCAGTTGCAACATGCGTTCAGCATATCTATCCTTTTGTACTCCCTCTGTTTCTTAATATAAGTCTTTTTAGAGATTCCAATGTGGACTACATATGGAGCAAATGAGTGAATCTACACTCAAAGCATGTCTCTATCATCTGTATGTAGTCCATATTGAAATCTCTGAAAGGACTTATATTTAGAAACGAAGGGAGTAGCACTTTAAACATGCATTCAGAAATATTTGCAGTTGAGGCACTACCAACGCTCTCGTGCTTTCTTTATCAAGGTTTCAATTGCGTACAGCACAAAATGCAAACAAGGTGTCAACGCACCATAAAAAAACATGGTGTTAACACGGCACTATTGTAGTACCCCCTTCGTTTCCAAAACGTAAGGTGTGTTAGCTTTTTCAAAAGTCAAACAAGTGCATGTTGCATTTTTTTTTGAAAAAGGTATCAATATCTACGATACCAAATTTCTATCATTAGATACATCATGAAAAGTATTTTATTAATTTTGTATTGTAGATGTTGATATTTTATTCTATAATCTTGATCAAACATACACAAGTTGCACTTGCATGGAAATTGATGCAACTTATGTTACGGAACGGAGGGGTTATTAGCTAGATGCGTTTGGTCGTCATTCATTCCTACTGTGGAGTCTGTGTACATGAGCCATTACATTTTTGGAGGATGCAAAACACCATTTTGCACCAAAACAAACAAAGGAAACATACATCCTCACATATCTAGAACCATACCTATAGGATGCAACAACATGAGAACGATACGCAAGATCCTAAGAACATCATAGTAAAACAAAGCTCAGTATAGTGCGGAACACCCAATGGACATTACCATGGCACCAACACCACAAGCGCCAAGTGGAACTATGACAAGAGCACGGGCACGTGCCATTGCAAACGAGGTGACTTCCCTCCTACTTAAGATTACCTTCCAAATGAGACATTGGTTCTAACTCAATACAGGTACGAAAGCATGGACCTGAAGAAGCAAGGAAGGAGCCCAACTTAAGCAAGGAGCGGAAGCATCAAGAAGAAGAAAAGGAGTTCTGCAAAAATTGCACTAAAGGCAGTCCAGTCCTGCTACTGGACATCCGGTCCCAGTGACCAGACTGTCTAGTCGGCCAAAACCGGACTATCCGGTTCCTCACACCGGAATATTCGGCCGTAGGTGCGTGCGCGACCAAAGGCCACTGGACACACCGGACTGTCTGTTCATACATGCGCGCGCGGCCAAACGTCACTGGACACATCAGACAGTTTGTTTGTCTGTGCGCGCGTGACCAAATGCCACTAGACACATCGGACAGTCTGATCGCTCGCACCGGGCTGTCCATTTCAAGTCAAAATTCGAAACATAGCTCAGAAAACAAAATTACAAAAATGACAAAATCAACACTAAATATTACCCCGTCCCAAAAAAGCTTGCTTTAGATTTGAATGTATCTAACACTAAAACGTGCCTAGATAGAATGTATCTAGACAAATTTAAGACAAGCTTTTTGGGACGAAAGGAGTACTACATAGCATAAGATTTGGCCCGTTATCACATTGATGCCAAATTTATCATTTTTGTATCTCAAGAAATGTTTCCAGTTTCAATAAGAAATTTTGTGACAACATACAATGATGTTGTACCCATGTGCCAGATTTTTTTTTAAATGTTTTACGACATATGGTGCACCAGTAGCATCACAAGTGTGGGTGCACCGGATACATTCTTCTTAGTTGATGTGGTACTAACAGCGAAGATGTGAAGCTACAACATGATGTTTGGTGTAACTCATACATTTGTGTTGCTACGCCATGCATGTTAACCACACGTTATTTACGTATACTCCATCCAATCTGCAAAATTGTACTAAATCAGCAACAATTATTATGAATTGGAGGGAGTATTTCTATACTAATAGGTAATGCTTCCATCAAAATGGTGTTCGCCTTCGCTATGTGTTGCCTTGTGAGCTAATGAGTTTCAGAGGGCACACAACGTTCACCAGTATAGTTGTGGCCGCGTATTTATACTATATGCTTATTAGGCGTGCTACATGCTAATTTGCTTACAGAAAATTTACTGAAACTCGCTCTCAAATAGTTACTGGGATCAGTTAAAGAGCGATGTGATAAACACAAACAAGTTGGGAGGGAGATCCAGTTCAGAAACATAAGCAGATCAACTCTCTTGTGTGAACGTACTGTAACAAGAATCAAATTGCACACACCGTAGATTCATTCATCAGTTTGGCTGCAGCTTCCAAACCCAATAAGCCACAACTCAAACTCATCAATGCACTGTTTCTCGGTATATATTAGATTGAAGGTAATCCAGTTCTATGCGATACAAATCAAAGGCCAAAACCAATAACATCAGACCAACCAAAGCAAAGCTCTCTAAACGAGCAACATACACCATTAGTAATGCACAAATCAAAACCTTGCATCTTCGACTTCAGAGCCATTTTGCATTTCCCTAACATCTGCAACTGAAAACAACACCCGGACAGATTATAGACAAGCTAAGTTACCATAGCACATGAGAGCAGCAAAACCATTCGTAGGCTATATGCAACCACAAGCAGCCCAGTCAAGATTCAGATATAATTGTCCCTGGTTTACACATACACATCACCTGGCTTCCTTGAGCGGATACAGTCAAACCAAACTTCAGGATTTAGTTGCTATAAACTCTAGCTTAGACAACAAACCAAGTAAACAACAAAAATTGCTGAAATTTTATTGCCTGCCGTTGCACTCTTGACCTCTGTTGCCTACCTCACGACACCTCAGAGCCACGTCAAGTCATGACCTCTGCTGTCTGCCTCACGACACCTCAGAGCCACGTCAAGTCAAGGCCTCAAACAGGTTTGGCTCGACAGCCACCCCTCGCGCAATGGCATTTGGGACTGAAAAGAAGAAGCAAAAAGAAGGCAATGTTCAACTGAAAATATCGGTGCAAAAACATCTTAAGCTAGATGCTACTTATATGGGGTTCCTAGACCTAAGAGTGGCATGCTTTATTGAGCTGACAGTATTGATCATAAAATAGCAGTCTCACATATGTGACTTATATGGGGTTCCACACATATTGAACAAGCAAACAGCAGTAGTACATGTGATTCGCCTTCCATTTGCAAGCACCCACTATAATTGCCCTTCCACTTCAACAGCTTCTTTTGTGAGTTATATTTAACAAAGAACTATGTTGGCAGTTTGTCATACAGGTTCTGTAGTTAAATGAGCACGCTGCAGCCCCCTCTAATCATGGTTACAAGTATTGATGTATAGTACTCCCTCCGTCCCAAATATAAGACCATTTTTGACACTATGATAATGTCTAAAACGGTCTTCCCTTGTTTGCTACTAAGGATGTCGAAGAATAATGGTTCCCTATCCTAGGCACCTGGCATTTAGCAAAGTCAAAGTAATACAAAACAATTCTGAAAAGCCATATTAAACAGTGTTTGCGCCATTAAAGGCGTTTCTACAACAAAACAGACATGAGTTGCACTGGCTTGACAAAACTACCTGCTGCATCTTTGAAAAAGAAAACAAAAGCAAAAACAAATTACCTGGAGGACCACCCTTTTCCCCCAGGAATGGGATTAAATTCCATAAAGCCTGAGGATGCTGGTGAGGAAGTGCATTTAACTCGATGCCCGTATGTTTGGATATCCCACTTTGAGTATATGTGTAATTGAAACCAACACATCTTTCAGCGCAAAACTCAGCCAGCCCTTGCAGAGCCTTGGTGCTTGTGTTGACAGCAAGCACCCACGACTTGTGATCTGAGAAATCAACCTTGGTCATGATGTAGACAGTATCATCATCTTGCAAGCTCACAGCAGGACTTCCTGCGTGGAGCCTCGTCAGAACAAGCTTCTTGTCGAAATCATGAGGCAGATGATCAGGCAGCAGCTCGAGATGGCTTGGGTCATCTATTGCGATCTCTGAAGCTCTGAGATGGTAGTCCTCCTGCCATTGCCAGATCCCCGAAGGATACATCGTCATCTTCCATCCATCGACTTTCCAATTCCCAAAGTAGTAGCTAGTGCCTCTTTCGATGATACCAGGGTAGCTCATGCTGACGTACTTGAGGCAACCGTTGACTGCAGCAATGTCCCGCACCGAGTTGATTCTGGGGTTGGGCAACTCTGACGGTGGCAAGGGAATGTGACGAAGGATGGTGTTGCCTAGGAGCACGTCATGGATGAGGATACCATGCGAGAGGTCAACCCAAGCAATTGAACCGTTCTCTCCTCCGATTGTGATCACCTTGTTTGTGAACCTGTAATGGCAAGCATGTGGTGAATCGGTGAAGACCCTCTTGGTGGTCCATTGCCAGGTCTTGGAGTCAAACAAGTTGATGTAGAACTTCACAGAGCTGCCAGGACTGAGTAAGGGCGCTCTGGAGAAGGCGGCCACGAAGAAGCTTCGGCTGGCCTTGTGGTGGCCGGTGCCGCAGCTCAGGAGACCAACATCATCGTCAGAAAATATGAGCTTGTCTGGGTCGGGGAGCAGACGAAGCGAAGGCTTCTTCAGGCCAGTGCTGCTGCCGATCTGGTAGATGAAGAATCTGTCGGGGGGCGGATCGCTGAGTGGATTTACTGGGCCGGAGGGGAGGCGGAGGAGCGCGAGGTCGCCGTCCGTCGCGAGGATATTTGGCATCTCGGGGAACGCGTCAGGTTTCAGGCCGGGGCAGTGGACGGTGAAATACGAGACAAGCGGCGGGTGGTACATCCAGAAGGTCACCTGGATGGGCTTGCCGTCCTTGGCGTCGTAGTCGGCCGTGGTGTCGTTGCGCTCGTCGTCGATGTAGCTCATGGTGTCGAGGAGGACCGACTTGGGAGGGGAAGCTGGATAAGATTCGGGACGGTCCGCCGGACGGAGCCAGATCGGGCTGGTGTCATCCCCGTCCTCCTCGGGGAAGACCGTGGAGTACGTGCCATCTTCGTTCAACAAGCATGCCATGGAAATTAAGCTGGAGAAGAGACGAGGAGGACCCAGATGGATGAGGACAACGGCGAGGGAGGGGATTGTGGGGTGGCGGCGGAAACGAGGAAACCTAACCCTAGAGGCCTTGCAGGAAGACGCTCAAGAGAATAGAGGAATCGAAACTCTTGGGTCTAGTCTGATTTTGGCGTTTGCACATTATACACGGGAGGGGCAGAACCGTCTCTCTTTTGCGTGCAGTTCGGTAAGACCAAACCTGGCCAAATGGGCCGGTCCTGGCGTGCCGGGCATGTTTATAATCGGTCCTTGCTGGCACGTGGCCCGTCTAAGGTCATGCCTGGCCGCGAGGCTGGGCACTTGTGCTGGCACGGCACGGCCCGTTTAATTTTTTTATTTTTATATATACAACTCAATAGGCTGAATATATATAGGTTCAAAACAGCAGACATGGATTTTGTGATCTCAAGCTCATATGTACAATTTGCTATAGTAAACAAATTAAAAAATTCTGATTTTTTTTTTTGGTAACAAACATCGATGTGTGTTTCAGATCCGTGCCAATTTTCAGATGAAGTAATGGCATTTGTGAAAGTCTCGGCAAAAATAACAAAATCGATGCTCCAAAAAGGCTGTTTATTTAAGCATCGGGTTTTTTCCGAGACTTACATGGATGTCATTTCATCGCCAAAAAATGTACACACGTGAAAAACACATCAATGTTGTTTGTTGACCAAAATTTCACTTTTTAAAAGAAATTAAACAATTTTTGGAATTTTACTATTGCAAAGGGTGGTTGTGAGCTCGAGCTCACAAGACCACTTTTCCAAAAAAGCTCAGTAGGATGAGTCCTACACGAGCCAGGGGGCTAATAAGGGGTCGTGCGTGAGCCAGGAAGCACGGCAAGCCTATCGGCATGACATGGCTCGTGTAGTTGCGTGCCACGTATATCCCAGGGCGGGCTGAGTTGTGCCAGCTCATCTTTGCCGAGTCTGGGTAAGACCGGGGGACGTATCTGGTGTACCAATCCAATTGGTGCACTGAATGCACCGGTGATATTTGATATGAGGGATGAGAGAAGATAGATTGCGGAAGCATTTGCAAGAAAGACCTCATACTGTGCTGAAATCAACCCACACTTCATCCTTTTCTTTCCCATCATTTCTTGACGTGGGGTTCTCTCCCATCATTGAAATAATGTTATTTATTTCTTCGTTTCAAACATAAACATGGTCATATATGTTCATCCAACATAAACATGGCTATATATGTTGATCCATACGTCTGAATTCAGTACCGTTAAGTCAAGTGATTAATTCCTTTTCCATGGAGTGTCTCCCACTTCCTCCAAAACAAGTGTTGAAAATTTCTAATGCAATAACACATTGTATTGGTGAGAAATATCTCATCCAGAGTCTAATTCCTTCCTCTCAGAGTGATTCCTATCTCCTTGAAAAGTAAGAGATACCCAATAGGAGTTAAATCATTAGTTCATCCACGTGTTCCTGATCTGAAACCCCAGGGGCAGAGCCAGGATTTGAGCATACGGGGGCGAAGAATATAATGATATAGTTCATCGTATATGAATATATAGTTAAGTCTAACATATAGCAACAATACAAAGCTATATTTCTAAATTTATTGTACAATTATGAATTGCTGGCAGACCAATCAAACAAGTTAATTATGTAGTCTTCATCTTCATTATTGGAAGATGATAAAATGTTATATCTTTCAGTATTAGTAAAAAAAACTTTGCTTTATTGATGTATTAAGCAACTTACAATAAGTTGAAAGATAAAACAAATATGACGAAGCGATCCTCATGAAAAATAAATAAATAGTAGTTTTCATGGATCTATTAATTTATTTTCTTGGTCAACAATTTATAAGCAGACTGATAAAATCCCTAACTACTAGTAGTTTAGTTGTGTATAGTGATACCTTGAGATCTGGGATTGGGGACATTTTGTTGCGATCGTCTCATACCAACCGAACTGAGATTGGGGACAATAGGTTGCTCTGTGACATCTATCACTCTGGTTGGATTTGCACATTCAATCGTAGAGTTAGGGTTTGTAGCCATTGGCTTCATCCTCTTCATGACCCATGCAATTATGATGTTAGTACAAAGCAAATATGTAACCTGTAATACTAGTAACTACTAACAATTGATTCACCGATTTCATGATTTGTCTGATCATAATGGCAATACCTCCGCCTCTGACGGTGTTCGGAGTCGCCCGCATTGACCATAGTCAGTACGTGCGTAGAATCGTACTGGATTGTTGCATGGCAAGTGGTAGGTTCGCTAATTACCAAGCGGCGACGGTGCGACACCCGACGGCCGACTACAACGCTCAAGTGCTCAACAAAGCCCTAGCGCGTCATGGCACAACGTCGACACGGAAAACCACATAGTCCAGGAAGTCGCCTCGGCGGCTCGATCAGCCTCAAATACGTGAGTATATGGTGTCGATTGATTACGTGACGTCTAGGTCTAGCAGATGGTGGATGCGTGAGTACACGTATTTGCTAACCGACGCACACACACCTGCGTGCTAGTCCCCGTCCCCCCCAACCCAAGTTAGAACACTGATAAAAGGGTAGTGTGCGAGCAACGGATTCGAACTCCAGATCCTGACATTCAAGGAACATCGTACCAACCACTAGATCATCACACCACATGTGCCTATTGAATTCGCTATTCCATTTTATTCTTTCCGAGTTGTGAAGCCCCCCCCCCCCCCCTTTTTTCTTTTTTCAAACGGTTTTATTTGGTTTTTTCTTTTGCTAAATGCATGATTTTATTATTTTCGTGATTGTGTTTTTTCAAAATCGATTTTTCTAATAAAATTCGTGAACTCTTTTTCAAAATTGATGTTTTTTTAAAATCGATGAACTTTTTCTAAAAAAGATGAACCTTTTTTAAAATTCTGGTGAACTTTTTAAAAATTGATGATTTTTTTTTCAAAATTGACGAGCTTTTTCCAAAATCGAATTTTCAAATTTGATGATTTTTTTTTCAAATTCAATGAACTTTTTTCAGTTTGTTGATTTTTTTTGAATTCACGAACTTCTTTTGAATCCGTGAACTTTTTTCTAATTCATGATATTTTTATAAATCTGTGGATATTCAAATTTATATCACATTTATTTCTGAAAAGAAATCATGTTTTTCTAAATAGCGCGGCTAAAGTTTTGTTCTTAATCTGTACGCGCTGATATATTGAACATATAAACCCTTCTACCCAACCCGCCATTCCAGCGCCCTTCTCGTTTCAAAGTGATCCTGCACGCTCGATTCGTCTCGCTGGCGGTTGTCAGCGTACTTTTCATCGAGCTGGTGAAGATCCGTGCGCTCATTATTCTGTACGCCGCGTAATCGGGCTAAGATGTAACACCCCCAGTGGTTAACTACAGTAATCACCCTTTTGATTATGCCATGTCATCATGTTTAACAGTGCATGATCATCATTTGCATCATAATGCATTCCAGCTTCTAACTCAAAATCCAAATTTAAATAAAAGTGGAAAATAAAAGTTGCCCGAACCTGAAAACTAAAATGTGCATCATGTTGCAAATATTCCAATAGCATTTATAAAAATAATTGCAACATTAGTTGGAATTGTGGAAGGACTCGAACCACAAGAAACAGCAGCAACATAGCACTATTTAATCCCTTTTCGATTAATTAAAATCCAAACAAAAAGATATGGACACCAAACCAACTTCTAGCAGTGACTAATAATGCACCAAATTTATTTGGACTAGTCTCATATTTTACAAAAGTCATTTGAAGTAAAAACAAAAGACAAAACAGAAAATAAAAAGAAAAAAAGAAAAAAAAAAGGAAAAGGAGAACCCCTCCCCCCGACTGGGCCTCGGCCCAGCAAGCCACCGGGCCGCCAGGCCGGCCCAGCCGCCGCCTACATAGCCGGCCACCCCCCACCGAAACCTAGCCCAACCCCGACCCCCCCCCCCCCCCCCCCCCCCGTCCACTCCCCCCCCCCACTCGGTCTTCTCCCCCCCCCACCTTTCTGGATCGGGGCAACGGCGCCCCGACCCCGTCGTCCTCCACCGCCCCGACGACCGCCCCCCCCCGCCTCCTCGACGCCACTCGCCAGTGCCGCCCTTCCGCCGGCCTCCTCGTCCCGTCGCTCGCTCCCCTTCCCCCCCCAGATCCAGAGGGATCGGGCCAGCCCCGGTCGGGCGGCCGGCTCGGGGCACGCCCCGCGCGCTCGAAGCCCGAGCCGACGCGCCGACCGCGCCCCGACCCGCTCGACGCCTCGCCCCCGACACCGTCGCCTACCGCCGTCGCCGCCCGTCGCCGCGTTCCCCCTCGCCGGACCAGCCAATCGTCCCCGCGACCGTGCCGTGCCCTACAGCGCCGGTGAGGCCTCGCCTCGGCCTCCCTCCCTCGGCGCGGCGCACCCCACCCCGCGCCCCGGCCGCGCCCGCATCGCCCTCGTCGCGCTCCGCCCGCGTCCCTGCCTCACCGCGCGTGCGCGCTCGCCCGCGCCTGCTCGCGCATGCACACGCGCCCGCGCTGCCGCTCCCATCGCCGTCGCCGCGCGCGCGCGCGCGCCCGCGCCAGCGCCGCACCGCGCGCCTGTCGCCCGCGCCCGCCCGTGGCCCTTGGGTCACCGCCAGGTGGGGCCCCCGCCCCCCTGAGCCACTGGCCGGTGGGCCAAGCCCCCCTGGCCCGCTGACAAACGGGCCCCGCCCGAAAACTTTTAAATAAAAGAAATAAAAAGAAAAATAAATAAATAAATGATTAATTAATTAGTTAAATAATTAGGCTAATTAACTCTGTTTAGACTAATTTAATTTAATTAATTAGTTTAATTAATTGTTAATCAAATAATTAACCCTAATTAACCAGACAGCCTATGACAGGTGGGACCCACATGTCAGGATGCCTGCTGACATCATGCTGACGTCGTCATGATGACGTCAGCATACACTGTTTTGGATAATGTTCTGGATAATTCGAATTTAAATAAATAATAAATTCCAGAAAATTAATAAAAACTTTAGAAAATCATATAAAATAATCCGTAACTCAGATCGAAAAACTTTGTACATGAAAGTTGTTCAGAACGACGAGACGAAACCGAATACACGGTCCGTTCGTCCGTCACACATCCCTAACTATCAGAACATGCAACCGTCCCTCTCCGGTCATCTGTCTGACAAATGTCCGGAACCGGGAAAACATTCCCGGATGGATTCCTCCTTCCTCGGTGACGTGCAACCATACGTTAGGACACACCCGGCACTGCATATTGTCATGCCGTACTTTGCGTTGCTCATGTTTGCTCTATATTTATACTGTTTCCTCCCCCTCTTCTCTCTCGATAGATCCCGACGCAGCTCCGGAGACCGAAGACAGCATTGACAACCTTGCCCTTGCCGCCGAGCAACCAGGCAAGCCCCTCCCTTGATCATCCCGATATCGCCCATTCTAATTTCCCATGCTTGCATTAGAATTGCTGCTACTACTGCTTTACCTATTCTGATGCATAGCCTGTTCATTGTAACCTGCTGTTGATAATTACCTACATATCCTAAACTGTTTAGTCTAGGCTGGGTAGAGACCTATCAGTGACCCCACTTATCCCGACTGCCGCGCTGGATCGTCAGAAGACCCGATCAACGGGATTGAAGACCAGGCCCCGACACCGCACATCACCCCCCCTTAGTTGTAACGACACTGCAGCGTTACTATCAAGTGCCGAGGGTGAAACCTCATGTAGCACTTCTGATGTTAACTCTGTAGAGTAGCTATTCGATCGTGGTCATCGAGGGTGATTCCTCCTTCTCCACTTCCGATACGACGCTGTCGTACAACACATCAAGTGTGAACTCATCGAGGGTGATTCCTCCTAAGTTCGACTTGACGGTTACATCGAGTGGGCATCCGTCGAGGGTGATACCTCGGATTTCCTTGTTGTTATGGACACACGGTTACTGTGACTTTACTGCTGAACCTTGATAGAGACGGGTCGGCCCCGAAGGGGGACCCGAGGAAGCTACTTTTACTACAGGACTGAAGGGACAGGCGGTACCACCCAGTAGAGGTGGACCTGAGTTCCCGACAGTCTTTTACGAGACGGGTTGACCTGGATGGTGCCCGAGTGTTGAATACGAGGCGTGGCCGGGCATTCATGGCCCTTGCCGCAAGTCCTCGAGACGGGGCGACGGGGTCACATCTTTCGTGAGTCTCTGCTCGTTACCGCAAGCCCCTAGTCCTAGCGATTTGGATATTTGATCCGAGCAGGCCTCTGGTCTGATAGCACTAACCATCACGTGGGCATAGTATGGGCGTTCTGCATCGTAGCATCAGCCGAAAGCTCTGTCAGACGTCCAGTTCAGCATGGCGGCACGGACGGACTGGCGCCCTCCTGGTGCCAGGCTTCTCCCTGCGCGCAACGACTCGGAGTGCACAGGGCGATGGCCCAAGACCTCTGAGCGCTTAGGATGTAGACCGACGGGGACCTCTCTGCTGAGCTGTAGGTCGGGTTGCGGTGTGTTGTTTGGCCGAGGCCGGGCATGACCCAGGAAAGTGTGTCCGGCCGGAGTTAAGCGAGCGTGATGGGTAAGTTGGTGCACCCCTGCAGGGAAGAACACTTCTATCGATAGCCGGTCCTACGGTAAAGGACACTCGGAGTTGTATCCTGATTGATACAATTTAGAACTGGATACCTGTGATGAGACCTGTATATATGGCTCTGGGATTGCTTCTCGCAGGGAGTCGAGAAGGGATCTCAGGACGAGGTTGATGACTGTATGGCTCTGGGATTGCTTTCTCGCAGGGAGTCGAGAAAGGATCTCTGGGTGAGGTTGATATTATTACTGCTACATTATATGGTATTGTTCTACTCTCTTCTACTGCTGCAAGACCGCTGAAGATGCTAGTCTTCGATAGGACTAGGCCTTCTCTCTATTCTGGCATTTCTGCAGCCCAGTCCACATATACAGCCTCCCCTTGAAAATGTTGCATATGTAGTGTAGCTCCTTGCTTGCTGAGTACTTCTGAGTACTCACGGTTGCTTTGTTTTCCTTTTCCTCCCCGTATCAGTTTGTCGTGACCAGAGGACGGAGCCCCCTGAGACAGATGCCCCGACGATCGCTACTACTACTACCCAGAGGATGGATACTACTACGAGTTGACTGACGACCAGGAGTAGGATCGGAGGGTCCCAGGCAGGAGGCCTTCGCCTTTCGATCGTAGTGTTTTATTTTTGCCCCGCCTTTCTAAAGGCCTTTCTGTTTCTCTTTTATATCTGTACTCAGATATCTGATGCTTCCGCTGACGCTTGTATGCCATCGAGCTATGTATTCGAGCCCTCGAGGCCCTGGCTGGTAATATAAAGCTTGTATGACTTTATTTATGTTTTAGAGTTGTGTTGTGATATCTTCCCGTGAGTCCTTAGGCTTGATCGTGTGCATTTGCGTGTATGAATAGTGCACGATCGGGCCGGGGGCGTCACATAGGAGCAGCTGACGGCTGGGCCAGCCTTGCGCGGGGGCCCGTCTTGTAGTGATGCCGTGTCTGCGTGCCTGTGTCCGGCTGGAAAAAGGCCCATTGGTGCTCGTGGGTTGGCAGTGTGACGACCCCGGCTTAATCGTGCACTAACCATACATGCAAATGCACACGATTAAGCCTAAGGACTCACTTGAAGATATCACAACACAACTCTAAAACATAAATAAAGTCATACAAGCTTTATATTACAAGTCAGGGCCTCGAGGGCTCGAATACGTAGCTCGATGGCATACAAATGTTAGCGGAAGCATCAGATATCTGGGTACAGATATATTACAGAAATGAAGATAAGCCTTTAGGAAGGCGGGGCAAAATAAAATACTACGATCGAAAGGCGTAGGCCTCCTGCCTAGGACCCTCCAAATCCTACTCCTGGTCGTCAGTCGGCTCCTCGTAGTAGTACTCGCCGGGAGGGTAGTAGAAGTAGCCGTAGTCGTCGACGGGGGCAGCTATCTCAGGGGCTCCGTCATCTGGCGGTGACATATGGATATGGGGAAAAAGAAAGTAAAGCAAACGTGAGTACTCATCTGAAGTACTCAGCAAGCAAGGATCTACACTATATATGCAACATTTTCAAAGGAGGGCTGTTTATGTGGACTGGGCTGCAGAAATGCCAGAATAGAGGGGAAAGCCTAGTCCTATCGAAGACTAGCATCTTCAGCATCTTCAATGGTCTTCCAGCATTAGAAGAGTGCAGAATAGCATAATGTAAAGTAGTTGTAGTATCATCAACCTCGGCCAGAGATCCTTTCTCGACTCCCTGCGAGAAAGCAATCCCAAAGCCGTACTATTCAATTATCATCTCAAGTTATAGTTGTACCGATCGGGATACAACTCCGAGTGTCCGTTACCGTAGGACAGGCTATCGATAGATGTTTTCTTCCCTGCAGGGGCGCACCAACTTACCCATCACGCTCGCTTAACTCCGGCCGGACACACTTTTCTGGGTCATGCCCGGCCTCGGCCAAACGATACGCCGCAACCCGACCGAATACCTAACAAAGAGGTCAGCACGCCGGACTAACCTATGCGCCTAGGGGTCTTGGGCCATCGCCCCGGGGACTCCTGCGCGTTACGTGCACCGCCGGTGAGCAGACCTAGCAACCCCTTAATACAAGCGCGGTTGCGTTCCCAGTCCAACCCAGCGTGTGCCGCTCCTTGCTGACGTCAATTAAGCTCCGGCTGAAGTATACGACGCAGAACGCCCATACTATGCCCACGTGATGGTTAGTGCTATCAAGCCAGAGGCCCCTCGGATCAAATATCCAAACCGTTAGTGGATTAGGAGCGCGCGGTAACGAGCAGAGACTCACGATCGATGTGACCCCGTCGCCCCATCTCGAGGACTTGCGGCAAGGGCGAGGAATGCCCGGCCATGCCTCGTGTTCAACTCTCAGGCACCATCCAGGTCCACTCGACTCCATATCACTTCGCATTTAAGCTGGCGCGGGTACCCCTCAGGGCCGACCCGTCTTTAGTATCATGTTTCAGTGTAAAGTCATAGTAACAATGGTAGCCGTGTGTCTAACACCAAGGGGAACCCTGAGGAATCACCCTCGATGGAATTCCCTCTGATATTACCGTCAAGGTGAACGAAGGAGGAATCACCCTCGAGGTCCCTCTTGAGGAGTTGCGCGACGATGTCGTTATCGGGGGTGGTGTAGGAGGAATCACCCTCGCTGACCACGCCCGATTAACTAACCTACAAGGTTATCATCAGAAGTGCTGACGAGGTATCACCCTCGGCACTCGATAGTAACCCAGTAGAGTCGAGCAACTAAGGGGAAGTGACGTGCGGTGCCGGGGCCTGGTCTTCGATCCCGTTACTCGGGTCTTCTACTCATCCAGCGGGGCAGTCGAGGTAAAGTGGGGTCTCTGATAGGTCTCTACCCAGATCATACTAAACAGTTTAGGATAACAGGCAGGTATCAACAGCAGGTTACAATTAAACAGGCTATGCAGCAGATATAGGACAACAGTAACAGCAGTAACTTCTAATGCAAGCATAAGAGAGAAGAGAGTGGACGATATCGAAATGCTCAAAATGGGGGTGCTTGCCTGTCTGCTCGACGGCAAGGGCAAGGTCGTCAACTGCGTTGTCGGGCTCCTGAGCAGCGTCGGCCTCGGAAGCTACGTCGACGTCGGGGTCTACCAAGAGAGAAGAGGGGGAAGAAACACATAAATACACAGCTAATGATGCAATACAGAACATGTCATGACTAGGATGCAGTGCAGGGTTGCCTAAAGATGCATCTAGGTCATTTTAATTATTATAGGATTAACGTGGGATTTATTAATAGGAGCGTGTGCACTATTCATATACCGGAATCGGGCTAAGAGTTATGGGTTCTCTTATGTAGGGGGTTCCGGCATTGAAACAGACGACACGATCGGATTCGTCTCGTCGTTCTGATCAACTTTCATGTTTTAAGTTTTTCGATCTGAGCTACGGTTTAAAAGTTATTAATTTTCAAAGTTTAAATGATTTTATGGAATTATTTTTATTATCAGAAAATGACATATGACGTCAGCATGAGGTGTGGATGACGTCAGCAGGTCAACAGAGCTGACCAGGGTCAAATATGACATGTGGACCCAGTGGGACCCACATGTCAGTCTCTGTTAGTTTAACAGAGTTAAACTAACCTAACTAAGCTAATTATGGGTGTGGGCCCGGTCTGTCAGCGAGTGCTTATCCACTTAATTAACTAAACTAATTATTTATCTAATTATCTATTTATTTTAATTAGTTTATTGGAGTGGGGCCCACGTGTCATAGGCATAGGGCGGCCACGTCGGCGTTGACCCATGTCAATGGGGTCAAAGGGGCCTGCGGGGCCCCACAGTTAGTGGCCCAGAGGCGGGACCCACTGCTCCACGTCGGCAGCCGGCGCCGGAGCTGCTCTGGCGACCATTCTAGCGGCGGTTTCTCGCCGGAGTAGCTCGGGATTTGGCTGTGGTGAGCCAAATGGGGCGCGGCTACTCGCGTTCGAAAGCCAGAGCTCGCGCGCGTTGTGTGGTACTAGCGGTTCGACCGGAGACGAGCTAGGTCGACGGCGGTGAGCGGCGAAGCGGGCACCGGAGTTCGGGCTTCAACGAAATCGGGGCTGCGAAGCACTAGGAAGCGCGCGCGCGTGTGCTACATGCTCCTGGAAGCACCAGGAGCTCGCTGATGGGCTCAGGTGAGCACGACAACAGCTCTGGCCACGGCGGCGAAGCGATCTGCGGCGACCGGAGCTCGGGTTCGACGTCGAGCTAGCTACGGCATGTGCGGGGAACAACGGGGAGGAGCAGGGGACGGTGAGACTCACCGTGCGGCACGCAAGTAGGCCGTTGACAGATTAGTAGCAGCAGAATCGGCGAATCGACGGCGGCTGCGTCCGGCGATCCGAGGAGGAAGACGAGGGCGTGAGCTCGATGCAGAGGCTCCCAGCTCCGCCCGGTGGCACTACCCGACGCAGCGTTCGACGGCGGAGCTGACAGGCACGGGGAGGCGACGAGGCGGTGGCTGTGGCCACGGAATCGACGGACATGCGGCGGCGATGGCGCTCGGCCAAAGAGGGGAAGAGGCGAGCGCGTGCACGAGGGGAGATGGAATTGCTTCATATGTTTAGGCAGCACGAGATTTCTAAAGTTAGTTTACAACTTGTTAGCCAATTTTGGTTGTCTTGCAAAGTAAAAAAATTCAAGTAAATAGTTTGCTTATTCGCTAAGTAAATCGGTGTTCTGTTCGTCGGGTCCATCTAATCACTTTCTCGTGCATCCAGGTCGGCACCGCTGTTGTCACCGGGCAAAATGGCTGACTGGCCATGGGCAGGCTCGGAGCCCTCTGCGAGCAGGTAACTGAATTTTCTGACCAAGGAGCTTTCTAAACCTGTAAAACGGCTTGTAGGCCAGAGCACACAGGTTTACAATTAGTGCCTGCAACACTCAGCTATGGCTCTGGCCCAGTTGGATCCAGCGCAGATGGCACATGCAGAGGCAGACAACCAGCAAGCAGCCCCTCTGTTCTACAGGCCAGTGTTTTTGTTAGTTTGGAGTCAAATAGAAAGATGTATAAATCTAGGAATTTCAATAGGTGTGAGGTGGACAAAAGATCTGGGGTATTATCACTACAACAATAGAACTAGAGGGAAGGAGGGAGATGGTACTGATTTTTTTTTCGAAACGGAGGCAAAGATTGCCTCATCTATTAATTAAGCAGAAGAGAATTGCCCAGTTAATTACGGAAAACCGGGCAAAAACCGGAACAACAAAGGCTAAGCCCACTCCCATAGACTGAAACACACAGGGCAAAGCCCACCCTTATCGAAGACAAGTCGACCTGCGGCCAGACAACGCAGCTCCGACTCTGGCGGGGAACTCAGAAGAACAAAACCAGGCACGGCTGGCGCCATGAAAGATCGCCAAACGGGCCACCTGCAACCAGTCATCGTACACCACAGGGCCCCGCCGCCGCAGCTTCGACTCCATAACAACAAGCAAACCGAGGCAAAACCATGGACACGCCGGAGAAGAGCCAACTACCGCAACCATTGCCGCATCGTCGACATCGCTCCCACCATCATCGTTGCCACAGAAGTCTGGTCGCCACAGTGATTCTCTCGGGGCTGCCGCCCAGACATCCACCGCTCCGTCGCGCCCAGCGCAATCAACCGGCACCGCCTTCCGAGGCCGCCGCCCCGACATACCACCGCTCCCCTCGAGCAGCAACGCAGCACAACCCAGCTGCCCGCAGCCCACGCTGCTCAGGGCAACCGCTCGCAGACCACGAACGTCGCACCACATCATGAGCCGCCGCCCCGACGTAAAGTCAGACCGCCCCCTCTGGGGCGCATCGACCGAGCCGACACCCCTACCGCCCAAGCGGGACAAGAATGCCACCCAACCAATGTCGAGATAGAGCCCCACCTCATACAGCTGCCACTCACATTGTTCCCGAGATCGCCATCTCGACATACAATGAGAAACCATCCGGAGCCGCCGCCCCGACGTCCACTGTCCCCGACAACGAAGAGATCCGTGCAAACTGCAATATGCTGACTCTCCAAGGCGATGCCTCAAAGAAGGAAACGACTTAGCCGCCGTCATCGCCCGCTTCGACCATCCGAAGCTAGGGATTTCTCCCGGAGAGTCGTGCAATGGAGCACCACGGCAACACCTTCAAGAAGGGGAATGACACCATGGCCATGGCGCCGCTGTTGCCGGCACCGACCTAAGGTCAGTGCTGGACTTTCGCCCGGAGCTCCACCACACCTCCGAATCCGAGCAGATCCGAAGCACTGCGCATCACACAATCCCATGGTCGACATCCACCGGCTCCACCTTCCCGCTACGCCAAGCTACCTCCGCCGTCGACCACCAAGCTCGGTCGACCAAGCTCACGCACACTCGACGCCAGCACCACGGCGGCAAACCCCATGAGCAGCCGCGCACCCAGCACAACAGTTGTGCCCCTCTGCGCCGCTGCCCCCTGCTGCCATCCCACCGGAGAAGACGAGCGGCCCCGCCAGATCCATGCCACAGCCGCCCCTCGCCACAACCGCGCGCCCGAGCCGCCCCTTGCCACCGGAGGCCACTGCCGAGCGCCAGATCCGTCGCGAGCACGCTCACCGCGCACACCACGCGACGGCCCGAGCCGATCCGCACCTCCGCCGCGTACTAGCCACCCACGCGGGGCCTCTCCGACCCCGCGCCCACCACCGCACCAGATCCGGGCGCGAGGGCCCTGGATCCGCCGCCCTGCCGGAGGAGAGAACCTCCCGACCGCCGGCGCCGCTCGCGGGACGAGCCCCGCTGGCTCCCGCACGAACCAGCCACGGGAGCGCCCACGCCCTGAAGAAGACGAAGCCCCGCCGCCGCCGCTGCCGTACGGCCTTTGACCGGCGGCGCACCCCGGCGGCGGCGAGGGGGAGGACGGCAGGGGAGCGGCTGCTGGCGGCTGCTAGATTCGCCGCCCGTGTCGCCCTTGCGGAGCGACGCGGGGGCTCAGTTTCTGACCGAGTTTCAGGTGCCGTTTTATCAAAGGAATCTCAAACTGCTGCCTTCTGCATATGGTACTGATTTTAATGTAGCAGGATAGTATATATACTGCCATACTGGCATAGTGTAACAGAGCATGGTTTATGAACAACTATTAAGATAGCAGGAATAAGATTCCTTGGTAATTATCACAGCACTATTAGCCTAACTAGACAGATATACTGAGAATGCTTAAAGTTGGGAAATTAGACTACAAATCTTATTTCTAACCAACAGATGCTATAGTACTGTTATGTGTCAAATGCGACAATATCAGAAACACTAACACAAAGCACTATCTGGCGAAAGTTTGGGCGGTAAGCAAGCAAATTGACAGAAATGTAACAGCATGAACACTTAAATTAACATCCATTTGTCAGATAAGCAGATGCAAACTGCATACAAACATAATTCAAGTGCAATTTAACCTGTACATAACAGAGCTCCTAACAGACATCATGGTGCAATACTTATGTATGTTTGTCCTTCTGTTCATCAGAACTACTACAACATCTATGGAGGAAACCAGTACCCGTTTTACGGAGGAGCAGGAACTGGCATGGTGGCTGGAACCAGTCCCTTTTATCCATACTTCCAGTTTGGGCAGTCCGGAAGCACTACGCCCAACTATGCAAGTGGACAGGGCTACAACATGCAATTCCCACAGATGTTCTCCTTCTCAACTGTGGCTTCTACAGCTGCTGCTGTAACAGGCTTTGCACAACAATATGGTGGGCCATTGTCACTTGCAGCGAGTCCTCAAGCCCAAGCAGGTACTACTAGCATCTTGTATACAACTACTATTTTCTAGAAGTTTGCATAATATTTCAGTATATTTTAAATTTGGTTTCACAGAGAAGCTCCATCATTGGAACCAGTATATGTCCGCTGATAAAACCCTTTTGTATGATCATGTTTTTTAGGAATTGATATTCCAATCAATCTGCTGATGCGGTGTTGGTGGGAGGCGACGAGTAGCGACGGGACTGTTAGGATTTAATTAATCCTATTAATCTCTGTTTTCTAACCGAGGCGGTTGCCTCACATTCCCTTCGGTCGCACCCCTTTAGGGGCTATATATACTTCCTCCGTTCCAAATTAGTTGACTTGGATTTATCTAGATACGGATGTATCTAACACTAAAATATGTCTACATATATCCGTATCTAGATAAATCTGAGTCAACTAATTTGGAACGAAGGAAGTATATATGTGTATTTCATCATCAATGAGAACAAGAATTCACTTTACATCTCTGTTTGTGGTCTCTCTCGTTTTACTTTGTAATAGGTTATCAGCACGCTCCCGGCAACAGCAAAGACGGCACAACGGCCAGGGGATGATGCAGTCTTCCGCAACGCGAACCAGATCGGCCGGCGAAGAAGAGCGCGCAACGCGTAGCGTCGTCAACAGGTAGCACGCGGAACGTGCAGTGGCTGTGCTACAGCCGCAGTACGCGCCGGCGCATCAGGTCGCATGCATAGGCATGCATGCATCCGTTGAAGAAATCGATCAGGAGTCGCAATCTGCACGCATACTTCTAGAATTGGAGTGGCAACGCGCTTGCGACAGCCGGCAAGGCAATCGGCGGCGCTGTCCACTGGCCCGCATGGAGGCGCCAAGCGAGCGCAGCCACCCTTGACACGGCTGCCAAGGGCAGCCCCTCCTCGGTGAGCCCCCTGCACGGTGTTGACATCAGATTTTGCACGGTCAAGAACTTACTTAATATGGCCTTAAATGGAGAAGTGATCTACATGAAAAAATTTCGTATTGTCGACATGAACATCTTTGAAGTTTGGGCCATCGTCGTCTGACCTCATCTCAAGGGCCGAAACTATGTTCAAAGTATTAAGATTTTGTATTCAGAGTATTGTTCGGCCAATTAAGCCTCCAAGACGACCTCATATGAGAAAAGTTTCTACATGGATTGTCTTTATCTCGTCGAAATGATCAATTTTGATATGAAAATCGTTTCAATCCGAGTTTATATGCAAAAATTAGAGCCATCAGAGTGCAGCCCTACCACGAGGCAAAAAGTGGCGCGAGGCATCAGACACGATGTCTGATGGGTCACGCGAGCGATTCGGCCCTTAAGATGACCTCAAATCGAAAAATGTTCAACACGAAAGTTGTTCGCCTCGTCGAAATGGTTAAATTTGCTTTTGGGCGCATCTTCATGCGAGGTCGTATTTGGCCTGTGAAACACAAAAACCGAACTACTGTCTCAGACATACCTAATCCGAATTCGGTTAATTTTGAAAGTATTTGAACGAGATTTGGAGTCCTTACAGGAAGTCCAGCCGCCTCATAAATAGATGAGAGGTGACGGCCGATTGAACAACACACAATCAAACAAATCATCTATCACTTTTTATCTTTTATCTTTTCTCCTTAACCCTCATCTACCACTTTTTATCTTTTATCTTTTCTCCTTAACCCTAGTTCTTCTTCTTCCTCATTCTTCGTTCGTTCTTCTTGTTGCAGGGCGGCGAACCTCGAGGCCCTAGGGGCGATCAGGTCGACCTAGGGCAGCCCATAGCCGCCGCGCGCCTTGACGGGGTCCCTCCCGGGCGTGTGGGGTTTCGAGTCCTCAAAAACACCCGCCAGATTGCCTGCGTACCGTGCTTCCGGCCGGGTCTCCTTCGACGTGAGCTAAGGTGCATCACCCCCGGCGTCGAGGGTACACGGTGACGTGTTCGTGTGTGAACACACTTTTTGACGACTCCGCTGGGGAGAAGCTTTGAACGGTCTGCAGCCTGTTCTTGCTACGAAGAGATCGTTATCTTGGGTTTGCAATTTATAAAGGTAATATGAATACTCAATTCACTTGTGTAGATGCAAATAATGCATATGTTGTTGCTAGAACGTTTAATGAGCATAATCTGTCGGCTAGCCCTAGCTTTATCAATCATGCATCTAATTATGCGCAACAGCCGATTCAGAATAATCTTCAAGCTTCAACTTCATATAAGTTTAGCAACATGCAACATATGTATCCCAACTCCCATGCATCGGCAACCCCACAAATCTCTATGCCGATGAACAACATGATGAGTTCGGTTAATCAAGTTGACACACCCTATGTAGGAACTTCCAATAGTATGCAACAAAGTGTTTCAACTTTTTATTCATCGGCAAATAACTTGCAGTATGTTAATCCAAAGTTGCCGGTGGATAGGGGAATTGACCATGCTACTACTAGTCATTCGGCCAGTTACCCTCAAACATCATATGCTGCACCTCATGCTACTAATTGTTTGGCACCATATGCAACTGTTGATGTCCATAATTCGACTCCGCACCTTCATGGTCATGGCCGAATAAGTGAAACCTCTGCAGGAGCACAAATGCCTTCACCTAGTAACATGGCATATCATGTTCCCCCTACACAATTACAGAATTTCGGCAACATCTCATTACCGAAAGAGTCTAAAAGCATCGGGGAAAGTTGTTGCATATTTTTTTTCCAAATTCATTCTCGTATTCATTCTACTGAATACTTACTTGCTGACGGGCCATGTTACATTGCCATTGCTTGGTTTGTGCGCTCTGCTGATGAAGAGCTGCCAGGTGTGCACATAATTATAGAGATCGAGACTTTAGCTTAGAATTACGTTCATGTAATCGTTTTATTACAATAAAGCAAGTAGTGTAGAAGTTTGAAAATATAGACTTATTCATTATCTAGTGATCACCTCCTACAGGATTGGTGTCCATAATGAAATAGTAAAAAAAAACCTTTTGCAGATTCTTGCATACGACCATGGGGTCGTTTGGTACCGGTGTATGTGATTAGTGGATCTTTAGTCTGACGGGCGTAGAGTGTTTATTTGCTAAAAATTTAACTTGCCTTGTGAATGTCTTCTGTTGAGTGCTTATTTGCTGACGGGCCATGTTAAGTTGCCACTGTTTGGTATGGGTCGCTTCATGTGAGGACATCAGATTTCTCTTTGTAGCTTCAAAGATGCAGTAATTGTAGTACTCTTCAAATTGCATCTTTTAGGATAGGTTTGCTATTCCTTGTGCAATATACTTTTAAGTCATTGATCCAACTTAATTTTTTTTTTGCTCTAGACAAATATTATGACATGCTAATTGTAGGGTAGAATTATTGTGGGGATGTTTCCAACTGATGGTATGACTGTAGGTGTGAAGGACCGAAATATTGGACTCTACCATGCATCCGTGGGCAATTATTTGCACGAAAACCTGTAAAAGAACTTTTAAGAAAACAATGACTCCAAGGATATGATGGATATATCATACTTAATTTTGAATCCATCAGATATGGTAAAAGAAAAGCAATATTGCACAAAAGGTCATTTTTGCAGTATGTATGAGCTGAAGACCCACGTGAAAACAAAACCTAGATGCATATGCTAATCAAAATTGTTATTGTTATGGTAATTTGTGTCTTTTCTGCCAACATATTGCTTTCTGGCAAATCAAAGAAGATACAAAATTCATACTTCAGTCAGAGAGAGCATCTCGTTGTTAGGGCTGTTGTTGACCGGTGGAGGCTGGCTCGGTTTAGTCCCACGTCGCTTACGGGAGAAGGCCATGACTAGCTTATAAGAGAGAGTATCCCTCCTCCTTTCAGTCCAGGCTTTTAGGATGGAGTGTACACTCTGCTAAATGTTGGCCCGTGTGCGCATAAACGTCTAGAACATAAGTAGAGTGTGGGCTGGACCGAGTTGGACGCTAACACTCGTGGTGCTCCATCCGGTACTAGCCAGTTCGTCACGCAATGACATGATACTCACCACGGGCGTGGCACGGCAAGCTTGCCGTCGGATGCGATGAGATTCAGGCATGCAGTGGGGGCGTCGGACCTAATTGGAATGGCAACATTAATATCAAGTTTTTTTTTTTGCGAATAACATTAATATCAAGTTGAGCGCAGTTCTAACCGCAAAAAAAAATAAAAAGTTAAGGAAAGTTCTAACTGCACATGCACGCGGTTTCTTACAATTTTTTCTGAATATTACACGGGCAACTTAAACATAAGTTAACACAGATTAGCGTGCCCCAAGATCATGCATGCAGCAGGCCACACGGTGCAGCAAGGACATGCATGCAATCAGTCCTCGAATGCTACACGAGGGACATGCATGCAAGTAAAGCTCTTTGAGGCTTTGAGCGGTACATCGGTAGTCGTTTGCGCACCTTCAGACCATGCAGCAGGATAGTCTAGATTCTTACTTTGATGGCCAAGGGCTTAAACTTGATCCTTCGTCTTGTTATCTGTTGGGAATAGCTCCTTTGTGATTTTACTGGAAATTTTGAATTCACTGAAACATTTTTTAACCTTTTTTAGGTCTCCCTTCCTTTTTTTTTTTACATAGGTCTCCCTTCCTGAGTAGAAGCTTGTTTACGACTTGTTGCTTCCGGATGTACTGGTTAGTGAGAACAAATAAACATGTATTAAATTTCTAAGTGCTCACTTGTGTGGATAGATCTCTTGTTCGCATAGGAATGTCAATTATTGGAAGCGCTGGGATCATCGCTCGTCCATCGTAATAGTAGTTCTGCCCCCCACGCCGAAGTATAGTAAACAGTAGCCCAGACACCGTACCGTCAGTGCTGCGCCAAACTCTCGTGGCCATCCATTGACGCGCGCCAAGCGAACCAACGTGCAAGTGCAACCGCTGGTGATACTCGTCACGTGATGCACTCCACACTCGGAGACGCCGCGGAGAAGAGAAAGGCCGCGCACGTCCGGTCAGCGAGACAGCCGTGCCACTGCCAGTGCCAGCCCGTCGACACGCGCCTCGACGCCAGAGTACGCGCACTCAAGGCATGGTTGGCCTCCCCACGGACTGGTATTCCGGGCCCACGCACGTGACGTTCGACAAGTTCCTTGCATGAAAATGCTAGATTCATGGGCCATTACGGGGGCATTACGGGCTTCTTCCAACTAAGAGCATCTGCAACAGCGGCGTAAAAGTTTCGCGCGCTAAAATAGTTTTAACGCGTCACTGTAGCATTTTTAACGTGTCGGACCCAACATTGGTTTAGCAGATACCAAACAACGCGCGCCAAAAAAACACGCAGCACAAATTGTGAAGCGCGCAATCCGACGCCCCAAATTTACAGCTTCTGATAGCGCTTTTTAGAGCATCTTCAACAGGCACGCAATGCGCGGTGCGCAAAAAAACCTTTTACAGCACCGGAATAGCCAGTTTTTGCGCGCCGCGGAGCGCTGACTCCAGCGGCCGCTGCAAAAAATTGCGCACGCGCGCCACTCTAGCAGACGCGCTAAACTACAGCGCGGGCGAGCAGCCGGCGCTTGCCTTATGTTCATTTTGGAGACAATATGGTGATATTTCAAATATCAAAACAAGACATAGCATAGTTTAAAATCACCCAAACAAGTTCATGATATAAAAGTTCAAAATCATGCGCACATCATCATCCAACCAAGTTCAAAATCATCGAACCAAGTTCATGACATAAAAGTTCACACAAACAAAGGGCACATCAGCAATCATGCCTCATCCTCATCTTCGTCCTCCTCTTTCTCCGATTCTTCATCGCCATCTTCGTCCTCCTCTTCCGCCTCCTCTTCATTGTGTCGCGCCGCATCATCATGGGGAGCTCGGAAGGTGTTGGCAAGATCTCCACCGGCATCATGCGAAGGTATGTGAGGCACACCGGAAGACATACGTCCACCCATGTCACCCGGAGATGCTCCCATGCCTCCCATGAGAAACGCAAAACTCATGCCTCGCGTGGTAGCTCCGAAGCCACCCATGCCTCACATGGCCCTCATGGTAGCTCCGAAGCCACCCATGCCTCCTATGCCACCCAAGGTAGCTCCGAAGCCACCCATGCCTCCTATGCCGCCCATGGTAGCTCCGAAGCCACCGATGCCTCCCATGCCACCCATGGCTCTTTTTTGGACCAAGACTTCTTCACGAGCAAGATTGACGTACTCCTTTTGCTTCTCATCGAGGGTATATGTGTCCATGAAGAACAAGTACTTCTCCCATTCCAACAATCTAGTTCGCTCCTCCATGGCCAATTTCTTCTCCTTCAATGCCACCTTCCTCTCCTCGGCCGCCACCCTCCTCTCCTCGGCCGCCAACCTCCTCTCCTCAGCCGCCGCATCTTGGTTCCTTGCCATCTTCCTCACCTCGTTCGCTTCCTTTTTTGCATTCACAGTAGCTTCCATAACATTTTTAGCTCGTCATCTCCTTTCCTCTTCTTCTTTTCTTTTCCGTCTTTCTTGCATCCATTTGGTCTTTTTGGCTTGGAGTACGCAGCCGAGTTTGGTGTAGGTCTTCTCTTGCCGTCATCACTTGATGCCTCCTCCTCATGATCATCCAAATCAATAGTTCGCTTGCGTTTGTTGCTCTCCTCATCATTGACACCATCACGGGGCTTCCATTTCTCATCATCCTTCAACGCATCATAGCAATGAGGCAAGGTAAATGGTCTCCCTTTCTTGATCTTCCCTTTCTTGGTCTTCTTCTCCTCTCCTTGAAATAAGTTTTGTGCAATAGTGAGCTACAAACAAAAGAACAAGTTAGCACTTGAAACACCAAGAAGAAGCATGATGAACATGGAAGAATCATGAAAAAATGGCACTTACCCTATCTCTATCATTAGTGTCACTTGGGTTTAACGTGTCAACCGCCTTAAGTGCAGCCGCCTACCTTTGACAATCTCTGTTGATTGTCGACCACCGGGAGCGAAGAGATCTTTCCGAGCTGCACTTTTGTTGTGTAAATCAAAGTGCTCCTTCATCCGGATCCAATATGCATATCTACTTTGATCCCCTCCAACGGTGGCATCCCTCGACACTTGCAACCATGTATTGCATAGCAAGATGTCTTCGTCCATGGTGTAGTTGCCCGCTCTTCCTTTCGGTGCATCGACGATACCCTCACCATCCTCGTCCACCTCAAACTCATGATCATCGAAATGCACATCACTGGTTTGAGACCAATGAGAATTGTTGGAGCCAACACCCATAGTTACCATATATGTCTCATCATTGAAACTACAAAGTATATACAACAAAGCAAATAAGCTATCCATATGTATGCATTCAAAAAACAACAACAAAAAAAGTGGGCGAAATTTTACCTTGTGGGCATTTCATCGAACACCTTGTGCGCCTCGGCCCCCGACGCAACAAGCGAGCTCGCCGGCGCTTCGGTCGCCGCCGCATTCGTCGCACGCCCTACAAGCTTCTTTTTCGGCTGCCTAGAGGAGCCGTCTGCCACCTTATTCTTCTTCCCGGACACCTTGCCCGCCTTCGCCTGCGCCGCATTGGGGAGCTTCGATAGGGGGGCACGTGGCTTCACGGCGGGCGCGGCGCGACGCCACCCGCCGCCGAGGTCGTCCGTGGCGCCATGAAAAGGCCGCATGCGAGACCGGTGTGATGTCTACTACGCAACCTTCTTCTTGTAGACTCGTGTTGGACCTCCAAGCGCAGAGTTTTGTAGGACAGTAGCAAATTTCTCTCAAGTGGATGACCTAAGATTTATCAATCCGTGGGAGACGTAGGATGAAGATGGTCTCTCTCAAACAACCCTGCAACCAAATAACAAAAAATCTCTTGTGTCCCCAACACACCCAATACAATGGTAAATTGTAAATGTGCACTAGTTCGGCGAAGAGATGGTGATACAAGTGTAATATGGATGGTAGATATAGATTTTTGTAATCTGAAAATATAAAAACAGCAAGGTAGCAAGTAACAAAAGTGAGCAAAAACGATATTGCAATGCTTGTAAACAAGGCCTAGGGTTCATACTTTCACTAGCGCAAGTTCTCTCAATAATGATAACATAATTAGATCATATGGCAATCCCTCAACGTGCGACAAAAGTCACTCCAAAGTTCCTATCGCGGAGAATATAAGATGAAATTGCTTGTAGGGTACGAAACCAGCTCAAAGTTATTCTTTTCGATCAATCCATTGAGCTATTCCTATAAGTGTCACAAATAACCCTAGAGTTCGTAGTAAAATAACACCATATGACACACATCAATCAACCCTAATGTCATCTAGATACTCAATGTCACCATAAGTATCCGTGGGTCAATTATACGATATGCATCAAACAACTTCAGATTCATAATATTCAATCCAACACAAAGAACCTCAAAGAGTGCCCCAAGATTTCTACCGGAGAAACAAGGACGAAAACGTGCATCAACCCCTATGCATAGATTACCCCAATGTCACCTCGGGAATCCGCGAGTTGAGTGCCAAAACATACATCAAATGAATCAATAGAATACCCCATTGTCACCACGGGTATCCCACGCAAGACATACATCAAGTGTTCTCAAATTCATAATAGTATTCAATCCGATAATAGTGAAACCTCAAAGGTAAAACTCAATTCATCACAAGAAGGTAGAGGGGGAGAAACACCATATGATCCAACTATAATAACAAACCTCGCGGTACATCAAGATCGTGCCAAATCAAGAACACGAGAGAGAGAGAGAGATCAAACACATAGCTACTGGTACATACCCTCAGCCCCGAGGGTGAACTACTCCCTCCTTGTCATGGAGAGCGTCGGGATGATGAAGATAGCCACCGGTGATGGTTTCCCCCTCCGGCAGGGTGCCGGAACGGGCTCCCGATTGGTTTTTTGTGGCTACAGAGGCTTGCGGCGGCGGAACTCCCGATTTAGGTTTATTTCTGGGGGTTTCTATATTTATAGGAATTTTTGGCGTCGAGAACAAGTCAGGGGGGGTCCACGAGGAGCCCACAAGACCGGAGGGCGCCCCCAGGGGGGTAGGGCGCGCCCTCCACCCTTGTGGAGGCCTCGTGGCTCTTCTGGCCCAACTCTTTTGCTTCGGGGGCTTCTTCTGGTCCATAAGAAATCACCGTAAATTTTTAGCTCATTTGGACTCCGTTTGATATTCCTTTTCTGTAACACTCAAAAACAAGAAAAAAACAGAAACTGGCACTGAGCTCTAGGTTAATAGGTTAGTCCCAAAAATAATATAAAATAACCTATAAATGCATATAAAACATCCAAGATGGATAATATAATAGCATGGAACAATAAAAAATTATAGATACGTTGGAGACGTATCACGGTTCTTGGAGGAGTACCGGCGGAGGCGAAGCCAAAGTTTCCCGCGCTAGGGTTTGCGCCGACGTTTGCATCTCCAACCCTAGCGCAAAAAAATGGCGTTTGCATCTCCAACAGTGGCTGTAAAAAGCGCGCGCACGAGGTAAAAGTGGGTTTTAGCGCGGGCGGGGCAGTTTCACGCGCTCCAGCGGCGGCGGGAGACTCAGGCGCGTGGGAAAAGATCGCGCACACGCGCGAAAAAGCGGTCGGCGCGCGCTAGTTTTGGCGCGCGGCGTCCGGCGCGCTTTATAAATGCAGCGCCTGCCATGCGCCCTCCCACCGCTCTCCACCTCGCCACGCGCCCTCTGCCGCTCTCTTCCCGCTCTCTCCCCGCTCTTTCTCGCCTCGCCGCCGACCCGCCACCATGCCGCCGCGCCGCCGGGGAGTTTCGGGCTACCGGGGCATCCGCGCGCGCCCCTCCGGCGCCTTCTCCGCCGAGATCCGGTCCGGCGACATGCACCTCGGCCTTGGCACTTTTGACACCGCCCACGAGGCAACCCGCGCGTACGACGCGGTGGCGTGGCGCCTCCGGCGGCCTCATAGGGACATAAACTTCCCCGACGTGCCGACGCGGGAGCTGGCGCCTCCCCCGCGGCTTATCACCGACAAGGATCGTCACGACAACCGGAGGTGGGAGCGCCGTCTCGGCCTCGCGGAGATGAACGAGGAAGCCATGGCGCACAGCGCCAACACTTCCCATAGGACGTCAACAACGAGCGCCAGTTCTACGCGCAAAGGAGGACGGAGAGGGCAGAGAGGAGGGCGGAGCGAGCCGCCTATCGCGAGGACAGGCGTACGCGGAAGGCGGCCACTCAATTCAACATCGACCTAGGAGCAGCGTCGTCCTGGGACTCCGACGACGATCGGTACCTTGACGCCTTCATTGAGACGTCGGAGGAGGACATCACCGAGGCGGAGTCGGAGTAGTTGAACTATCTTTTTTTTTATATATCTAGGCTATGAACTATCTATGTATCGTTTTAGCTATCTATGTACCTTTTATTTATCTATCTATGCCTATTGTATCGAGTCGGAGACGAATGTGTATCGAGTCGGAGTAGAATGAGAAGAGTACAAATATAGCGCGTCTGCTGGAGCGGTGCGCGCGCAATTTTTTTACAGTGGCCGCTGGAGCCAGCGCTCCGCGGCGTGTAAAAACTGGCTATGAAGGCGCTGTAAACGTTTTTTTAGCGCGCCGCGCGTTGCGCGCGTGTTGAAGATCCTCTAACGTGAGACATAGACATAGGGCACCCCCGTGGGAGCTAGGGTTTGAACGTGGGCAAGAAAAGCTGCGCTCCAAAATCATACCGGTTTCCTCTATTCGTCTCGGAGTCCATCTCTGGTTATTTCCTTGCCTGATCATATTTGTGTCCTCTCGGGTTTAGGTTTTGTTTTTTCCTCCCAGTCCAGGCTCGATTGGTATCATATCCACCTGGGTAAAGCCCCACAACGAACGGATCGAGCAAAACCCGCGCCCGTCCTCTTCGATCGTCCCTTCTCCAGCTTCAGTTAATTTCCATGGCGCTGATCTTCAACGGAGATGGCACATACTCCATGGTCTACCCCGAGGGCACCACGCCGATCTGGCTCCTGCCGGCTGACCGCCCCAAAGCCGATCCAACACTTTCCCCACCCAAGTCCGTCCTCCTCGACACCCTGGGCTATGTCGACGCCGACTGCAACGACACGACGGCCCCCTACGTCGGCGAGGACGGCAAGCGCATCCAGGTGACCTTCTGGATGCACCACCCGCCGCTCGTCTCCTATTTCACGGTCCACTCCCCCGGTGTGAAACCCGACGCGTTCCCCGAGATGGCCAATGTCCTCGCGACGGACGGCGACCTCGCGCTCCTCCGCATCCCCCGCTTACCAGTAGACCCCTTCAGCGATCAGCCCGCCAACAGATACTTCATCTACCGGATCGGCGGCGGCGCCGGCGAGAAGCCGCCTTGGCTTCGTGCGCTCCCCAACCCCAGCAAGCTCATATTTATGGACCATACCGTTGGTTTCCTGAACTACGGCACCCACGATAGGTTCTTCGCCGCCGCGTTCTACCAAGAGCACCCGCTCAGGCCTGGCGGCTCCGTGAGGTTCTATATCAGCATGTTCGACTCCGAGACCTGGGCATGGACCAGAAAGGAGGTTTTCGTCGATTCGCCGGAGGCTTACCGTTACAGGTTCACGAACAAGGTGATCACGATCGGAGGAGAGCGCGGCTCGATCGCCTGGGTGGACCTCTCGAATGGCATCCTCGTCCACGACGTGCTCCTGCGTAACGACATCCTTCGTTACATCCCGTTGCCGCCGTCAGAATTGCCCGACCTCAGAACCAACTCTGTGCGGGACATGGCTGCCGTCCACGGCCACCTCAAGTATGTCAGTATGAGCTACCTTCCTATGACCGGAAGCAGCACCAGCTACTACTTTGGAGATTGGCAAGCCAAGGCATGGAAGTTGGCGATGCAACCTTCAGGGACCTGGCAATGGCAGGACTACCACCATCTCAGAGCTTCGGAGATCACGATAGACGACCCGAGCCATCTCGAGCTGCTGCCTGATTCGCCCAACAATGCCGACAAGAAGCGGGTCTTGACGAAGCTCCACGCCGGGAGTCCTGCTGTGAGCTTGCATGATGATGGCATTGTTTACATCATGACCAAGGTTGAGTTCTCAGACCGCAAGGCATGGGTGCTTGCTGTCAACACGAGCACCAAGGCTCTACAAGCGGTGGCTGAGTTGGATGCTGAAAGATGCATGGGTTTCAGTTTCACCTACACTCAAAGTGGGATCTCCAAACATATGGGTGTTGAGTTAAAAGAAGATCAGTGCCAGGATGATGAGGCCTCATGGACTACTGTCTCATACAAGAAAGAAAGAAAGAAAGAAAGAAAGAAAGAAAGAAAGAAAGAAAGAAAATGAGGTGGTAACATATGGGCGGACTATTGTGGGTGCTTACAAATAGAACACCAATGCCATTTACTTCCGCTGTTTGGTTGCTCAATGTACGTGGAAAGCTGTATTCTGTAACTTGAAATCCTATATGTGGGACTGATACATTGTGATCAATATGTAGTGTTTAGCTAAATAAAGCATTCCACTTCTACGACTAGGAACCCCATGCAAGTAGCATCTCGAATGCAAGAACACAAAAACTCGAGGAATTAGGGTGTCATGTCCTGAATTCCTACATGAATCCAAAACAGAGGAATACTCCAAAACTGCCTTTTGGATACCACACAGGAAAAGCGCAATAGTTCTAGACGCGGAAAAGAAGAAACCATGAAGTGGATGCTAGAGGCATGTGTGGCTGCATTATATTTATACATTGGTAATAGGGCACCCTTGGTAATAAATAGAGTCTGCTAGAAGCATGTGTAGCTCCATTGTGTTGGAGGTCGGTGTATATCCTTTTCTGACTACTTTGAGTTATATACATCTCAACCATCCAAAGTATATATGTGCAATGAACCAATTATTGACCAGTGAGCGATATAGTAAAAACAGACATGAACGCTAAGTTGTCTAGCCTATATACATGTAGGATATTTTCCGTCACTTCTCTAGCACTGGCATGAGTCACACAAATTCCAGAGCAGTAGGACAGCCTAGGTCTGAGACAAAAGAGGAAGAGGGTTCGACTTAAGTGATCATAGTAATCTGGAATGGTAATGGGTGGTGGAATAGGCGTCAAACCATGTCAAAGAAAATTCCGATCCAGGCCTAGCCAGCCAGCCGACAGGTTGCAGGGTCACTCACGGTCAGCCTATGATGTAGTGACTAATGTGAATATGAAGTTTTGAGTCTTCAGCGGTTTACACAAGCACATGTATGCTTCCGCTTGCCTAATTCTGCTATTGAGTCAGTGCCACACCTTTTAGTTTTCAATCAGACCATGATGTGCACCCTGTTGAAAATTCTATTTTGGTTTTGCATTGTAAACTGAATCCTGATAATGTTGTAATTCGACCGATCTGCAAATGATAAAATTTACGCCCTTTGTTCCTAAATGTAAGACGTTTTGGCAGTTCAATTTAAATTGCCAAAACATCTTACATTTAGAAACAGAGGTAATAACAAATAATGTGCTTTGGTATTGTTCTCTAAGTTGTGTGGATGATGTTCTTTGTTAATTTACATTTGTTGAGCAGTTTCCTTTCAGGTGCATGGTTACTAATAAGCCAAAAGCAACAAACTAATTTTTAGAAATTTTACGAGTTTCTTCTGTACTAAATATATGTTCCGAGTCTTCCAGAAAAAAGATAGTGAACATGTTCTAAAAGGCATCCACATAAGTGCAGATCAAAAAAGGGAAGAGATTCCCACGGTCACAACAGCAAAATCTAAGTATCCAGGCTTCGGAGAGAATTGAGAAAAAAATTACTTGGGCTCTGCTCGATCGAGAGAACAATGGCTTGACAACGATCCAGAATTACGTGGTTGGAGGAAGGAGATGCCAATACAATTTTTTTCCATATGCATGCCAGCCATAGGAAGAGGAAAATTTTTATTGCAGCGCTTAAGAACGGCCAATCTGTTATTTCAAATCACAAAGATTTGGAATCAGTTCTCTTTGAGCACTTTTAAGGAAAGATTGGGTCGTCCTGCAGGCAGGATTTATGATCTAAACTGGGACTTCCTCGGCCTCGAGTGTTTAGATCTAAAACACCTGGATGATGCTTTTACAGAAGAAGAAATCTTGGCAGCAATGAAGGACATGCCAAAGGAGAAAGCACCCGGACCAGATGGTTACACCATCGGATTTTACGTCAAATGCTGGCCGCTTATTAGATCTGATCTGGTTGCGGCCTTCAATAGCCTTTTTAATCTGGACAGTAAGGCTTTTGAAGGACTGAACACTGCTCATTTGGTTCTACTCCCAAAGAGGCCGGGTGCTTCTGAACCCAATGATTTCCGCCCAATCAGTCTGGTGCATAGTTTTGCCAAAATTTTCTCTAAAGTCCTCGCAAGAAGACTCGCTCCAGAGCTCCCTAAACTGGTAAACTGTAATCAGGAGGCCTTGATCCAGAGCCGGTCTCTTCATGACAATTTTCAGATGATCAGTGGAACGGCCAAGCTTCTACAGCAGAAGAGGTGTGATAGTCTCATTCTTAAGCTTGACATTGCCCGTGCTTTTGACTCGGTCGCTTGGCAATTTCTCTTGGATATTTTACAAGCGAAAGGTTTTGGGCCCAGATGGCGTGAGTGGATAGCTATGATTCTCTTGACGGCCTCCTTAAGTGTTCTTCTAAATGGCTCCCCCGGTCCTCAGATTTGGCATGCCTGTGGACTCCGGCAAGGTGATGCCCTATCCCCGATGCTCTTTATCGTGGCAATGGATGCTCTTAATCTCCTTTAATCTAAAGTTGAAGACATGGGGCTGCTCACTCCCTTCCCGGTTGGCATGGTGCCGCGAAGGCTCTCGTTATATGCGGATGATGTCATCTTATTTCTACGGGCCTCGCCGACGGATGCTCGTATCGTTGGAACTATGCTCCAGATTTTTGGTAATGCTTCCGGTCTAAGGTGCAATCTCCTCAAAAGCTCAATTTCACCCATTTTCTGTGATGAGGACGTTGCCAAGGCTTGCTGCAACCTTCTTAATTGCCAACTCAGCCATCTTCCCATAACTTATCTCGGACTCCCCTTAAATTGCAAGAGAGCCAGGAAAGAGGACTTTCAGAGATTGCTTGATATCATTCGATCTAGGCTTGCATCGTGGCGCGCTGCCTTGCTCACACTGAGTGGTCGTCTCATCCTTGTTCAGTCGGTCCTTACAGCTATTGCAATCTTTCATTTGCTCTCTCTCGACCCGCCGACTTGGGTTCTCAAAGCCATTGACAAGGTCTGTCGAGCTTTCCTGTGGAACGGTTCTGAAGTCGTTGTTGGTGGTCACTGCCCTGTTAAGTGGGATACAGTATGTAGCCTGAAGGAAGTCGGAGGCCTCGGCATCACTTGTCTTGCAGCCATGAGCTCCACCATGAGGTTGGGTTGCGGCGCGCGTGGCTCGCTAGGGCGGACCCGAGCAGGCCTTGGCGACATTTGGGCGTTCCTCTTAGCAGCCGTGACTTGGAAATTTTCAACACTGCTGCTGCTGTAACTTTGGGAAATGGTGAGTGCACGCTGTTCTGGTACGATAAATGGTTAGATGATTACACCCTTGCTGACATTGCCCCAGACATTGTTGCGGCTGTCCCTGAGCATACCAAGTCCAAGCGCACGGTAGCTGATGCGCCAACAAATGGTCGTTGGTTGAGAGACTTCAAGCAGCAGCTTTCCATTAACAATTTCATACAACTATTGGACCTCTGGGAAGTTTTACAGGATGTTCAGCTAATTCAAGGACAAGAGGATGCTTGGAACTGGTCGTTAAATTCTTCTGGTAGTTTCTCTTCTAAATCAGCGTATAAGGCCTGGTTTGAGGACCGTCCGCCTTGTATTTCAGCTAACTCCATATGGAAGACTTGGGCTCCTTTGCGCTGCAAAGTTTTTGTGTGGCTTGCCGTCCGCAAGCGACTTTGGACTGCAGATCGCTTAGCCAGGCATGATCTCCCCCACAATGAGAGTTGCGTCCTCTGTAACACCGACGCGGAGGATGTTGATCATCTTTTGTTGGGCTGCTCCATATCCAACATAATTTGGTGCTCAACTATGAACTGGATTGGTCTTCCTAATATCTCTCCAGTTGTGGGTAGCTCATTTGTGAACTGGTGGACAACGGCTAGGACGAATGTTCCTTCAAGCGAGATTAAGAAGTTGAATAGCATGGTCGTCTTGGTGGCTTGGATAATTTGGAATGAGCGCAACAGTAGAGTTTTTGATAACAAAGCTAGCTCCATTGATCGTATTTTGGACAAAATCAAAGGCGACGCACTCAACTGGTCTAAAGCAGGCACTAAATACCTGAGGTCGTTGTTCTCCTAGGATCGAGCCTTGTGTCCTTAGTTTTTTGCCTTTTTGTTGCTGTTGGGTCGTCTTTGTAAAGACTTTGTATCTCTTTTCTTCGAGTGAATTGCAAAAAACCATCACATTTGGGGCTTCATCTGCGGAAAACCACCAGGTCGCTAATTTTTTGCAAAATGCACCGCGGATTTAGTAAACAGTTTGCAGATAGCACTGAACAGGTGATTTGGCGTGGTTGAGGGCGTTTCCGACAGGTGGGGCCCAAATCTGTCGACGTGGCCTAACGGTCGCACGGACGGAGCCGTTTGCTGTAAACGACGCGGTCGGCTCGCGGCAGACAGACCGACCCACCGCGCCCGACCACACCACATCCGCTGACTCCTCTTCCTCCAGATCTAATCCATGGCGACGGCGAAACCTGGCGGCGTCGACCGCAGCGACGGAGCTGCTGCCGGTGGGGATGCTCCGGGCGGCTGTGAGGGAGATCCACCGGAGTTCTGCGGGAGCTCAAATCCTTCCAACGCGCTGCCTCCTCCCCAACCGCCGGCGCCGCCGAAGTCGTTGGAATACGCGGCGGCTACTGCGTTCGCCCAGGCGGTGAAGGCCAATCCGACGGGCAGCCACCATTTTGCCTCCTCCTTCGGCGGTGTGGAGTAAGTCATCCTCCTCCTTCTTTCTATTTTCCCCGATTGGCATTCTAGGGTTAGGGTTCTAGTGTTAGGGTTCTAGGGTTAGGGTTCCATGGTGGTGTAACAGGTATTGTAGCTTTGCTGAGAGTAATTCTACTGTGAATGGCCTGTCACATGATTGCTCAAATCCTCTCTGTCACATGATTGTTGGTGTCACATAAATTAATTTTAAGGTGAATACTTTTACAGGATTGTTGTTGCCATCTGTCAGTTGATTGCTCAAATCCTCTCTGTCAAACTATTATTGTTGTTGTCAAATAAATTAATTTTAACTTTAGTATTGCAATTAACAGCAATTATAACTAAAGTGTGAACCTTGTACTTAAGTACTTAACAGCAATTTTAACTGAATTTGTAGCTTGGATGATGAAGAATGGGAAGTGAGGTTCCATTTCCTAGACAGAGATAATTTGGAAAGAACAATATGTTTGTCAGACATAACCTTCTGGAATCTCCCATTGGCCTAATAGAGGTAGAAGGCTATAGTTCAAGGGATTTTATGTATTATGTTAGAGATCCAGGAGTTGGGGTGTCAGGAATGGAAGAATTAACTGATGATGACAAGGTGGAAGAAATGTTGGATGACATAGCTAGTAAAGGAAAGAATGTTGTTAACATTACAGTTATGAGAAGTGATGCACCTACACCAGCTGATTTGAACATTGGTCATGTTTATGAAGAGCAGGTTCCTTTGTCTGAAATAGGTGTACCAGTTGTTTATGAGGTAGACACTTCAGGAGTTCTTTTCCCCAGTCCAGTGAAGCCCCAACCATAGCCAGTCCAAGTCATGAACACACAGGAGAGCTCTTGTTTGTTGAAGCTAAAGGGCCCAAGTGAACCTGAGTTTGCATTGGACTATGGTAATGAGAGGCATGCGTATTTCATGGAGACAAACCAAGAGCAAGAGCACATTGAGCAGATGATGGAGCAGAAGAGAAATGAAGAGATTCAGAAGTTCAGGAGTAATAAGATACAAAGAGAGAAGTACAAGGCAGCAAAAAGAAAACTCCCACAGCTGCTTGCTGAAGAGTTCACTGACAGTGAAAGTGAGGATGAAGATCTAGTAGATGAGGACATATTAGCTAGGCTGGAGGCAATAAGAGGCATAGAGATGATCCACTATATCACTTTGAAGGAGACACTGATGTAGAAGAGCTTTATGGACCAGATGAGGAGGAGGGGGAGGATGAAGCAAGAGAGTAAGAGGCAGGACAGGAGGAGCCAGTAGATGAGGGCAGGAGAGGAGGAAGCAGTGTAGGAGGTAGCAGCAGCACAGGAGGAAGTCAGAGGAGGGGGAGGGGGCCAACAACAAGATCTCATGCAAGCTTGGATCAAATCATAGAGCAAGACTGGGTAATTCATCTGATGAGGAGAGCAACCCAGGTGACTTAAGTCAGGAAGAGAATGATGGGGCTCAGCTTCCACCATTTAAGCTACCAAATGGTAGGAAGAGCAGGGCCAAAAAGAATAAAAATAGGCTTTGGTATGATGAGAAGAGGGAAAACCCACAAGAACAATTTGTTAAGAAACTTTGTTTCCTAGATGTCCAGCAGTTCAGGAGGGCACTTCTTACATTTCACATCTCATAAAACAGAAACTACTCATTTCATAGGAACTGCTCAGATAGAGTTATTGTAGTTTGCAGTATAGATGACTGTCCTTTTTTTCATTGCTGCTTCCCAAATTGCACATGAGAGGACATTTTGCATAAAGAAATTGAACTTGTACCACAATTGTCCTGCTGTAGGAGAGAGCACCAAAGTGACTGCAAGGTGGTTGGCACATGAGTGTGAGCAACAATTGAGGTCAGACATAAACACACCAGTCCAGGCAATAATGGACAATTTGAAGAAAAAACATGGAATAGAAGTGTCCATTCACATGGCCTACAGGGCAAGGAAAGCTGCTAAGAATGTTGTACAAGGAGATCAGAGGGCACAATACACAAGGATAAGGGATTACCTCCAAGCTGTGCTGGATACCAATCCTGGAAGTAGATGCATTGTTACAACAAAGCAATTGAAGGCCCATCCTAGCATAAATCCTAGATTTCATGGCTTGTTCATGTGCCTCAATGCTTGCAAAGTGGGCTTCCTAAATGGTTGCAGACCCTTCATAGGTACTTGCATTACTTTGTGTAGTTTATATCTTTTATGATGTCCTGGTACTAATGTGTTATGTTCTGATTTAGGTGTTGATGGTTGCTTTGTTAAGTTGACAACAGGGCAGCAAATATTGGCTGCAACTGGAAGAGATGGTAATAACAACATCTGTCCCATTGCATTTGCAATTGTTGACAAAGAAGACACTGCCAGCTGGTCCTGGTTTCTAACCCAGCTCAAGTATGCTCTTGGTGGTGAGTCAGGGAAGTATGGCCCATACACTATCATATCTGATAGACAAAAGGTACCTCATACATCATCATTCTTATATGTACTAAAGTTTCACCATGCTTAGTACTGTCAAATAGTGTGTTGTTATATTATTTTTTAAACACTAGTTATTTAAACAGGGCCTTCTTAAAGCCATAAACAATGTCTTCCCAAATTGCCCTCAAAGATTCTACCTTAGACATATTTATCAGAACTTTCAAACAACTGGCTTTAGAGGTGAAGAGTTAAAGAAGTACATGGATCAGGCTAGTTATTCATATACTGAGCATGGTTTTGATCAAGCGATGGATGGCATGAAAAGAGAGTGTGAGGCAGCTTGGAAATGGCTTAGAAAGATACCCAAGCATACATGGGCTAGACATGCCATGGAAAAAAATTATAAAACTGATTTGGTTGTTAACAATATTAGTGAAGTTTTCAACAAAATGATACTTGATGTGAGAGGGAAACCAATTAAAACCATGGTTGATGGCATCAGAACTAAATTGCTAGTTAAGTTCAATGCCAATAGGACCAAGACTGAGACAACAAAGTGGCAGATATGCCCAACATATGCAGAAAAGCTAGAAGAAGCAAAACATAAGGCCAGATACTGTCAGTCCATCAAAGCAGGACCTGATCTATACCAGGTTAGCAGTGGAGAAAGCACATATGCAGTAAATCTGCAAGTGCATACATGTGGGTGTAGCCAATGGGACATGACCGGGGTTCCTTGCAAGCATGGTGTTTCTGCAATTAACAAGGCAAAAGTGCATCCAGAAGATTTTGTTAGTGATTTCTTCAAGAAACCAATGTACCAAGCAGCCTACAATCCAATTGTCTATCCTATGCCTGGGCCTGATTTATGGCCAAAGACTGGGACCCCTGACATAGAGCCACCTGTTTTCAGAGACAAGCCAGGAAAGAAGCAGACTAAGAGGAGAAAGAATCAGTTTGAGAAGCCAACTCCCAAGGATATTTCTAGGATGGCAACAATAACTTGTAGCAATTGCAACTTGATTGGGCATATGTATACTAGCTACCACAAAAATCTGAAGCCAGCCCTAGCAATGAGAAGGAACCAGCACCAGGTTAAAACTTGTAAAACTACATATTTATGCTTACATATTTAATACTATGTTCTAATCTGTCTATGTTGTCACTGCAGGAAAACAGAAGAGTTGATGCACCAACCAGAGCTCCATCAGCTCCACCAGCACCAAGGGCAAGAAGTGATGGTGCACCAGCACCAAGGGCTGCTCCATCAGCTCCTGTTGCAACTAGGGCACCACCAAGGGCACCAAGGGCAGCTCCTTCAGCTCCTGCTGCAACAAGGCCAAGTTCATCTTCTGCTGCTGCTGATAGGCCTAGTTCATCTTCTGCTACTGCTGCTAGGCCAAGGGCAAAGAAAAACTTCATACCACCAAGAGTATCAGGTACTGGAAGATTGAGAAAACCATCATACAAGATGTCTGAATGGTTCAATTGTTCTCAGGGCAGCAAGAAGTGATGTGATGTTGAAACCAATTTAATTCAACCTATTTTGGCTAGTTTAATGCATGTCATGTTGAAACCAGACTTTGATGCATGTCATGTTGAAACCAGTTTGATGCATGTGATAGACTATGTAATGTACCTGATTATGGCTGTGATGCACTATGGTACTGTTGTTATGATGATATGATGATGAACTTAGTTGTTATGATGATATGATGATGAACTTAGTTGTTATGATGTTTTCAAGAAGTTTTCATGATGTTGTTATGATGATGATCATAGTTGATATGATGGTGATATTACTTGTCTTAGGGTGCCTCGGCGTCGACAAACCCTAAATGATAAAACTAGTGCTTTTAGGGTGCCTTGGCGTCGACAAACCCTAAAGGATAAAACTAGTGCTTTTAGGGTGCCTCGGCGTCGACAAACCGTAAAGGATAAAACTAGGGCTTTTAGGGTGCCTCGGCGTCGACAAACCCTAAATGATAAAACTAGGGCTTTTAGGGTGCCTCGGCGTCGACAAACCCTTAATGATATAACTAGGGCTTTTAGGGTGCGTCGGCGTCGACAAACCCTTAATGATAAAACCCTCAAAATGGTAATAATTCATCACAAACTGGTAATTCCTCACAAACCAATAATTCATCACAAACCAACCCTTAAATAACACTGCAAACTGATCTTAATTAAAAGATTCAACAAACAACATACAAACCAAGGTTCAGTGCTACAGAATTAGTAGAGTTCACCACAATAAAAGTTAACACATTACAAGCTTTAATCCAAAGCTATTACAAAAGACAATGACCCACATGGTCAGACAACAACTCAACTTAGTCTTCATCACAAATAACCTTAATCTGGTGAAGCTTCCTCTTGTTACTATCACCTGCTGTCTTGAGCTCAACAATGCAGGAAGCAAGAGTACTCTTCTCCATGGTCAACTTCTCCTTCTCTTTCATCAGCTCAGCAATACAACTATCCACCTGATCCTTCTCTTTCTTCAGGTCATCCTTCTCTTTCTTCAGGTCAGCATAGCAAATCTCCAAAGTCCTCTTATCAGAGCTCATCTTTTCCTTCTCTTTAAGATGATTGAACTTCAAATTCCTAATGACAGTGGCTTGAGCTACATGAATTAACTTTAACTGGTCAACAACAACCTTCCATTTTTTGATCTCAGTATCCTTTGCCATGCTGCTTTCCACACTGATTGTAATGTTCTCAGCATCATTCATCTGATTTACCTCAGGCAGGTTATCCTATGAATCCAGGAGGTTGTTCACATCTTCAACAAGCTTCTCATATGTCTCCTGCAACTCTTTTTTCTGCTGTGTGAGATTGTGTACAGTACATGAATGCTTCAGGCATGCCATCCTATTGTTATGCTGGCTACCCTCATACATAAGCCACAGCTTGTGAAGAGCATTCTGCAGATGATCTGGCCACTCCTCATCTACCCACTGCACTAATCCACAATTATTAGCACCCTGCAACAGAAAAAATCAGTTCAAACTTTCAGTCATTAGTTACAGATTCAGTTAATGTACCATATGCAATGAAGTTACAGATTAAATTAGTTACAGAAAAATTCAGTTAAGTTAATGTACCAGATTCAGTTAAGTTAATCTACCAGATTCAGTTGATGAAGAGTTACTATGAACCCTATAACTATGAACAGTAGCTATGAACCCTAGAACCATGAACAGTAACTATGAACCCTAGAACCATGAACAGTAACTATGAACCCTAGAACATGAACAATACCTAAGAACCCTAGAACATGAATTGGAATGCTGCAAAGCTACAACTTCATACTTACTTCAGTGGCACAGGCAATGAACCTCCTCCCAGTGCTTATCCCCTCAAATGCAACACATTTCCTCCCTGGATTCCCATGCTCGCACATCACCATCAAGTCGTCAGCAGCACCCTCGAACAACGGGTCATCAATTGTAGTTGGGATCTGGGCAATCCAACACAAACTTGTTCAAATCGAGCAGAACTAGTAGAACCCTAGAACACAAATGAGCGGCGGCCAGACAAACAGAGAACCAGAGAAGGAACTGACCTTGAGAGGGGAGTCGTGAGTGAAGATGTACTGCGCGGCGGAGCCCTCAGTGCTCTCGCTCTCGCTCCAGGACACCATGGCGGCCGGCGGCGACCGGAGAGGAAGAGGAGCAAGAGGGAGCGAGCGAGCGTGAGAGAAGAGAAAGCGAGGTCGATCTGCTTAGGGCGCGGTCTGTCTGTTCGACGCGAGCCGACCTCCGTTACGCCACGTCATCGATTTTGGGCCCCACCTGTCGGAAACGCCCTCAAACGCTACAAATCACCTGTTCAATGCTATCTGCAAACGGTTAACTGAATCCGCGGTGAATTTTGCAAAAAATTAGTGACCTGGTAGTTTTCCGCAGATGAAGCCCCAAATGTGGTGGTTTTCTGCTTTTCACTCCTTTTCTTCTATATTGTCACATGCAGTTCTCCTGCATGGTTCGAAAAAAAAAATGTGATTCAGTGATAACAATTCTTGTACTCATATGTGCATGGGATCCTCGTGCTATTTATCCACTAACATGACACTAGCAGTGCATTGTGAATTGTGATGCACCCAGCATGTTCTAAACAGTATCTGATCCCCATCACCTTGCCTTAATCTGCTTGACCCATTGCATGTTTCAAACTCATGGTATTGTCCCCTTGCCCAATCATGGATGGCACTCGACATGCTCCTTCTTCTCTTCAGCTATAAATTCTTGTTCAGCGGCCTCCAGACACCATCACTTCACCCCACTACCCAGGAGGAATTGTCACAGAAGAAAATATCCACAATCTGCAAAAACATGAGTTAGCTTCATCCAGAGCATCAATGCAAAATGAGAAGCAGGCTCCACTAAACAAAACAAACCTCCACTAAAGCTGTGTTTTCCTCTGGAAGCAAGTCGGGGCAACAATGTGCATACTATGTACATTTTCCAACATACAGCGATGGATCCCTGGCAGATTTCCTTACAGCCACCAACACAAGCAGAGTGACAACATATAATCTGATACCAGCAATTGTGTGAAGGGCCCAAGCCCTCACTAGAGTGGGTGATTGCTATCAACACGAGCAGCAAGGCTCTGCAAGCGAGGGCTGATTTTGGCGCTGAAAGATACCTTGGTTTCATCTAAACCTACACTCAAAGTGGGATCTCTATGGGTGTTGAGTTAAAAGAAGATCATGACCAGAATGAGAGGCTTCAGGGACTAAAGTCTCATACAAGAAAAAAAGGGTAGTCATGCAGCATGTAATTTATTTACTTTGAAAAAGATACAACGGGTAATCTTGTTATGTTTAGACCTACGATATGTGGACTGTCAATAAACCATTCAAAATACTTAGGATATGCTAAAGTTGATCCTGAGCTTACAGTTACGCTGATTGGTGATTGCACAAGATCATTATAAATGTCCTGAAGTTTTGTAAGTGGGGAGCTACCCGAAGCAACAATTGAATCAATAAGCATAGCTGATTAGTACTTAAATCCATGCATTCGATACGAGCCGCCCACAGATCTCAGTGTCCTGGGTTCCTAGCTAAGAGTAGCAAATCGATTCATTGTTAAATTTTGCACCTTCAAAATTGGAACGGGCTACAAGCACAAATTTCAATAAAATAATGGTGGCGAAAGAAAGCAGCCTCGAGACTGAAGAATAGCAGTGAATTTACTTAGAAAAAAGATACAGCAGGTAATTTTACTGTGTCTAGCCCTACGATATGTGGACTATCAATAAACCTTTCAGAATACTTAGGGAATGGTAAAGGAGACCCTGCACTGCACTGGACAAGAGAGTAAATGTCTTGAAGTTTTGTAAGTGAGGAGCTATTCAAAGCAACAAATGAATCAATTTGAATCAATAAGCAAGGTTGCTTAGTACTTAAATTGATAAAAGAAGAAGGCCTACATCAGATTTTGATTGCCTCGGTTCCGGTGTCTCGACAAGATTTTTGATACTAATATTTTTATGAACAGCCAGATATGTAGTTCACGGATTTGAAAAAACTACGCGAATTTGAGTCAGCACCGGTCAAAACCGGGGTGAGTCAGCACCAAAACTGGTCAAAACCAAGACCAGGGACGAATCTTGTCAGGTTTCAATAGTTGAGGGTGCAAGTTGCCTGGTTTCGAAGTTGAGTGACCAAATTTAGACTCGGCCAAGAGTTGAGGGACGGAAAGTATACTATTCTCTACAAAAAAATACTAGCATTGTTACAAGCATGTATGGCTGCATTGTGCTGGAGGTCTGAGTATGTCTTTTTATAACGACTTTGGTTTATAGATCTCAACCATCCAAAGTACAGAGACAGTAATGTGTGCAATGAACCAATTATTGGCCAAGCGAGCATTGAGCAATATATTGACTTCTCTAGTAAAACCATACATGAATGCTAAGTTGGCTAGCCTATACATATGTAGCATACTTTCATGATCACTTCTCTAGCATTGTTAGCAAGCATGAGCCACTCAAATTTCAGAGCAGTATGATAGCCTAGGTTTGAGACACAAGAGGAGGAGGGTCCGATTAAAGTGATCACAGTAATATTGGTATTTTTATAGAATGCCAGTAATCTTGGTATTTTTCTAGAATACCAGTAATCTTGGTATTAGCATCACAAAAGGGAGTATCTGGAATGGTAATGGGTTGTGTTGGGAATAGGTGTCAAACCATGTCAAATAAAATACCTATCCAGGCCTCGCCATCTTGCCGACGGGTTGCAGGGTCACTCACCGTGAGCCTATGATGTCGTTACTAATGTGAATATGAAGTTTGAGCCTTCAGTGGTTTGCAAAAGCAAATGTATCCTCCCGCTTGCCTAATTCTGCTACAGAGTCACTGCCACGCCTTTTAGTTTCCAATCAGGCGTTGACGTGATTCGGTACACCCCCCTTGAAAATTATATTTTAGTTTTGCATTCTAAAGTGAACCCCCATAATGTGGTACCGATCTGGACTTAATTAACTTCTAAGAAATAGAATGCCCCGATATTGTTCTCTAAGTGTGTGAATTATGTTCTTACTAAATGTTAATTTATATTTGTTGAGAAGTGCTTTGCGTGTGCATGGTTACTAGTACACAAAAAGCAACTAGCTACTCCCCCTGTCTGAAAATAAGTGTCATGGTTTTAGTTCAAATTTGAACTAAAACTAAGACACTTATTTTGAAACGAAGGGAATATTTCTTAGAAATATTACTAGTTTCTTCTGTACTGAATATGTGTTCTGAGTCTCTTCCAAGAAAGAAAAATAGTGAACATGCTCTAAAAGGCATCCACATAAGTGCAGATCTAAAAATGGAAGAGACTCCCGCAGTCGCAAGACCAAAATCTGTCAAATCCAAGTATCCCAGCACAAAAGACAAGCATTGTCTGTACAGTAAGCCTTGATCTTCAGACTTGGGTTCTGAGTGCAGAAGAGAGCTTGTAAATCGCCACACCCAAAGATTACCTGAACTTCTTTTCAAATGTTCATTCGATATGAGCCGCCCACAGATCACAGTGTCCTGGGTTCCTAGCTGGGAGCAGCAAATCGATTCATCGTTAAATTTTGCCCGATCAAAATTGTAGCGGGCCACGAGCACAAAATTCAGTAAAATAATGCTGGCAAAAGAAAACAGCCTCGAGATTGAAGAATAACAGTGAAACGAACAATGTGATTTAGTGATGCCAATGTAAACCAGGTAGCATTGTTTTGTTTCCAACCAATTGTTAACAACCCTGCTATAACTTGCAGCTTGATACTTCAATACGAGATCATGCAACATCATACTTTGATACTTTGGTTCTAACAAAATTCCAACATTCAAGGATAACATAAATTATGAGACACGTACCAAAGAGCAAAGATCAGTTTAACGGAACATGTTACTGTACTTTACCTAGCAAATAATTAATTGTACAAAGAAAGGAACAGATTATGCACTCCTCTACTGATATGCTGCACTCGGAGCAGCGTATTATATTTCCAAATACCACATTCAAAAGCTTGTTTATTACTAACTGAACATAGCTATATATATACAGCAACTCGTTGACCAAACTACTGAAATTGGGATACATAATGGGGCAAACATTAAACTGCAAAATCCTCTCATATAAATATATTCAGACATAATATACTTTGAAGGCACAAAAGTACTCTTTCATCAGATCATGCATCAGTACATTGTCTCACTAACTGTTCACATAAGGTAACTAACAGCAACTACTTACGATACATTATTCACCTCATCGGTGACAGCCACTCTATAAACTCAGCAGGCTTCCTGTATAAATGGCAATGGATTTGGGGTCTCTCAGTTTTAGAGAATCGGGATAAGTGTCATTTCTTGGATCATAACTTAGCAGAAATCCCTCTCCTGGCTCTCCATTACCAAGGATACCTTGTAGATAACCCTCTGCACTGAAGAAGATCTTCCCATCATCTAACATCAGAAAAGGGTAGCTAAAAGGCCTAGCAACATGTGAAGGCATGCTGTGTTTCTTAACCCAGATAACTTTCTCAAAATCTGTCAGAAACCACAAGTCCATAGATATGTTATGAATATTGTGAACCATAACCAAACAACCATTCAACTCAGCCAGTGATAACTGGAGTTCAAGTTTTGAGTAACTGTAATCCTCGTTCTCTTGCACAAACATCTGCACCTGTTCTGGACCACGCAGAACACCCCACTCTTCCGTCTCAAGGTTGAAATAAGCTACGCTACCAGGCTCAATGGTTATAACCCCAGTTTCAACGTATGTGGAGTAAAAGTCCATCAAGAAGTACACCATCCCATGGACGACCACCCATCTCATCTTGCGACCGCTACAGATATGGGACGGAGGGTCCTGTTTTCTCCTCCAGCTTCCATTGTTCATGTCATCAAAGGTGATAATCTCACATACCTGCCGGTCACCAATTCTAGAGACACGTAGAGCCTTGTACTCTCTGGTAGAGGAGACCTGCCCAATTGCACACGACTGGATTTGGCAGTGCCATTTGTTCATTCCCTTCACCTCTAGCTCATGGACCAATTCCTCTGAAAAATCAGTCGGCAAGGTGATGGTAGCTCCACTGGCCGGGTTCAGCACCCAGAAAACCGGAGAGAACAAAATCCAGTTGAAACAGACGAGGTCTAGCCGCGTGCGTGCAACACGGATGCTATCGCCCTTGCTTGTGAGCCGGCGAACGGCATCATCCGACTCGTTCACCAAAACAATCTCATAGCCGGTGCTTGGAAACCTCTTCACGACGTTGCCCGACAGATCCGCAATAGCAACGCCGTTGACCTCACCGTCGTCGCGGTAGCCCATGGCGAGGAGCGGGGGCGCCGTGTGGTGGCGGCACATGTGCGCCGCGATGAAGAATGGGTCGGAGGTGAGGGCGCGCCAGGAGGGGCAGACGGCGCGGAGGCGGCAGAGTTCCTAGGCGGGGATGCGGAGGAGGACCTCGTACAGCGCGTCGGCGGGCAGGTCGCCGGAGATGGAGGCGGCGGGGCGCGGCTTCGAGGACGACATCGCTGCGGTAAGTAGATCCCATGAGCAAGCGAGGGAACCAAATCGACGATGGGTTCAGATGCGGTTGTGCGCCGAGGAGACGAAGGAGTTGGTCTTACCGAGAGAGCTGGCGGCGGGCAGGAAATCGCCGGAGACGAGATGCCGGAGGGCCGGCGGTGAGTCGGTGGCCGCCGCACTGGTCGCGTGTTTAGTTTATAGCTGGCCAAATGGGCCGGGCCAACCAGGCCGGCCCGCAAGCACGCCCGGCATGGCCCGCCATGGGCAAGGCAAGGCACGGGCTAAACGGGCCAGGCCCGGCACGCGGCACGCCCTGGGCCGTGCTTGGGCTGCTAGGCTGAGCACGCGGGTCGGCACGGCACGGCCCGACTTATTATTATTATTATTATTATATGATCCAACAGGTAAAAATAGGCTAAAAAACGCCCAGTGCGCCAAATAGCAGGCAGACTAGTGGGCCTGGTGTGCCGGTGGGCCGGCCCGATTAGCAGCTGGGTCGTGTCTGGGCTACAGGCTGCACCACGCGGGCCGGCACGGCACGGCCCGTATAATAATCGTGTCTCGGCGGGCCGGGCCGGGCCAGGCACGATTAGAATCGGCCGGGCCATGCCGGGCCGGGCCGGCCCATTTGGCCAGCTATGATTCAGTTTAGGCCTTTGGGACAGCAAGGGCTCGACAACGAAATGTCCAATTTCGGCTAAATCAAAATGGGCCTTAGGCTATTAATTCTTTTGCGACCCGAGAGGTTATGGCCCACGTTGAATTGTTTTGCGATCCGATGTCCCGAATTCCCCCTTTCTTTTTGGCCACTGCTAGGCGTCGGCGCGCCGGCCGAAATTTCGGCCGGTCGGCCCCCAGCCGTCCATTTAGCTTGTCCTCTGTCGATGAGCACGGTTGCAGCTCTAGCGCACGCGGTTGTAGCAAAATCCTCGACGACGGCGTCGCCGGTTGCAGCTCCGGTGAGCACGGTTGTAGCATGTGCCAGCATGGTTGTAGCAAAAACCGTCTGACGACGACGTCACCGTTTGCAGCTCCGGTGAGCACGGTGTAGCATGTGCGAGACATGGTTGTAGCAAAAACCGTCTGACGACGGCGTCACCGTTTGCAACTCCGGTGAGCACGATTGTAGCATGTGTGAGCATGGTTGTGGCAAATCGTCCGACGGCGTCGCCGGTTGCAGCTCCGTTGAACATGGTTGCAGCTCTAGCGCATATGGTTGTAGCAAAATCCTCGACGACGACGTCGCCGGTTGCAGCTCCAGCGAGCACAGTTGAAGCAACGTCGGAAACTAATGGTAGCTCTTGCGATATACAGTTGTAGCATTCGCCCGCGCGCCTGTGCAGCTGTAGTGTGGAGAGCTCGCCGGTCAGGGCAATGGAGGTGGGAGGAGCAACGTCGGAATCCGCAGCCAAATTGGGGGACGAGCCACCGTTACATAGCGAGCGGCCATGGCCGAGAACAGAGAGAGAAAGAAGAGAACAAGGCCGCGTCGTTGAATAGAGATAAGGCAGCAAGAAACAAGTGGCGTCGGGGTTATGGGAGGGATATCCTATACCATGTGGACCCGTAAGAGACGCACGCGAGACCGGCCAAAACTTGGGCCGGCAGTCCGTCGCGAAACATTTTCCTTTCTTTTTTCTCTCTTCTTTTAGCGACCCAAGAATTCTTGCTGAAATTGGCCGACGCTGCCTTCCCTTTGCTACAGCGCATGAAACAGTGGAGAGTTGAGAATTGGACATGGGAAAAAGAGGCAACAGTCACTGGCTGATGCCGCATGGGCGCTTGAGCTACCATCGTCGATCGTGCTGTTTTTTTATTTTGAAATACTCCCTCTGTCCCAAAATAAGTCATGTTGTATGTTTTAATGTTGTACTAAGGTTGAGACATTTTTTTTAGGGAAGGCCATCATGGCTAGCTTTATTGATTAATCAGTAGAGATACATCATCTACGAGCTTGCTCACCAGACAATCTGGAGGCTCGTCGGTCCAACTAGAAGAAACGTTATTACAATAACTAAACCGAGCTAGCACATGCGCCGCTTGATTTGCTGATCGAAAACAATGCTTAAACTTGACCTTCCCAATCAAGATAGAGATGTCCACACATTCCGCGAATATCGCTGCCGCCGCGTCCCACCAAGTACTCTGCCGGAATAGCAGTTGATCACTGTTAGCGAGTCGGATTCCGCTTCAACCCGCTGGAACCCTAGGCTATTTGCCAAGTTTAGTGCCTCTGATGACATTGCGTCTGCTGCATAGGGGATAAACTTACATTGAGCTGCGAGGAAAATACCTCGTTCATCTCTAATAATTGCTGCCGTAGCTCCAACTCCTTTGTCCGCAAAAAAGGCCGCATCTACATTAAGTTTGACAAACTTTGGGTCCGACTTCAACCATCTTGCCTCCTCTGTCACAACTATCTTCACCATGGCTCGCTGATAGTTGCTTGTAATCGCTAAGACCGAGAAAGGCCATCTTACCAGTGGCAGGCAACTCTCATTATGTGTTATAAGGTGACGTGTCCACCAGAGATACCAACATCCCACCACTATGACCTGTTTAATCTCCAATGTCGGCATTAGAGGTAGTGGCGTTTGATCAATAGACAAGATATACTCCATAATGACCGACCCAGATCTATCAACATTTGCTGCAGTGTTGATAAAATCTGCCAATCCAAGCCGGTTCCACATATCTCTCAAGTGAATACACGTGAAGAATAGATGGCGAATATCTTCAGAGCTCTGGTGGCAAATTGCGCACCCTCCAATTGCCCCGACATGTCTATTAGCGAGTATACCTTTTAGGGGCAGAATTCCGTGCAGTAAACGCCAACAAAATATTGAAACTTTACGTGGAATTTGTAGCTTCCATAATGTACTCCACACCACTGGAGTAGCAGAACCTCCTGGTCGACTGATGTCATTTGCATGCGCCCCAAATTTATGTGACCATTGGATTCTGTATGCTGTTCGAACCGAGAAAATCCTTTTTTTTATCGGGGTGCCATGCGATGAAATCATCAAATGCATGAAGACTTAAGGGGATTTGCAGAATCCTTCGAGCATCCACGGGACTAAAAATCATATTAATGAGTTCTTCATCCCATAGTCCTGTGTGAGGATCAATCAAATCACTCACCACAGTTTGACCTCTGGGCGTGATGATCATTCTGTTGGGACTAGAAGGAATCCATGGATCAGACCATATGTTGATTTCATTCCCATTGCCTACTGATGTCTACTACGCAACTTTATTCTTGTAGACTCGTGTTGGGCCTCCAAGCGCAAAGTTTTGTAGGACAGTAGCAATTTTTCCTCAAGTGAATGACCTAATGTTTATCAATCCGTGGGAGGCGTAAGATGAAGATGGTCTCTCTCAAACAACCCTGCAATCAAATACAAGAAATCTCTTGTGTCCCCAACACACCCAATACAATGGCAAATTGTATAGGTGCACTAATTCGGCGAAGAGATGGTGATAAAAGTGTAATATGGATGGTAAAAATATATTTTTATAATCTGAATAAATAAAAACAGCAAGGTAGCAAGTGACAAAAGTGAGCACAAACGGTATTGCAATGCTTGAAAACAAGGCCTAGAGTCCGTACTTTCGCTAGTGCAATCTCTCAACAATGCTAATATAATTGGATCATATAACCATCCCTCAACGTGCGATGAAGAATCACTCCAAAGTTCCTATCTAGCGGAGAACATAAAAAAAAATTGTTTGTAGGGTACGAAACCACCTCAAAGCTATTCTTTCCGATCGATCTATCCAAGAGTTCGTACTAAAATAACACCAAAGCAAATTCAGATTCGTAATGCTCAATCCAACACAAAGAACCTCAAAGAGTGCCCCAAGATTTCTACCGAAGAAACAAAGATAAGAACGTGCATCAACCCCTATGCATAGATTACCCCAATGTCACCTCGGGAATCCGCGAGTTGAGTGCCAAAACATGTATCAAGTGAATCAATATAATACCCCATTGTCACCACGGGTATTCGTATGCAAGACATATATCAAGTGCTCTCAAATCTATAAAAGTATTCAATCCGATAAATCGAAATCTCAAAGGGAAAACTCAATTCATCACAACAAGATAGAGAGGGGAAAACACCATATGATCCGACTATATTAACAAAGCCCGCGATACATCAAGATTGTGCATCTCAAGAACACGAGAGAGAGAGAGAGAGAGAGAGAGATTAAACACATAGCTACTGGTACAAACCCTCAGCCCCGAGGGTGGACTACTCCCTCCTCATCGTGGTGGCCGCCGGGATGATGAAGATGGCCACCGGTGATGATCTCCCCCTCCGGCAGGGTGCCAGAACGGGGTCTAGATTGGATCTCGTGGATACAGAGGCCTTGCGGCAGCGGAACTTCTGATCTAGGGCTACCCCCAGGGTTTTTGGAATATTTGGGAATTTATAGGGCGAAGAGGCGGTGCGGGAGGCCACCGAGGTGGGCACAACCCACCTGGGCGCGCTTGGGCCCCCAGGCGCGCCCTGGTGGGTTGTGCCCCCCTCAGGGCACCCCCAAGTGCTGCTCTGGCCCATTGGTGGTCTTCTGGTCCATAAAAAATACACAAAAAGTTTTGCGGTGTTTGGACTCCGTTTGATATTGATTTCCTGCGATGTAAAAAACAAGCAAAAAACAGCAACTGGCACTTGGCACTGGGTCAATAGGTTAGTCCCAAAAAATGATATAAAGTTGCTATAAAATGATTGTAAAACATCCAAGAATGATAATATAATAGCATGAATACTTCATAAATTATAGATACATTGGAGACGTATCAGCATCCCCAAGTTAAATTCCTACTCGTCCTCGAGTAGGTAAATGATAAAAGAAATAATTTATGAAGTGTGAATGCTAGCAAAGTGCACAAGTTTGATCAATGGCAATTTCAATCACTTTTCCTTGCATCATAACAACAATTCTTTCTTATAAAACTTCTCATGTTAAAGTAGCAACCAATTCACATGTTAAGGTTCAAACAATGAATTCTCTTGAAACTCAACAACCTATGTTCTCAGTCACCAAACAATTGCAATTCAACTTATTCAACAGAGTCTAAGTAAGAGCTCCACATACTCAACCATCATATAGTCTTCTATGATTGCTAACACTCACCGCATACACATGAGCAAAACGTTTCAACCAGACACATAGAAAGATAGGGGCTTATAGTTTTGCCTCCCAACGTATTCACCTCAAGGGTGATGTCAACAATAATAACTCATGCTACCCATATCCAACTGGATATATGTGCCTAGATCTTTCCTCACCACATGATGCTTGCCAAAAGAGAAAAATAAAAGGAATAGAGAGAATAACTTTAACTCTTGCATGAAAGTAAATACATAAAAGTAAAAGGTAGGCCCTTCGCAGAGGGAAGCAGAAGTTGTCATGCGCTTATTTGTTTGTATGCTCAACCCCTTAGTGCAAAAGAACGTCACATTATATTGCCCCTTGTGAAGGCAACCTTTATTATGCAGTATGTTGCTTTTATTTCTTTACCATCACAAGTTCGTACAACACTCAATTTTCTCTTACACTGAATGATCTTACACTTTTAGAAGCAATTTTTATTGCCTTATTGCACCGATGACAACTTACTTGAAGGATCTTACTCAATCCATAGATAGGTATGGTGGACTCTTGAAAATAAGATTTGGGTTTAAGGATTTTTGGATGCACAAGTAGTATCTCTACTTAGTGCGGAATTTTTGCTAGCAAAGATGTGGGGCAAGCACCACATGTTGAAGGATCTATGACAATATAACTTCTATGTGAATATGAACAAACATAAATCATTATGTTGTCTTCCTTGTCCAACGTCAACAATTTTGGCATATAATATTTTGATGGGGGGTCACAATCACAAAAGATTTCCAAGATAGTGTATTTGCATGTGAAAGTTCTCTTCCTTCTACTAATCATTCGTGAATTGCTTGTATGACCAATATTGTGATTGTCAAGCCTCAAAAGATTTCACTTTCTAAACCCAATGTGAAGCTACCACTAGGCATGATATGAACATATAATTTCAACTTCATGATATTCAATTCATTCAATAATTTACTCATAGGATATAAGTGAAGCACAAGAGTAAATGACAAGCTACTCCAAAAAGATATAAGTGAAGATCAAGCGAGTAGTTAAGTAAATAGGTAGCTAATTGTGGACTCTCTCTTATTTAAAAACTTTCAGATCTAAGTATTTTATTAAAACAGCAAGCAAAACAAAACAAAATGACATTCCAAGAAGGCAAGAATAGCACAACTCATGTGAAGAAGCAAAAACTTAGGCTCAACCGATACTAACCGATAATTGTTGATGAAGAAAGGTGGGATACCTACTGGGGCATCCCCAAGCTTAGATGCTTGAGACTTCTTGAAATATTATCTTGGGATGCCTTAGGCATCCCCAAGCTTGAGCTTTTGTGTCTCCTTAATTCCTTTTATATCACGGTTTCCCTAAATCTTAAAAACTTCATCCACACAAAAATCAACAAGAACTCATGAGATAAGTTAGTATAAACCAATGCAAAAACCTTATCATTCTCTACTGTAGCAAATCACTAAAATTATTATTCAACATTGCATACTAAATGCCTCTGCATATTTAATACCCCTATCCTCAAATAGAATCATTAAACAAGCAAACATATGCAAACATAACAGTAATCTGCCAAAACAGCACAGTCTGTAAAGAATGCAAGAGTATCAATACTTATTTGACTCCGAAAATTCTGAAAATTTAACACACTGTAGAAAATTTATCATAGCTTATTGTGAAAAAAGTTTCAACATTTTATCACATTCTGACTTTTCTAGGGAATTTTTGCAACAGCGGTAAACTTTCTGTTTTCAAACAGCAACATGTATACTTGCAAAATAAGCATGGCAAAGGCTATCATTGCCACTTTTATTGAAATAAAAGATGCAAAACATTATTCTAAATAACAGCAAGAAAATTCTAATAAAATAAAATGACGCTCCAAGCAAAACATATATCATGTGACGAATGAAAACATAGCTCCAAGTGAGGTTACCGATAATGTTGGAGACGAAAGAGGGGATGCCTTCCGGGCCATCCCCAAGCTTAGTTGCTTGGATCTTCCTTGGATATTAACTTGGGGTGACTTGGGCATATCCAATATTAGGGTCTTGTCACTCCTTATTCTCCTCATATCAATATCTCACCCGAAACTTGAAAACTTCAATCACACAAAACTTAACGGAACTTCGTGAGATGGGTTAGTATGATAAAGACAAATCATTCACTTTGGTACTGTAAAAGATAAGATTCATAATTGTTCTCACACAATTACTACTGTACTCTACAATTTTCACAATTTATATTAAGCAATATAAGCCATGGAAACCATAAAACAAGCAAACTATGCATTGAAAACAGAATCTGTCAAAAACAGAACAATACGTAAATATCTGAATTAATATCATACTTATGTAACTCCAAAAATTCTGAAAAATTAGGAAGAGGTACAAAATTTGTTTACCCATTAACTTTAAAAAATTCAGAACTTTTCCACGTCCCAGTAAAAGATAGGAATTTCTGTACTGGACGCAAAATTTTCTGTTTTTGCACAGAATCAAGTCAACTATCATCCACACTATCCCAAAGGCTTTACTTGGCACTTTATTGAAACAAAACCTATAAAACATGATTACTACAGTAGACTAATCATGTGAAAACACCAAAACAGTAGGGATAAATGTTGGGTTGTCTCCCAACAAGCGCTTTTCTTTAATGCCTTTTAGCTAGGCATGATGATTTCAATGATGCTCGCATAAAAGATAAGAATTGAAACATAACAAGAGCATCATGAAGCATATGACTAGCACATTTAAGTCTAACCCAGTTCCTATGCATAGGGATTTTGTGAGCAAACAACTTATGGGAACAAGAATCAACTAGCATAGGAAGGCAAAACAAGCAAAACTTCAAGATTTTCAACACATAGAGAGGAAACTTGATATTATTGCAATATGTAAAAGCATATGTTCCCCTCTCATAATAATTTTCAGTAGCATCATGAATGAATTCAACAATATAGCTATCACATAAAGCATTCTTTTCATGATCCACAAGCATAGAAAATTTATTACTCTCCACATAAGCAAATTTATTCTCATGAATAGTAGTGTGAGCAAACTCAACAAAATAACTATCATGGGATTCTTGATTGGCATATTCAAATTGAACATTAAAATTATGATGACAAGTTTCATGGTTATCATTATTCTTTATAGCACACATGTCATCACGATAATCATCATAGATAGCAACTTTGTTGTCATAATCAATTGAAACCTCTTCCAAAATAGTGGATTCATCACTAAATAAAGTGATGACCTCTCCAAATCCACTTTCATAATTATCACAATAAGATTCAACACCCTCCAAAATAGTGGGATCATTAGTACCTAGAGTTGACGCTCTTCCAAACCCACTTTCATCAATATAATCGTCATAAATAGGAGGCTTGCTACCATTATAACAAATTTGCACATCAAAACTTGGGGGACTAAAAATAGCATCTTCATCAAACATAGCATCCCCAAGCTTGTTGCTTTGCATATCATTAGCATCATGGATATTCAAAGAATTCATACCAACAACATTGCAATCATGCTCATCATTCAAAGATTTTTTGTCAAACATTTTATAGAATTCTTCTTCTATCAATTGAGCACAATTTTCCTTTCCATCATTTTCACGAAAGACATTATAGAGATGAATAATATGATGCAACCTCAATTCCATTTTTTTTGTACTTTTCTTTTTATAAAACAAACTAGTGATAAAACAAGAAACTAAAAGTTTCAATTGCAAGATCTACAGATATACCTTCAAGCACTCACCTCCCCGTCAACGGCGCCAAAAAAGAGCTTGATGTCTACTACGCAACTTTATTCTTGTAGACTCGTGTTGGGCCTCCAAGCGCAGAGTTTTGTAGGACAGTAGCAATTTTCCCTCAAGTGGATGACCTAAGGTTTATCAATCTGTGGGAGGCGTAGGATGAAGATGGTCTCTCTCAAACAACCCTGCAACCAAATACAAGAAATCTCTTGTGTCCCCAACACACCCAATACAATGGCAAATTGTATAGGTGCACTAGTTCGGCGAAGAGATGGTGATAAAAGTGTAATATGGATGGTAGAAATATATTTTTATAATCTGAATAAATAAAAACAGCAAGGTAGCAAGTGACAAAAGTGAGCACAAACGGTATTCAATGCTTAAAAACAAGGCCTAGAGTCCGTACTTTCGCTAGTGCAATCTCTCAACAATGCTAATATAATTGGATCATATAACCATCCCTCAACATGCGATGAAGAATCACTCCAAAGTTCCTATCTAGCGGAGAACATAAGAATAAATTGTTTGTAGGGTACGAAACCACCTCAAAGCTATTCGATCGATCTATCCAAGAGTTCGTACTAAAATAACACCAAAGCAAATTTAGATTCGTAATGCTCAATCCAACACAAAGAACCTCAAAGAGTGCCCCAAGATTTCTACCAGAGAAACAAAGACAAGAACATGCATCAACCCCTATGCATAGATTACCCCAATGTCACCTCAGGAATCTGCGAGTTGAGTGCCAAAACATGTATCAAGTGAATCAATATAATACCCCATTGTCACCACGGGTATTCGTATGCAAGACATATATCAAGTGCTCTCAAATCCATCAAAGTATTCAATCCGATAAAACGAAATCTCAAAGGGAAAACTCAATTCATCACAACAAGATAGAGAGGGGAAAACACCATATGATCCGACTATATTAACAAAGCCCGCGATACATCAAGATTGTGCATCTCAAGAACACGAGAGAGAGAGAGAGAGATTAAACACATAGCTACTGGTACAAACCCTAAGCCCCGAGGGTGGACTACTCCCTCCTCATCGTGGTGGCCGCCGGGATGATGAAGATGGCCACCGGTGATGATCTCCCCCTCCGGCAGGGAGCCGGAACGGGGTCTAGATTGGATCTCGTGGATACAGAGGCCTTGCGGTGGCGGAACTTCTGATCTAGGGCTACCCCCAGAGTTTTTGGAATATTTGGGAATTTATAGGGCAAAGAGGCGGTGCGGGAGGCCATCGAGGTGGGCACAACCCACCTGGGCGTGCCTGGGCCCCCAGGCGCGCCCTGGTGGGTTGTGCCCCCCTCGGGGCACCCCCCAGGTGCTGCTCTGGCCCATTGGTGGTCTTCTGGTCCATAAAAAATCCACAAAAAGTTTCGCGATGTTTGGACTCCGTTTGATATTGATTTCCTGCGATGTAAAAAACAAGCAAAAAACAGCAACTGGCACTTGGCACTGGGTCAATAGGTTAGTCCCAAAAAATGATATAAAGTTGCTATAAAATGATTGTAAAACATCCAAGAATGATAATATAATAGCATGAATACTTCATAAATTATAGATACGTTGGAGATGTATCACCTACTCTCCAAATATAGCCTTTTTTGAACACTTCAAGACCTTTCATGATGCTTTGCCAAGTGAACGAAGCGCCATGTTTTAGAGATGCTTGTAAGAGGCCTCCATTTGGAAAGTATTTTTCCTTAAGAACTCGTGCACAAAGTGACTCAGACGAAGTAACAAGTCTCCAACATTGCTTAGCTAGCATTGCCAAATTAAATGAGTATAGATCTCTGAAATCCATACCACCTTCACTCTTTGAGTAACATAATTTCCACCAAGAATACCAATGCATTTTCTTATTTTCCTCATCATCTCCCCACCAAAAACTAGCAATAATATCTGTGATTTCCTTGCAAATACCTTTTGGTAGACAAAAGACAGACATAGCAAAAACGGGAATAGCTTGTGCCACAGCTTTGAGAAGAATTTCTTTACCTCCAACTGATAATTGTTTTTCCATCCATCCTTGGATTCTTTGTTTAATCCTTTCAATGAAGTGCTTGAAACAGTTACTACGATCAACTCCTACCATAGCCGGAAGGCCTAGGTACTTATCAGAAGTGCCTCAGTATCAATATGTAATTGCTGGCAAACTTCAGATCTTGAAACTGCACTGGTATTAGGACTGAAAAAACACTAGACTTTGCCAAACTTACCAATTGTCCAGAATTTTGGCAATAGGTATCTAGCACTTGCTGTAAGGAAGCTGCATTTAAAACATCTGCGCTCATGAGAATCAAAGAATCATCAGCAAATAAAAGGTGTGAGACTGACGGTGCATTCCTGCACACTTTAATTCCCTCGATGCCACCAGCTTCTTCTTCATATTGCAATAGACTAGAAAGACCTTCTGCACAAAGGAGAAATAGATAGGGAGAAAGGGGGTCTCCCTGCCTAATTCCTCTCGTAGGTATGAATTTCTCAGTTTCTTGCGAATTATACCTTACTTTGTATCTTACCGATCCAACACAGGCCATCATCATTTCCACAAAACTTTCATGAAATCCCAACTTCAGCATCATATTCCTCAGAAACACCCATTCTACTCGATCATATGCTTTATGCATGTCCAGCTTGATTGCACATAGACCTGTTTGGCCCACTCTTTTATTTTTTATTTTATGAATACATTCATAAGCGATGAGAACATTATCAGTAATGAGCCTCCGAGGAACAAAGGCACTTTGGGTTGGAGAAATAATATCAGGAAGAATTGTTTTCAACCGAGCAGCAAGCATCTTTGATATAATCTTGTATAAAACATTGCACATGCTAATGGGTCTTAACTGAGTTACCATCTCTGCGGAGTCAACTTTAGGAATCAAAACAATCGTTGTGTCATTCCATTCAGCTAGGATTTGCCTTGAATTAATTGCAATAAGAACTTCTTGGGTTATCTCCTCCCCTAATATATGCCAGTATTTCTTGAAAAAGACCGCATGGAGACCATCCGGTCCTGGTGCCTTAAGATCACCTATGCTAAAAACAGCTTTACGGACATCATCCATAGTATAAGGAGCTAATAACATGTTGTTCATCTGAGCTGTAACTTTAGAATTTACCTTAGCAAGAATAGATGGATCGGTGTACTGTACCTCCGACGTAAATAGGTTGGAAAAATAACTCTGAATATGTGGGTTTAGTTCCGCTGTACCTTCCATCCAATTTCCATCCGAGTCTTTCAACTTTTTGATAAAATTGCTTTTTCTCCTTGCCGAAGCATAGGCTTGAAAGAAGCCTGTATTTCTGTCACCACTTTTTAGCCACGAAATACATGACATTTGCATCATATGAATTTCTTCAAGTTCTAGCAGGTATTCAATCAGCTCTGATAGCTCTTTTCGCGCTTCTTCACTATCATCAGTAATCGGGCCTGTCATCACCCTCTCAAGATCATGCTGTGCCTTACGGAGGCGCTGTTTAGGTTTCTTCAAAACCCTCTGGTCCCAATCATGGAACATTGCATGCATGCGACTTAACTTCTCATAAACCGAGGTGGCTGTAGGGTCCGATACTACTTTTTGCCAAGCCTCTGTTACAGTATCATTGAACTTTGCTTCTCGCAACCACCTCGACTCAAATCTCAATGGTTTTGCATCGCCATGAACGGACGCAGTATAGTGTTCAGTGTTAACCAATAATGGTCTATGATCCGAGTGGTTGTACTGCAAGTTTTCCAAAGCTGCCATGGGGAAAAGATTCGCCCACGCTTCATTCACCAAACCCCTGTCTAGTCGTTCTCGGATACGTCCTCGATGCCATGTGAATTTGTCACCCAAAAAACCCAGATCCCTTAGCTCACAATCATCAATAGCATTCTGAAAAGCATGCATATACTGTTGTGGGCGAGGATTCCCACCCACTTTTTCGTGTAGAAACTGAATTTCGTTTAAATCCCCAATCAGCAACCAGGGAAGATTGTGAGCATGATGGAGATGGCGCATGCGATCCCAGGTCTTGTACTTGTTTTCCCATCTAAACTCACCATACATGCATGTAAGTCTCCACACCAAGATATTTGAGTCTTCCACTGTCACGTCTATATACATCGGATCTAGGTTCAGACGCTGCACTTTGATTTCCTTTTTCCAAAACAAGATCAGCCCTCCCTTTCTACCATCTCCAGGGTACACAAACTTTTGGTGCATGTGCAATCTCTTTCTCAAACACTCTGCCGGATAACTTTCAAGGTGTGTCTCTGACAAAAACATCACCTCAGGGTTACATGCTCGCTGGACATCGAGAAGAGCTCGAACTGCCGCGGCGTTCCCGAGCCTGCGACAATTCCAGCTTAAGACTTTCATGACGACCGGTCAGCCTCCGACGAGGAGACCGTGCACTCGGTGATTGACGACGAAGAAACTCTCGGTCGGCGAAGCCGCCGGAGGACAGCAGATCCCCACTTTACAGCGGTGATTAACGAAGATGACTCACGGCCAGTGAAGCAGCCGAAGGACATAAAACCCTAGCTTTCTCTGCCAGGGGACGGAAAACTGAGAAGGAAGTACCTCATCAGTACATCAAGCTAGCCTCACGAGAAGACCACAAGGTCAGCGGCCGCCGCCGGCTGCGATGACACACTAACCCTAACCCTAATCGCCATGACGGGTGGCTGAATTGTTGAGATGCGAGAGCTGGACCGGTTGGAGCGGAAACTGCACTGTGCGGTGTCGGGCGTCAGCGCTGCCTCCAAACTCAGGCATAGCCATGGCTCTGCAGCCTACGGCCAGCGGCGTGCCGGCGTATGGCGATCGCCCACTAGTAGAAAACAGGGCTTTGGTTGAGGCCTGGGTAAGGGCATTAATCCCGGTTCACTCACGAACCGGGACCAAAGGGGGCATCAGTCCTGGTTCGTGAGGCCAGGGCGCCGACCGGGCCTCGGGGGCCATTGGTCCCGGTTCGTCTGACCCCTTTGGTCCCGGTTCCAGACACGAACCGGGACCAATGGGCCTCGCTCCTAGCCCACAACCTTTAGTCCCGGTTGGTGGCTGGAACCGGGACCAAAGGTTGTCCTTTAGTCCCGGTTTTAGCCACAAACCGGGACTAAAGAGAGGCCTATATATACCCCCGCCCCTGCCCGTGAGCAGAGCCACTGCTCTGTTTTTTTGGCCGGCCGTGGGAGAGCTTTGTGGTGCTCTAGCTCACCTCCTATGCACATGACGTGTTCGATGAAATTCCCGAGCCACACTTAAGCTTTCTCCTCTCGAAGCTCCTTGTCCAAGCTCCATTTTCCTCAAGATTTGTCTAGGTTTGGCGGTCCGTCCTGTCCCGTCCCCGTCCTCACCGCCGTCGATCGCCCGCGCCGATCTCGTCGCCGGCACCACCGTGGTGAGCCTCTTATTCTTATCTTCTTTCTAAAAGAAAAAAAATTCTTACTTGTATGATTTAGATAGATACTTCTAATATTTTCTTACTTTTATTATTGTTTGTTATTATATAGTGCGATGGTTTTGGTATCCGCCTCCGTCGGCCCTCGTCCTGTCTATGATTCCGATGTGGTATATATTATCTTTTATAATTATTTGTTTCATTTAGTGTTTATGACAATTATGCCGACCAACGTGACATAGATGTTTTTATCTAGGAGGTATGTGAACCGGAAATTCCAACCGACCCTATTGTCGAGAGGTTAAATTTAGTTGAAAAAGAAAACAATTACTTGAAGAAAAAATTGAAAAGAATTGAGGAGGAGAAGATGAGATTGGAGTTGCATGTTGCGGATGTCGTTGATGATCACAAGATCAAGATGGATGCAATGCGCTTGAAGATTAGAAAGATTAGAAAATATGCCATTCATACTGAGGCTTGGTATCATTATGCCGTTGGATCAATTGTTACCTTAGTTGCGATTATGATCGCATTTGTTGTTGCATTGAAATGTTTGACATAGTTTCAATGTATGGTTTAATTAGATGCTCTAGAGAGTTATATGTTGTTCAATGAGAACTATGTATGAACTTTATGTATTTATTTTTTCAGTAATAACATTTGATCACTACTGTACTTTGGTATTAATGTGATGATGAACTTCTATTAATTTGGTCACTTCTCTATTCATGATGTTCTGTAATGGTTTTTGACACACTTAATTATATATAATGCACGCAGATGAACCGGCAATGGATGTACGGTGACAGACGCACCTCCGAGTACATTAAGGGCGTGCATAATTTTCTCGAAGTGGCTGAGGCAAACAAGCAGAATGGTTTTATGTGTTGTCCATGCCCTAGATGTGAGAATACGAAGTCTTACTCTGACTCGAAAACCCGTCACATCCACCTGCTTGAGAAGTGTTTCATGCCACACTATAATGTTTGGACCAAGCACGGAGAAAGAGGGGTTATGATGGAAGACAACGAAGAAGAAGAGGATGATGACAACTATGTGCCCCTTGAATACGGTGATGCTGCAATGGGGGAAGCTGAAGATCAAGAGGAACCAGACGATGTGCCCGATGATGATCTTCGCCAGGGGACCATCTTCGACTGTATTGACTTACAAAGGGTATGAGATAAATGGGAATACATTTTACACGATCAAAAGAGCACCAACCAAAACAGTGGTGTCCGCTTTGATGCAGCAACCAAGAGGGGAGAGGACACATATTATGGTTACATAGTGGACATATGGGAACTTGACTATGGACATGATTTTTAGGTCCCTTTGTTTCAGTGTAAATGGGTCAATCTGTCAAGAGGCGGGGTACAGGTAGACCCACAGTACGGAATGACAACAGTGGATCTGAACAATCTTGGGTACACAGACAAACCATTTGTCCTAGCCAATGATGTGGCGCAGGTTTTCTATGTGAAGGACATGTCTACCAAACCGAGAAAAAGAAAAGATAAGGAAGCGAATACATCATACGATGAGCCAAAGCACCACATAGTTCTTTCAGGGAAAAGAGACATCGTGGGAGTGGAGGGCAAGACAGACATGTCTGAATATTATGAAAATTTTCATGAAATTCCTCCCTTCAAAGTCAAGGCTGACCCAAGCACCCTGTTAAACGATGAAGATTATCCATGGTTATGGCGCAATAAGCAAAGGACACAAGCGAAGAAAAAGTGAAGACTTTCTCTCCACAACTATTATGATGATGCCTTTGATCTAGAATATCATTGCAGTTACATTTGAAGAAATGAAATCCCTTTTGTAACAGATGAGTTTTCATCCGAAACCCTGATACTTCGAAAGAGATTGTCCATTTTGTACACGAAGTGCATCCAGTTTTTGCCGTAACCCTCTCTACTTTTTAGCACATGCTATGTGGGTGAAATGATGACACCATGCCAACTTTCAACCTTTTCAGACTTCATTTGTAGTGCTTTTCAATTTCAGGGTCATTTAGCTCAAAAAAATCAGTAAATGCATGAAAAATACCAAATGAAGTCAGAAAGGGTTGAAAATTTATGATGTGGCTTTGAATGGTGCATTTTGAACACACAAAAGGTCTGGAGTTCAAATAAGTTCAAAAAAATGAAATCCCTTTGTAACAGATGAGTTTTCGTCCGAAACCCTGATACTTCGAAAGAGATTGTCCATTTTGTATATGAAGTGCATCCAGTTTTTGCCGTAACCCTCTCAACTTTTTAGAACACGCTATGTGGGTGAAATGATGATACCATGCCAACTTTCAACCTTTTTAGAGTTCATTTGTAGTGCTTTTCAATTTTAGGATCAACTAAAACAGAACTATAATATTCTTCAATAGAAAAAAGAATCAACTAAAAAGCTTTTATAAACTAAAAAGAATCAATAGCAAAAAGAATCAACTAAAAAGCTTTTATAAAACTCTAATAGCAAAAGGAATCAACTAAAAAGCTTTTATAAACCTCTAGTATTTTTGAAACTAAAATTATATAAAATTTATGCAACCAAAAGTATCAAAGTATTTTTTGTTCAAAACATTAATAGCAAAAAGAATTTTATAAAGATTTTTTTCGTTAGAAACTTTAATAGCAAACTAAAATAACAAAATCTATTTTTGATTAAAACAGACATTTAAAATAACCTAAAATTTACCAAATTGAATATAATGATAAAACACAGTAATATTAAATAGTAGGAAAAAGAATCACTCAAAAATCTATTTTTATAGTAAAGTTATTCACAAACTGGTGATTCACACAAATTTCAAAGAATTCAAATTTAAACTATTTAAATTTGAAAACTAATGACACTAACAGAAAGTTTATAATTTTTGTGACCTAAAAGAAAAAAGAATCACTGAAAAACTATAAGTAGAAACAAAAAAAAAGCACAAAACAAAACAAAAAAATAGAAAAAAATTAAAAAAAATGCCGCCTACTGGGCCACCACGGCCTGAATACGATTAGAAACCCAACCAGCTAGTTGGGCCAGGATTCAGGCCCGCAGCAGGCCCAGTAGGCCCACAGGCAGAGAGGCACGTTTAGGCCAGTAGGCCTGCAATAGAGAGGAGCTCGAAAGGGGAGGCGCAGCCGCGCTTATAAACAAGTGCCGAAGACTCTCAGCTAGCGAGGTGAGACTAAACATCCAACCGCACCGCGGCTGTGCCAGGCACAGGCCTTTGGTCCCGGTTGGTGGCTCGAACCGGGCCCAATGCCACCTGTTCTTCCCGGTTCGTGCCGCCAACCGGGACCAATGCCACCCTTTAGTCCCGGTTGGTGCCACCAACCGGGACCAAAGGTCTCTGCTTCCCGCCCTTTGGGTCCTGGAAATTGACCTTTGGTCCCGGTTGGTGGCACCAACCGGGACAATAGGGGGCCATTAGTCCCGATTGGTGCTACAAACCGGGACTAAAGGGGGTTGCTATATAAGCCAAGACTTAGAAAATTTCCCCCCACCCGCCATTCTTCTCTCGACGACGCTGCCAGGCTGCTGCTGCTGCCCTCGACGCCGACGCAATCGCTCTCGCCGGGCCTCCTCCCCGTCATCGCCGTTGCCGAGCTGCCCCGACGCCGTCCCTGCTCCCACTGTGAGCCGCCGCGCCGTTCCCCTCCTCTCCTCCTCCCCTGCGCCCCGACACCGCCGCCCGCGCTCCGGCCGCCCGCACTCCGCCTGCTCTCTAGCTGCCCGCACTCCGGCCTCCCACAGTGAGCTCCGGCCGCCCCGGCCCCTTCCCCTGCGCCGCCGCCGCCGCCGCCCCTGCCCTGCGCCACTCCTGCCTTGCGCTGCATCAAGTTAGAATTTGCACAGATTTTGCAAAAGTTAGAATCTTTTATGTGTATGTATGTTCATATGCATATATGTATGTATATATATGTGTGTGTATGTATATATGTATGTGTATATATGTGTGTATGTATATAGCATTTTTTGGTCCATGTATATATGTATGGATGAATGGATGGATATGGATGGATGTATATAGATAGAAAATGTTCATATGATTTTTTTTGTTCATATATATGATGATTTTTTTTTCATACATGATCATATGATGTTTTTTTTTGTTAATAGATGATCATATATATGATGTTTTTTTGTTCATATGTATGCATGGATGTGGATGGATGGATGTATACATATAGAAAATGATCATATGATGTTTTTTTATTCATAGAATATTTTTTTTGTTCATGAGAGAGGCGGGGACGTCGGACATTCATGAGAGAGGCGGTCCGGTCGTCGGACATGTCATGTGGAATTTTTTTTTGGTTCATAGAAAACTCCGGTAACTTCGACATGAGGGGGGACGTCGATCAACCCCCTCTCGCCCGACCAAACTCTCGAGTCCACCCAAACCGGGACTGAGAAAGCGTTGTCGAGGCCACCCCAAACCCTAGAAGAGTTGTCGAGGCCACCCAATTTTATCAAGTTAAATGAGTTAAAAGTTACTTACTCCCGTTACGCTCACCCAAATTTACCAAGTTAAAAGAGCGTTGTTGAGGCCACCCCAAACCCTAGAAGAGTTGTCGAGGCCACCCAAATTTACCAAGTTAAAAGAGCATTGTCGAGGCCACCACAAACCCTAGAAGAGTTGTCGAGGCCACCCAAACTTACCAAGTTAAAAGAGCATTGTCGAGGCCACCCCAAACCCTAGAAGCGTTGTCGAGGCCACCCCAAACCCTAGAAGAAAGAGCGTCATTGTCGATCTATCGTTGCCGGCATAGGTCAATGGGGGGAGAATGCATGGATAGTTTGATCTCTTGCATAGCGATTATTTTTTGCAAAGTGTCCCCTCCTAGAAGAAAGAGCGTTGTCGATCTCCTACCCCCTCCCGCCCCTACCCGATAACTTTGACATGAGGGGGGACGTCGGACATGCATGAGAGAGGCGGTCCGCAACTAATCCATTGCTCATATATGCATATGATTCCTTGTTGTGATTAGCTAGGTCTATGTTTGCCACTAATATATCCATCTCTCATGTTTGTATATTGCCATGTTGTAATATTTGCAGAAATTATGGACAGAGACTTAGAACAAGAAGAGTTGTTGGGGGATATAATCCGCGACGGAGGTGATCCCTTGAAATTTCTCAATGACACCGATGGTAAGGAAGGAGAGGATGACGGCTCCGGTAATCCAACAATGGAGGAGGAAGGAGATCATGACGGCTCCGGTGACCAAATGGCGGAGGAAGAAGACCATGATGGCGGCTCCGGTGACCGAACGGAGGAGGGAGCTGTTGCAAAGTTCGGCGAGGTATATATATTAATTAAGCCTGTGCTGACTTGATGCATTAATTGTTTTGGTATGTACATATATTAATGCTTCTTTCTTCTTTTATAGCCCTCCGGATCGAACCAAACTTTCGTAAGGAGACGAGGCCCGAAGAAAAGGTTGCGCCAGGATGAAAGGTTCACGATCACAGAAATCGCGGACGATGGCCAACCGATTGCTCCCAAGCGGACCAAAGACGTGATACGTCTCCAACGTATCTATAATTTATGAAGTATTCATGCAATGTTTACAACAATTTTATATGGTTTTGGTATGATTTGCATGGAACTAATCCGGACTGACGCTGTTTTCAGTAGAACTACCGTGGTGTTGTTTTTTGTGCAGAAATGAAAGTTCTCCAAATGAGCTGGAACTTTTTGACGATTTTTTTGGAACAAAAGAGACCCCTGAAGCTTCGTGGAAGGACCAGAAGGTGAAGGAGTAGGGCACAAGACACCGGGGCGCGCCTGGGCCCTTGCCCGTGCCCCGGTGGGTTGTGCTCACCTCGAGGCCCATCTTAGCGTGAAACCAACGCCAAAAATTCCTATAAATAGAGAAACCATCAGGGGTAACCCTAGATCAGATGTTCCACTGCCGCAAGCCTCTGTATCCACGAAAAACCAATCTAGACCCCATCCCGGCACCCTGCCGGAGGGGGAAATCATCACCGGTGGCCATCTTCATCATCCCGGCGGCCACCATGATGAGGAGGGAGTAGTCCGTCCTCGGGGCTGAGGGTTTGTACCAGTAGCTATGTGTTTAATCTCTCTCTCTCTCGTGTTCTTGAGATGTCATGATCTTGATGTATCACGGGCTTTGTTAATATAGTTGGATCATATGATGTTTTCCCCTCTCTATCTTGTTGTGATGAATTGAGTTTTCCCTTTGAGATTTTGTTTTTATCGGATTGAATAATTTTATGGATTTGAGAGCACTTGATATATGTCTTGCATATGAATACCCGTGGTGACAATGGGGTATTATATTGATTCACTTGAGATATGTTTTGGCACTCAACTCGCGGATTCCCGAGGTGACATTGGGGTAATCTATGCATAGGGGTTGATGCACGTTCTCGTCTTTTGTTTCTCTGGTAGAAATCTTGGGGCACTCTTTGAGGTTCTTTGTGTTGGATTGAGTATTATGAATTTGAATTTGCTTTGGTGTTATTTTAGTACGAACTCTTGATAGATTGATCGGAAAGAATAACTTGGTGTTATTTTAATACGAACTCTTGATAGATCGATTGGAAAGAATAACTTGGTGTTATTTTAGTACGAACTCTTGGATAGATCGATCGGAAAGAATAGCTACAAACAATTTCTTCTTATGTTCTCCGCTAGATAAGAACTTTGGAGTGATTCTTCATCGCACTTTGAGGGATGGTTATATGATCCAATTAGATTAGCATTGTTGAGAGATTGCACTAGTGAAAGTACGGACCCTAGGCCTTGTTTTCAAGCATTGCAATATCGTTTGTGCTCCGTTTTACCAATTGCTACCTTGCTTTTTTTTATTTTCAGATTACAAAAATATATTTCTACCATCCATATTACACTTTTATCACCATCTCTTCGCCGAACTAGTGCACCTATACAATTTGCCATTGTATTGGGTGTGTTGGGGACACAAGAGAATTTTTATTATTTGGTTGCAGGGTTGTTTGAGAGAGACCATCTTCATCCTATGCCTCCCATGGATTGATAAACCTTAGGTCATCCACTTGAGGGAAATTTGCTAATGTCCTACAAAACTCTGCGCTTGGAGGCCCAACACGAGTCTACAAGAACAAGTTGTGTAGTAGACATCAGGCTCTTTTCTGGCGCCGTTGCCGGGGAGGTTAGGAAAGCGGCACTCACTATAACACCCCCAGTGGTTAACTACAGTAATCACCCTTTTGATTATGCCATGTCAGCATGATTAACAGTGCATGATCATCATTAGCATCATATTGCATTTCAACTCCTAAGTCAAATTCGAATTTAAATGAAAGTGGAAAATAGAAGTTATTCAAATCATAAACTAAAATGTCAGATAAATAACAAACGTTCCAGAGGCACTTCTAAAATTGAAACCAACATTATTGAAAATGGATAAGTGGCTTGAACATCCTCAAACAGTGGCTGAAAATAATATTTAATGACCTTTTAATTTATTTAAAACAAATAAGAAATGATGTTTTGTCCAAACTAATTTTAGGTGTTAGGGAATAAAGCACTGGTATTTATGGACCAGGTCACATGTTTTACAAAATTCAATTTGAGCCCTAACTATTTACAAAACAGGGGTATGGATAAATAAAAAAAGAGAAAAAGAAAAAGAAATAAAAAGAACCCCCCCCCCCCCGTGTGCCCAACTGGGCCCCAGCCCAGCTGGCCCATGCCGGCCCACCCCCCCCCACCTCCCTTATCCCCCTCCTCTGGCCGAACCCTAGCCGCTCTCCCCACCCCCTCTCGCTCACTCCCACTCCCTCCCACTCCCCCCCCATCCAGATCTCGCAGGCCCGACCGCCCCCTCTGACATCCGCCTACCGCGCCCCGACCACTGACGTCGCCGCGCCCCCTTCGCCTCCGTCCCCCTCTCGCCACTCGCCGCCTCCGCTCGATTCTCCCTCTGGACTGCTTCCTCCAGCTCCTTCCTCGCCCTCCTCCTTCCCGGCTCCTCTTGTGGCTACGGTTTCAGATCCTCGTTCGCTCTCTACTTTCCTTCCCCTTCCGTTCGCCCCCTCCCCCCCCTCCCTCTCCTTCTTCCCCATCTACCGTCCTGTCCCTCTCCCTCATCGTCCCCGCCTCGTCCTTTCTAATCGCGCCTTCCTCCCATCCGTCCGCTCAGCCCGGCTGGTCCCTCTCCCCTGCGCGCTTCCTCCGCCTCTCAGTCCCTCTCTCCCCTTCCAGTCCGCCTCCTCTACCCGTCCCTTACCCTCGTTCTCCTCCCTCCTCTCTCACTTCCTCTCGTCGTCCTCCCTCATCGCTCTCTCCCGCCTCACTCCTTCCGCCTCGCGTCTTACCGGTCCCGCTTTTCTCTGCCTCTCCCTCCTCCGTTTTCCGGTCGTGTCTTTTCTGCTTCCTGTTTGTCGTTCCTTCCTGTCCGCTGATTAGTCCGCCCTCCTCGGCCCCCCCCCTCCCGTCCGCGCCTCGTCGCCTGGGGGATGCTTGCCATTTGGGCACCGACATGTCCGGTCCCAAATGGGCACGCTCCGCACATGTCCGGCGCCCAGACGTGCAACACCGCGGACATGTCCGCCCAGCCCACTGACATAGGGGCCCACGGCCCAGAACGATTAAAAAAAAAATAAAAATAATAATTACTAATTAATTAATTAATTAGTTAATTATCCTGATTAGGTTATTTAAATTAAGTAGTTAGTGTTAATTAAACAGTAATTTAATTAGTTAATCACTAATTAACCTAACAGCCTATGACAGGTGGGACCACGGGTCCTGACGTCATCTGACGTCAGCAAGACACTGTTCGGATAATGTTAATTTAAATAATTAATTAAATTCCAGAAATTCATAAAAACTTTAAAAATCATATAAAATAATCCAGTAGCTCAGATGAAATACTTGGTACATGAAAGTTGCTCAGAACGACGAGAGAATCTGAATACGCGGTCCGTTCGTCCGTCACGCTCCCTAACTATCCGAACTTGCAACCGTTCCCCTCTAAATCCTCTGTCCGATAATTCCAAAGACCCGGGAAATATCGTCAGATATTCTCCCGCTCCGTCTGTTACGTGTGATGCTGCGTTAGACTATACCCTAGCACGTGTATCGTATTTGTCATGCTCATGTTTGCTATATATTTATAACTGTTTCCTCCTCCTCCCCCTCTCTCTCTCGATAGCCCCCGACCCCGACGTCGTCCCCGAGACCGACGCAGCTCGCGGAGCCCGAAGACACCATAGACGACCTTGCCCTTCCGCCGAGCAACCAGGCAAGCCCCCCCTTTTGATCATCCCGATATCGCCCATCTAATTTCCCATGCTTGCATTAGAATTGCTGCTGCTGCTGCTGCTTGGCTTAACCTATTCTGATGCATAGCCTGTTCATTGTAACCTGCTGTTGTAATTACCTACATTCCTAAACTGTTTAGTCTAGGCTGGGTAGAGACCTATCAGTGACCCCACTTATCCCGACTGCCGCGCTGGATCGTCAGAAGACCCATCAACGGGATTGAAGACCAGGCCCCGACACCGCACATCACCCCCCCCTATTTAACGACACTGCAGCAGTACTACGAGTGTCGAGGTTGAAACCTCATGTAGCACTTCTGATGTTAACTCTGTAGAGTATTTTATCGGTCGTGGTCATCGAGGGTGATTCCTCCTTCACCGCTTCCGATAACGACGTTGTCGTACCACCTCAGTGTGGACCCAGTGAGGGTGATTCTCCTTAGTTCACCTTGACGGATACATCGATGTGGGAATTCAATGAGGGTGATACCTCGGATTCCCTGATGTTATGGACACACGGATACTTGGACTTTACAATGTTACTTGGAAAGGCGGTCGACCCTGAGGGGTACCCGCGTGTGATGTGAAGGCGGTTTGCGAGTGTGGTGCCCGAGTGGTGAATACGAGGCTCGCCGGGCATTCTTAACCCTTGCCGCAAGTCCTCGAGACGGGGGAGGGCGAAGGCGAGGGAAAAGGGTAAGGTACGGGGAAACCTACCTAAATGTAACGGAGTAAGTGATAGGTGCCTGGTGCGAGTGCGAGAAGAAATCTCCCGAGCAAAGAGGCAAAGACATCTCTAGGAGGATAGTATACAAATACCCAATTTTGGTCGTCTACTTTGTTTCCATTGTGCTCTTCCTTTTTCTTCGGCTCCTTTTTCCCACCCCCCCCCTCGTTTCGTTTACTTCGTCTCTATCTCTTCTGCGTGTGTTCAAACATCCTCGCACTTTCAATATTCATCCCAAATCGTAGATACTGGCTGTTCCGCAAGCCGCGGCGAGGGGCACGTGAAAACCACATATAGGCGACAGAAATAAATGAATGGATATAGTAGAATCCGGTGAAATACCGAGTCGGGCAAAGGGAGAGGGGGTGCAAAAAATGGGGGGAGGTGCGAACAAATAATGCAGGGGTAGACAAAGAAGAGAGAAAAAGAAAAAAAAAAGGAAAAGAAAGAAGGAAAAAAAAAGAGGGGAAAATAAAGGGGAGGGAAAAGACGGGAAAGGAAGGGTAAGTGAAACACTCCCAGAAGGATGGCTTTAATGTGATATACATGGGAATAAGAGTATGTGTGGAAAACGAAGAAGTGAAAATACAATGAGTCGCGGAATGAGATGTAAAGCGATGAACATAGTCAAGGAACACCAGAAACTCTAGGGGTCATGAATATGGTCTGGGTCGTGCGTGTCACGAGAAGTTCAGGTCTGAGCTGAAATAACAGGTCGGGAAGGGGGGCATATGAAGCACTGAGCAACCGACAAATCGAATGGTAAGGTATAGTATACGAAGACGGTGACCATCAGTATTCGACCCGGAAGCACAGCAATACAGATCCCGGGATGTTGAGAAGTCAGGGCGGCATGATGTGGCCAAAGAGACCCACACTGCGCTTTGAAGATGTACAGACCGCTTGGACCTCTCTCGTAGCTGTAGGTAGGGTTGGCGATGGTGTCGTTTGGGCCGGGCCGTGTCATGACCGCTGGGAAGAGATAGGTGTTGCGGGGCCAGTGAGTATAAAGGTCTGCATATTTTTGGTAAGGGTTGGTGGTGTGTCAACCCGCTGGTCGAAGAGAGAGAACAGATTATATGGATCGTGGAGAATCGAGTGAGCGCTGGTCCTGACGAAGCAGCAAGTGACTATCACTACTGGACGGTCTGTATCACCGATCGATACAACTATAACTGTATACCTGTTGATGAGACCGGTAAATACTATGTGTCTCTTGATTGCTCTCGCAAAGGAGTCGACGAGGGGAATCTCAGGACGAGGTTGATGAATTAAGTAGTCCTCAGGAAGAGATTGCGGCTTTCAATCGTCAGGGAGGTGCGAGAAGGATCTCTTAGTTGAGTGTGAGTGACATGATTACACAGCATCCAGGTCTGTCAGTATCGTATTATGGTTAGGTCACTATCGTGGCTTCTACTCTCGGCGTCAGGGGGTCTAGATGCCGCGCGGCACAGGGGAGAGGGCTGAGAGGGGGGGCTCTGCGACGTGCCGAGCTGGGCGGGCCTGCTAATCGAGCTAGGTAGACAATGGTGCGAGATGGAATATCATGTCAAGTACAAACAAGTCGCTACAGATACAACACATACACGTAAGCTCAATGAATTTGAAAATACAGATTACGTAGGTGAATCCGTTGTGCGGTAGTGCTGAGATACTTCTAGGAGCATACACAACTGTCACGTTGCATTTGTTTTCTTTTTTCTAACCACATATCATTAGACAGTGCCCAGAGGACCGGAGCCCCCTGAAGTGATGGCACAGCTAACCCCCGGACATACATCGGTTCTACTACTACCGCAGAGGACTGGTGAATAACATACTCAGCGACGTGTTGACTAGACGACGCAGGAGTAGGATCGGAGGGTCCAGGCGGAGGCCTTGCCTTCGATCGTAGTGTTTTATTTTGCCCCGCCGTTCTAAAGGCCTTTCTGTTTTTCTATTCTTCTGTACTCAATATCTGATGCTTCCGCTGACGCTTGTTCGCAAGCTTATGTATTCGAGCCCTCGAGGCCCCTGGCTTGTAATATAAAGCTTGTATGACTTTATTTATGTTTTAGAGTTGTGTTGTGATATCTTCCCGTGAGTCCTTAGGCTTGATCGTGTGCATTTGCGTGTATGATTAGTGCACGATCGGGCCGGGGGCGTCACAAGTTGGTATCAGAGCCGACTGCCTGTAGGAACCCCCTTTCCAACTCCTTGGCCGAAGTTGAGTCTAGAAACCGGAAAACTGTTTTACTAACTTGGCTGTGTGGCTTACGGGCCCACGTCGCCAATTGGGTGGTATTAGGATCTTTTACTCCTCGACCTTTACTCTGGGACTCTGCTCTCTCTTCTATTCGGGTTAAATGATTTTACTAACTCCAGCATTAGGCTCTCGTGCTCACATCCACCCGGAGTTCTGAAATATCCCCCCCTTGCTTCAAGATTGTGGGCCAGGTTCTGCTTACAGGATCCTTTTATCGAGGGCACCCTGTGTTGTCACGTGCAGATTCCTCGCTCCAACAGTTTTCTCCGACGTGGATCTAGCCTTTGCTATGTCTCGTTGTGTACTCCCATATCGCGTGCCTGCGCGCCGCCTAGATGTCTAGCCCTTCCCTTTTCAACTGTCGTAATGCCGGATGCTAACCGAGGCTATGTGTGGCTTTGAATGTCTGGTGCGAATATGATGAAGTATCTATTGCACTTCCTTCTGTTGTGCGTGTTACTTCATAAATAATTCCATACACCTGCAAGTTACTAGCTAAATTGCCCCTGTTGATTTGGCAGGATGGCTGACGATCCTCCACCTCCACCCTATATTGCCGCAATGATGCAGCAGTTTGAATTGAACCGTCAGCTCAACGAGAGTCTGGTAAGACGTTTGGAACGCAATGAGGCTCGTCAGGAGCCTGGACCAATCTCGCTGCCAGAATTTGTGCACCTCAACCCGTCCGTTTTCCGCAACTCCACCAATCCTATGGATGCTGATGATTGGCTTCGTGACATCCTGTTTGAAATGGAGTCAGCTAATGTTGCCCCTGCCAGTTATGTCACCTTTGCGACATTCCACCTAAAGGGCCCAGCGGCTCAATGGTGGGAAAGCCACAAGGGTACGTTGCCTGCTGAAACAGTAACCACTTGGCAGGAATTTCAGACAGCTTTTCGTGCACAGTACATTCCTCAAGGTCTGATGGACCAGAAGAAGCAGGAATTCCGCAAACTTACCCAGGGCACAATGACTGTGGATGAATATCAGAGGAAATTTCTTGAATTGTCCCGCTATGCTGAAGATGACGTCTGCACTGACGCCCGTAAGCAGGATAAATTCCGTGAAGGACTCCGTACTGACATAAAACTCGCACTTGCAGTCCTTGATTGCACAGACTTCGCAATGCTTGTCAGCAAATCTTTTCAAATTGAAACAGCTCTGACTGAATGCCAGGAGTCGCTCAAGCGCACTCATGAAGCTGGCTTATCCTCGGGTCAGCCTGTTCAGAAACGTCGAGTCTGGATCCCACACAATGTTCATCACCGACCTGCCCCTGCACCGAGGCCGTCTTATGTTGCACCTCGTCTGCCTCCGCCGCCGAGACAGCTAACGATTCAGGGTGGACAGTCCAATGTTGTGGCTCCTCTCCATAATGATGGTTTGTGCCGCAAGTGTGGACAGCCAGGGCACCGTGCTTTCAACTGTCCTCAGGGTCAGCCGCAGAGTTCATCACGTTGTTCTGTTGACCGTAAAAAGGGCCGTCGGAACCATCATAGCAGAAAGCATAATGCCAGACCACCTGCTAGTCAGCTTGTTCATGTCAACCATGTCAAGATTGAAGAAGCTCGACAGGACACCAATATTTTGATGGGCACCCTTCTAGTGAATTCAATCCCAGCTTCTGTACTCTTTGATTCTGGAGCGTCGCACTCCTTCATGTCTGAAAGTTTTGCACGAAGCCATTATATCCCTTTCGACAAGATGTCCACCCCATTGGTAATCCAGTCACCCGGGGCTAATTGGCAAACTACCAGGATAAGCCACGGTAATCACATTGTGATTGGAGGATTGATGTTCCCCGTTTCTCTCATTGCCCTTAAGACCTCCAACATAGACATTATTCTGGGTATGGACTGGTTGAAGCCTCATAAAGCTTTGATTGACTGTGCCACTGAAACAGTCCGCCTCACACACCCTTCTGGCCAGAAAGTACAATACTCAGCTCGAATAGCTCAGGATGCGGAAACTCAAATATATGTTCTGAATGCATTGAATGCCTCACCTCTTGAAGGCATCGAGAACGTTCCAGTTGTTCATGATTTTCAAGATGTATTTCCAGAAGAACTTCCAGGAATACCCCCTGCTAGAGCTGTTGAGTTTGTCATCGACTTGAAGCCTGGCACAACACCTATCGCGAAGCGTCCTTATAAGATGCCTCCGCACCATCTTCTCGAGCTTAAGGAAGAAATCGACACGTCACTTAAGAAAGGTTTCATCCGCCCCAGTTCCTCTGCTTGGGGAGCACCTTCACTCTTTGTTAAGAAGAAGGATGGAACTAACCGATTGGTTCAGGATTATCGGCCCATTAACCAAGCCACCATTCAGAATAAATATCCGCTTCCTCGGATCAATGATTTGTATGATCAACTTACTGGATCATCGGTATTCTCTAAACTTGATTTGAGGTTGGGTTACCATCAAATCCGTGTTCGTGAAGAGGATATTCCCAAGACTGCTTTTGTTACTCGCTATGGCTCTTATGAGTACACTGTCATGTCATTTGGCTTAACCAATGCTCCAGCCACATTTTCCCGTCTGATGAATTATATCTTCATGGATTACCTCGACAAGTTTGTCGTGGTATATCTGGATGATATTCTGGTTTATTCGAAGAATAAAGAAGAACATGCTGAACACCTCCGTCTTGTACTGGAAAGGCTCCGAGAACACCAGTTGTATGCCAAATACTCCAAATGTGAATTCTGGCTTTCTGAAGTAACTTACCTTGGTCATGTGATTTCCAAGGATGGCATTGCTGTTAACCCAGAACGAGTTCAGGCTATTCTTGACTGGACTCCTCCGAAGAACGTCAAGCAAGTGAGAAGTTTTCTCGGCCTTGCAAGCTATTGCCGTCGATTTGTTGAGAATTTTTCTAAGATTGCTAAGCTGTTGACTGATCTGCTTCACAAGGGCGTTAAGTTAGAATGGACAGAAAAATGTCAGGAAAGCTTTCAAACACTCAAGGACAAGCTAACGTCTACCCCAGTACTATCTCCTCCAGATACCCGCAAGGACTTTGTGATCTATTGTGACGCATCCCGTGAAGGATTAGGCTGTGTCCTAATGCAAGAGCGTAAAGTGATTGCTTATGGCTCTCGTCAGTTGCGCCCACATGAAGAGAATTATCCAGTACATGATCTAGAACTAGCTGCTGTGATCTATGCACTGCAGTTGTGGCGACATTACCTCCTCGGTAATCGTTGCGAGATCTACACGGATCATAAAAGTTTGAAGTACTTGTTCACTCAGCCATCTCTGAATCTCCGTCAGCAAAGATGGATGGAGACCATTGCGGACTATGACTTGGGTATTTCTTATACCCCTGGCAAGGCTAATGTGATGGCTGATGCGTTGAGCCACAAATCCTATTGCTGCGAACTTGAGGTTCAGCTACAGCAACCACTTCTGTATGAAGAGCTTCGAAAGCTAAATCTCGAGATAGTTCCCCAAGGATACCTAAAAACCTTGGTTGTTGAACCAGACCTTGAGAAAGCTGTTAAGAATGCGCAAGCTAAAGATGCTGAAATTGATCTGATGAAGAAAGACCTTCACCTTGTAAAGTACAGGGATTTCTCGCTGTCTGAAGATGGAACCTTGTATTTCAGAGACCGCATTGTCGTACCTCGCTTCGAGCTTATGACTGACAAAGTCATGAAGGAGGCACATGATACCCCGCTGTCTATTCATCCGGGTAGCACCAAGATGTATCGTGATCTCCGTCAAAGGTACTGGTGGTCTAGAATGAAGCAAGACATTGCTCGATATGTTGCTGAATGTGATGTGTGTCGACGCGTTAAAGCAGAACATCAGAAGCCTGCTGGAATTCTGCAACCACTTCCTATTCCTTTATGGAAATGGGATAAAGTGCAAATGGATTTCATTACCGGCCTTCCCAGGTCACAGAAGGGTCACGATGCTATTCTTGTCGTCGTCGACCAACTCTCCAAAGTTGCACACTTTCTACCTGTCAAGGAGACGATCACTGCTAGTCAGTTAGCAGAGTTATATATCTCCAGAATTGTTTCACTCCACGGTATTCCGAAAGAGATCAGTTTAGACCGTGGCAGCATATTCACTGGTCATTTCTGGGAAAGTTTCCAAAAGGCTATGGGAACTCATATTACCTGGAGTTCAACTTATCATCCTCAATCCCAAGGCCAAGTTGAACGAGTCAATCAAGTGCTTGAAGACATGCTGCGAGCTTGTGTCATATCGTTCGGTAAGAAGTGGGAAGACTCCCTTCCATATGCCGAGTTCTTTTATAACAACAGCTATCAAGACAGCTTGAAAATGGCCCCCTTCGAAGTTCTATATGGACGTAAGTGTCGAACCCCTCTGAATTGGTCAGAAACTGGGGAACGACCGCTCGTGGGTCCAGATATTATTCAACAAGCCGAAGAACAAGTTCGTATTGTCCGGGAAAATCTCAAGGCGGCTCAGGACCGCCAGAAGAGCAACTATGATCGCAAACGATGGGGTCTGACTTATCAACCTGGTGATCAAGCTTATCTGCGCGTCACTCCTATGAAGGGCACTCACCGTTTTGGAATCAAGGGCAAGCTAGCTCCGCGCTACATTGGTCCTTTCCGCATTGTTGCAAGACGTGGTCAAGTGGCATATAAATTGGAATTGCCGCCGCAATTCTCTCATATCCACGACGTCTTCCATGTGTCGCAACTTCGAAAATGCTTCAAGGAATCTCCACACCGAGCTGTGGATCACGAGATGCTCGAATTGCAAGATGATCTATCTTATAAGGAGCATCCGATCCGCATTCTCGATGAAGCTGAACGTCGAACCCGTCAGAAGGTTACCAAGTTCCTCAAAGTGCAGTGGTCAAATCATACTGAAGATGAAGCCACTTGGGAACGCGAGGATAATCTTCGTGCGGAATACCCCGAACTTTTTCCTTCTACTTCTTAATTCTCGGGACGAGAATTCTTGTTAGTAGAGGAGATTTGTAACACCCCCAGTGGTTAACTACAGTAATCACCCTTTTGATTATGCCATGTCAGCATGATTAACAGTGCATGATCATCATTAGCATCATATTGCATTTCAACTCCTAAGTCAAATTCGAATTTAAATGAAAGTGGAAAATAGAAGTTATTCAAATCATAAACTAAAATGTCAGATAAATAACAAACGTCAGAGGCACTTCTAAAATTGAAACCAACATTATTGAAAATGGATAAGTGGCTTGAACATCCTCAAACAGTGGCTGAAAATAATATTTAATGACCTTTTAATTTATTTAAAACAAATAAGAAATGATGTTTTGTCCAACTAATTTTAGGTGTTAGGGAATAAAGCACTGGTATTTATGGACCAGGTCACATGTTTACAAAATTCAATTTGAGCCCTAACTATTTACAAAACAGGGGTATGGATAAATAAAAAGAGAAAAGAAAAAGAAATAAAAGAACCCCCCCCCCCCCCCGTGGCCAACTGGGCCCCAGCCCAGCTGGCCCATGCGGCCCACCCCCCCACTCCCTTATCCCCCTCGGGCCGAACCTAGCCGCTCCCCACCCCCCCCTCTCGCTCACTCCCCCCGATCCAGATCGGGCGACGGCCGACGCGCCCTCGACGCGCCGACCGCGCCCCGACGCCGCCGCCGCCCGTCGCCGCCCCCCTCGCCAACGCCGACGCCGCTCGTTCCCCTCGCCGACGACCGCGCAGCGCTCGCCCCGCCCTCGCCGGACCGCCGATTCGCCCCGACCCCGACCCCGTCGCGCTCGACGCCGTCGCCTCTCCACCACCACCGCGTCGTCCTCGCGCCCGCTGCCCTAGCCCTACAGCGCCGGTGAGGCCTCGGATCCTCCTCCCTTCGCCGTCCGCTCACCTACCGCGTCGCACGCCCGCGCTCGCCGCGCGCACCGCGCCCCCCCCCTCTCGCGCCACCTCGCCGCGCCGGCCGCGCGCATCGCGGCGACCGCGCCCCTGGGCGCCCGCTGCCGCGGCCTTTGCCCGTCCGCGCCCCCCCCCCCCGTACGCGCGCCCGCGCGTGCCATTTGGGCACCGGACATGTCCGGTCCCAAATGGGCACGCTCCGGACATGTCCGGCGCCCAGACGTGCACACCGCGGACATGTCCGCCCAGCCCACTGACATAGGGGCCCACGGCCCAGAACGAATTAAAAAAAAAAATAAAAAATAATAATTAAACTAATTAATTAATTAATTAGTTAATTAATCCTGATTAGGTTAATTTAATTAAGTAGTTAGTGTTAATTAAACAGTAATTTAATTAGTTAATCACTAATTAACCTAACAGCCTATGACAGGTGGGACCCACTGGTCCTGACGTCATGCTGACGTCAGCAAGACACTGTTTCGGATAATGTTAATTTAAATAATTAATTAAATTCCAGAAATTCATAAAAACTTTAGAAAATCATATAAAATAATCCGTAGCTCAGATGAAAATACTTTGTACATGAAAGTTGCTCAGAACGACGAGACGAATCTGAATACGCGATCCGTTCGTCCGTCACGCGTCCCTAACTATCCGAACTTGCAACCGTTCCCCTCTTATCCTCTGTCCGATAATTCCAAAGACCCGGGAAATATCGTCAGATATTCTCCCGCTCCGTCTGTTACGTGTGATGCTGCGTTAGACTACCCCTAGCACCGTGTATCGTATTTGTCATGCTCATGTTTGCTATATATTTATACTGTTTCCTCCCCCTCTTCTCTCTCGATAGCCCCCGACCCCGACGTCGTCCCCGAGACCGACGCAGCTCCGGAGCCCGAAGACACCATAGACGACCTTGCCCTTGCCGCCGAGCAACCAGGCAAGCCCCCCCTTTTGATCATCCCGATATCGCCCATTCTAATTTCCCATGCTTGCATTAGAATTGCTGCTGCTGCTGCTTTACCTATTCTGATGCATAGCCTGTTCATTGTAACCTGCTGTTGATAATTACCTACATATCCTAAACTGTTTAGTCTAGGCTGGGTAGAGACCTATCAGTGACCCCACTTATCCCGACTGCCGCGCTGGATCGTCAGAAGACCCGATCAACGGGATTGAAGACCAGGCCCCGACACCGCACATCACCCCCCCCTATCGAGTGTCGAGGGTGAAACCTCATGTAGCACTTCTGATGTTAACTCTGTAGAGTAGTTATTCGGTCGTGGTCATCGAGGGTGATTCCTCCTTCACCGCTTCTGATAACGACGCTGTCGTACAACACCTCAAGTGTGGACCCAGTGAGGGTGATTCCTCCTAGTTCACCTTGACGGATACATCGAGTGGGAATTCAATGAGGGTGATACCTCGGATTCCCTGATGTTATGGACACACGGATACTTGGACTTTACAATGTTACTTGGAAAGGCGGGTCGACCCTAAGGGGTACCCGCGTGTGATGTGAAGGCGGGTTGCCAGTGTGGTGCCCGAGTGGTGAATACGAGGCGTGGCCGGGCATTCTTAACCCTTGCCGCAAGTCCTCGAGACGGGGCGACGGGGTCACATCTTTCGTGAGTCTCTGCTCGTTTCCGCAAGCCCCTAGACCATTTACGATTTGGATATTTGATCCGAGCAGGCCTCTGGTCTGATAGCACTAACCATCACGTGGGCATAGTATGGGCGTTCTGCATCGTATGCATCAGCCGAAAGCTCTGTCAGACGTCCAGTTCAGCACTGCGGCCGGGCTGGGCCGGCACCATCCTGAGGGGTGGAGCCTGGTTCGCCCGGCACGCAACGACCCGGAGGGCGAGGGGCGATGGCCAAGACCCCCTTGCGCTTAGGATGTAGACCGGCGGGGACCTCTCTGCGGAGCTGTAGGTAGGGTTGCGATGTGTCGTTTGGCCGAGGCCGGGCATGACCCTGGAAAGTGTGTCCGGCCGGAGTTAATCGAGCGTGTTGGGTAAGTTGGTGCACCCCTGCAGGGAAGAACATTTCTATCGATAGCCGGTCCTACGGTAAAGGACACTCGGAGTTGTATCCCGATCGATACAACTAGAACTGGATACCTGTGATGAGACCGGTATACTATGTGGCTCTGGGATTGCTTCTCGCAGGGAGTCGAGAAGGGATCTCAGGACGAGGTTGATAAATGTATGTCTCTGGGATTGCTTTCTCGCAGGGAGTCGAGAAAGGATCTCTGGGTGAGGTTGATATTATTACTGCTACATTATATGGTATTGTTCTACTCTCTTCTACTGCTGCAAGACCGCTGAAGATGCTAGTCTTCGATAGGACTAGGCCTTCTCTCTATTCTGGCATTTCTGCAGCCCAGTCCTCATATACAGCCTCCCCTTGATAATGTTGCATATGTAGTGTAGATCCTTGCTTGCTGAGTACTTCTGAGTACTCACGGTTGCTTTGTTTTCCTTTTTCTCCCCATATCAGTTTGACGTGACCAGAGGACGGAGCCCCCTGAGACAGATGCCCCGACGATCGTTACTACTACTACCCAGAGGATGGATACTACTACGAGTTGACTGACGACCAGGAGTAGGATCGGAGGGTCCCAGGCAGGAGGCCTTCGCCTTTCGATCGTAGTGTTTTATTTTGCCCCGCCGTTCTAAAGGCCTTTCTGTTTCTATTTCATATCTGTACTCAGATATCTGATGCTTCCGCTGACGCTTGTTCACAAGCTTATGTATTCGAGCCCTCGAGGCCCCTGGCTTGTAATATAAAGCTTGTATGACTTTATTTATGTTTTAGAGTTGTGTTGTGATATCTTCCCGTGAGTCCTTAGGCTTGATCGTGTGCATTTGCGTGTATGATTAGTGCACGATCGGGCCGGGGGCGTCACACTCACATCCCGTCAACGAAGCTCTTTTCTGGTGCCATTGCCGGGGAGGTGAGTGCTTGAAGGTATATCTTTAGATCTTGCAATCGAATCTTTTAGTTTCTTGTTTTATCACTAGTTTGGTTTATAAAAAGAAAAATACAAAAAAATGGAATTGAGGTGGTCTCATATTATTCATCTTTATAATGTCTTTCGTGAAAATGATGGAAAGGAAAATTGTGCTCAATTGATAGAAGAAGAATTCAATAAAATGTTTGGCATAATTGATGAGCATGATTGCAATGTTGCTAGTATGAATTCTTTGAATATCCATGATGTTAATGATATTGAAAGCCATAAGCTTGGGGATGCTATGTTTCATGAAGATGATATTTTTAGTCCCCCAAGTTTTGATGAGAAAATTTATTATGATGATTGCATGTCTCCTATTTATGATGATTACATTGATGAAAGTGGATTCAGAGAGGTCATGACTTTATTTAATGATGAATCCACTATTCTGGAAGAGGTTCCAATTGATTATGAAAACAAAGTTCCTACCTATGATGATTATGGTGATGACATGTATGCTACAAATAATTATGATAACCATGAATGTCATCTTGATTTTAATTTTCAATCTCATGATAGTTATTTTGTTGAGTTTGCTCCCACTACTATTCATGAGAATAAATTTGCATATGTGGAGAGTAATAAAAATTCTATGCTTGTGGATCATGAAAAGAATGCTTTATGTGATAGCTATATTGTTGAATTCATTCATGATGCTATTGAAAATTATTATGAGAGAGGAACATGTGCTTGTAGGTATTGCAATAATATCAAGTTTCCTCTCTATATGTTGAAAGTTTTGAAGTTGCACTTGTCTTGCCTTCCTATGCTAGTTGATTTTTGTTCCCATAAATTGTTTGCTCAAAAAATTCCTATGCATAGGAAGTGGGTTAGACTTAAATGTGCTAGTCATATGCTTCATGATGCTCTCTTTGTGTTTCAATTCCTATCTTTTATGCGAGCATCATTGAAATCATTATGCCTAGCTAAAAGGCATTAAAGAAAAGCGCTTGTTGGGAGACAACCCAACACTTTTACCTACTGTTTTTGTGTGTTCACATGGTTAGGCTACTGTAGTAATCTTGTTTTATAGCTTTTGTTTCAATAAAGTGCCAAGTAAAGCCTTTGGGATAGTGTGGATGATAGTTGACTTGATTCTGTGCAAAAACAGAAACTTTTGCGTCGAGTGAAGAAATTACTGTCTTTAACTGGAACGTGGAAAAATTCCGAATTTTTTACAGTTAATGGGTATACAAATTTTCAACGTTTTCCTAATTTTTCAGAAATTCTGGAGTTACCAAAGTATGACCTTAATTCAGATCATTAATTACTGTTTTGTTTTTGATAGATTCTGTTTGCAATGCATAGTTTGCTTGTTTTATGGTTTCTATGGCTTATATTGCTTAATATAAATTGTGGAAATTGTAGAGTACAGTATTCATTGTGTGAGAACAATTATGAATCTTGTCTTTGACAGTACCCAAGTGAATGATTTGTTTTATCATACTAATCCATCTCACGAAGTTCCGTTAAGTTTTGTGTGATTGAAGTTTTCAAGTTTTGGGTGAGATATCGATATGAGGAGAACAAGGTGTGACAAGAACCTAATATTGGGGATGTCCAAGGCACCCCAAGGTAATATTCAAGGAAGATCCAAGCAACTAAGCTTGGGGATGCCCCAGAAGGCATCCCCACTTTCGTCTTCAACATTATCGGTAACCTCACTTGGAGCTATGTTTTCATTCGTCACATGATATGTGTTTTGCTTGGAGCTCATTTTACTTTATTAATATTTGCTTGCTGTTATCTATAATAATGTTTTGCATCTTTTACTTCAATAAAAATGTCAAGTATAGCCTTTTCCATGCTTATTTTGCAAGTATATGAGTTGCTGTTTCAAAACAGAAAGTTTATTGCTGTTGCAAAAATTCTCTAAAAAGTCAGAATGTGATAAAAGGTTGAAATTTTTTGCATGGTAATATATAATAAATTTTCTACAGTGTGGTAATTTTTTAGAATTTTTGGTGTTAGGGAAGTATGATGAATATTGCACACTTTACAGACTATCCTGTTTAGATAGATTGCTGTTATGTTTGCATTGTTTGCATATGTTTGCTTGTTTAATGATTCTATTTGAGGATAGGAGTATTAAATATGTAGAGGAATTTAGTATGCAATGTTAAATAATAATTTTAGTGATTTGCTACAGTAGAGAATGATAAGGTGTTGCATTGATTTATAGTAACGTATCTTACTAGTTCTTGTTGAGTTTTGTGTGGATGAAGTTTTTAGAATTAGGGAAACCGTGTTACGAGAAGAATGAAGAAGACACAAGTGCTCAAGCTTGGGGATGCCCAAGGCATCCCAAGTTAATATTCCAAGAAGTCTCAAGCATCTAAGCTTGGGGATGCCTCGGTAGGCATCCCACCTTTCTTCATCAACAATTATCGGTTAGTATCGGTTGAGCCTAAGTTTTTGCTTCTTCACATGATGTGTGCTTTTCTTAGAATGTCATTTTATTTTGTTTTGCTTGCTGTTTTAATAAAATAATTAGATCTGAAAGTTTTTAAAATAAGAGAGAGTCCTCAATTAGCTACCCCTTTACTTAACCACTCTCTTGATCTTCACTTATATCTTTTTGGAGTAGTTTGTCGAACACTCTCATGCCTTACCTATATTATTTTGAGAGTTGATAATAGTGATGACAATTTGCACAAGCTATGAAATTGGTTCCAAAGTAATGGATATTCAAGAAGGATATAATAAAAACTTTCATGTAGATCACTGGATATGATAAGTTTGGTTTCTTGCAATAGTTTTGTGATATGGAGATAATAATATGTGAGTCATATTGGTGAGTAATTATTCTTTAGTAAGAATATTGGTGTTAAGGTTTGTGATTCCCTATGCAAGAACGAAAGTCAATAATTATGCAATGAAATTACATCCTACTTGTGGTGCATTATTCGGTGTTAGTTATGCTCAATGCTCGTTTATGTGAATTTTCGTTTCTTGGTTGGTTGCTTCTCAATCTATTTGCTAGCCTCAATTTGTACTAAGTGGGAATACTACTTGTGCATCCAAATTCTTAAACCCAAAGTTGTGCCAAATGAGTCCACCATACCTACCTATATGCGGTATTTCCATGCCGTTCTAAGCAAATTTGTATGTGCCATCTCTAAATGTTCAAAATAATTTCTTTTGTGTGCTCGTACCGCTCATGAAGCGGCAGGGGGTGGCCAATATTTTTCATGCTAGATGTGTTATTCTCAAGATGAGTGTTTATTCACTTGTCATTGCACAAGAGTACGGCAAAGGTATTAGGGATGCCCAGTCCCGAAATGAAAAATGAATTTACTTTATGTTGTCAAATAATAAATTTCTTGGAAAGTGTTGGTATGGAGGGCACCCGTGGATACGGCTAGCCATGGATTGTGAAAGAATGGTGGAAAAAGGAATAAACTTTATTTTCTATTTGGGAACCGCCTATGATATATCTAGCATGGAAAGTGTTGGGAATTACTCGGTCGTTTTCGTTGACGGGAAATGTATGCCTCTCAAATTTTTTATCTCTCAATTTAAGCTTTGAGCTCTGGCACCTCTACAAATCCCTACGTCCCTCTGCGAAGGGCCTATCTATTTACTTTATGCAATTTTTATTTTTATTTGAGTCTCCATCTTGTCTTATAAAGCACCAACTAGGGAGCACTATGATCATACTTGGGCATTGGATGTAGCTAATATTCGAGTGTGTCTCATGAATGGATCAATGATTGAGCATGATGGGCTAGGGATAACTTTCTTTAGTGTTGATATTTTGAAAGACATGGTTGCTTGTTGATATGCTTGAGTATTGATGTTCTCATGTCAAATTATAGACTATTGCTTTGAATCATTCAAGTCCAAATGTCCATGCTACAAAAGAAAGATTATATGATGAATATGATAGGTAGCTTTCCACATCAAAAATTCCGTTTTCAATTGCTACTTTAACATGAGAAGTTTTATGAGAAAGAATTGCTGTTATGATGCTAGGAAAAGTGATTGAAATTATCATTGATCAAACTTGTGCACTTTGCTAGCATTCACACTTCATAAATTATTTCTTTTATCATTTACCTACTCGAGGACGAGTAGGAATTAAGCTTGGGGATGCTGATACGTCTCCAACGTATCTATAATTTATGAAGTATTCATGCCATGTTTACAACAATTTTATATGGTTTTGGTATGATTTGCATGGAACTAACCCGGACTGACGTTGTTTTCAGCAGAACTACCGTGGTGTTGTTTTTTGTGCAGAAATGAAAGTTCTCCAAATGAGCTGAAACTTTTTGACGATTTTTTTTGGAACAAAAGAGACCCCCCGAAGCTTCGTGGAAGGACCAGAAGGTGAAGGAGTAGGGCACAAAACACCGGGGCACGCCTGGGCCCTTGCCCGTGCCCCGGTGGGTTGTGCTCACCTCGAGGCCCATCTTAGCGTGAAACCAAAGCCAAAAATTCCTATAAATAGAGAAACCATCAGGGGTAACCCTAGATCAGAAGTTCCGCCGCCGCAAGCCTCTGTATCCATGAAAAACCAATCTAGACCCCGTCCCGGCACCCTGTCGGAGGGGGAAATCATCACCGGTGGCCATCTTCATCATCCCGGCGGCCACCATGATGAGGAGGGAGTAGTCCACCCTCGGGGCTGAGAGTTTGTACCAGTAGCTATGTGTTTAATCTCTCTCTCTCTCGTGTTCTTGAGATGTCACGATCTTGATGTATCACGGGCTTTGTTAATATAGTTGGATCATATGGTGTTTTCCCCTCTCTATCTTGTTGTGATGAATTGAGTTTTCCCTTTGAGATTTCATTTTTATAGGATTGAATAATTTTATGGATTTGAGAGCACTTGATATATGTCTTGCATATGAATACCCGTGGTGACAATGGGGTATTATATTGATTCACTTGAGATATGTTTTGGCACTCAACTCACGGATTCCCGAGGTGACATTGGGGTAATCTATTCATAGGGGTTGATGCACGTTCTCATCTTTTGTTTCTCCGGTAGAAATCTTGGGGCACTCTTTGAGGTTCTTTGTGTTAGATTGAGTATTATGAATTTGAATTTTCTTTGGTGTTATTTTAGTACGAACTCTTGATAGACCGATCAGAAAGAATAACTTGGTGTTATTTTAGTACGAACTCTTGATAGATTGATCGGAAAGAATAACTTGGTGTTATTTTAGTACGAACTCTTGGATAGATCGATCGGAAAGAATAGCTACAAACAATTTCTTCTTATGTTCTCCGCTAGATAAGAACTTTGGAGTGATTCTTCATCGCACTTTGAGGGATGGTTATATGATCCAATTAGATTAGCATTGTTGAGAGATTGCACTAGCGAAAGCACGGACCCTAGGCCTTGTTTTCAAGCATTGCAATACCGTTTGTGCTCCGTTTTACCAATTGCTACCTTGCTGTTTTTTTATTTTCAGATTACAAAAATATATTTCTACCATCCATATTACACTTTTATCACCATCTCTTCGCCGAACTAGTGCACCTATACAATTTGCCATTGTATTGGGTGTGTTGGGGACACAAGAGACTTTTTATTATTTGGTTGCAGGGTTGTTTGAGAGAGACCATCTTCATCCTATGCCTCCCACGGATTGATAAACCTTAGGTCATCCACTTGAGGGAAATTTGCTACTGTCCTACAAAACTCTGCGCTTGGAGGCCAAACACGAGTCTACAAGAACAAGTTGTGTAGTAGACATCAGGACGCATTTGTACATCAGTGCGGAGCTATTGTTAGGGACAGCGTCCCGATCAGCGTCCAACAATGGAATAAGAGTAAGGACGACCCTGAAGTTTCTTATGTCCAGGATAGACTGAAAGTTTCATCAATACCTTTTATCATGCTTGACTGTCAGTTTGATTGAACTCTATTCTCGTAAAGTGCTTGTGGCAGGAAGGCGGGAATAATTTATGTGGATACTACGTTTGCGAGTTCATCCGCCAATCGACCTCTGAGCGGGGCTACTTTGACCGACAATATGAAGTACGTAAACAATAATATTCACAATTTTATTATATTACCATCATTTGTGTTGAGTTTCATTCATATATATGTATTGACCCCCTTGTTTAAATTAGATGTGGCAGATGCGGGATGAACTCCTACCACATGATCGCATACGAGCAATTCAAGAGGAATTGGCGGGATTCTTTCTTGACCATGTCATAAATGAGAAGGGAGAATACCATCTGGAAATTGAAATGGATTTTAGATGTTAGGGATTGTAAGAGATGTTATATTGTATATATGTAGTAGCGTCGGATAGATATACGAAAACTTGTTGTTCGACCAATCTCTCGGAGAAAGAGAGGTCACTTCTCTCTGTATATGTTCATGATGATCTTGTGTAATTAATGGTTCCTTCATTTGCTTACTAGCTAGCGTGTCGAGTTCTCTCTATATGTATAGTAGCTAGCGTCGACCAAGCACGGAGAAAGAGAGGTCACTTCTCTCTATTAGCTAGCTAACACAATATGAAACCCCTAAATTAACCCTCCAAAACCCCAAACCCCCCCTTTAAAAAAAACAAAAACCTCAGCGCTTGCGAGCTGCTGACGCGTGGCTTCCTTTTGGTCCCGATTGGTGTTACCAACCGGGACTAAAGGTCCTCCTGCCTGGGTGCCCCGCAGCGGCCACGTGGAGCCCCTTCGGTCCCGGTTCGTAAGCGAACCGGGACTAAAGGTTTTGGGCTTTAGTCCCGTTTGATTTGTCCCGGTTCCAGAACCGGGACTAAAGGCCCTCTGGAACCGGGACTAATACCCTGTTTTCTACTACTGGCCCCAGGCGTAATCAGCCCTAAAGATCGTGATGTATGTCCTAATCAGCCCACATTATGTCATGGTGTAATAAATATTAAAAGTATATGTCATCCGAAAAGAATTGCCATGTTACGTTTAAATAACTTGCCATATTATAGGAAATATATTTCCCATAGAGACATGGCAAATTTTGGAAAGGTACATGAAAAATAAATTTTTGCCATGCTACCTACAATAAACTACATTAGTCTAACTAATAAAAATTGTCATGCTCTAAAAAGTAAAAGTGCCAAGGTCTAATGAATAAATTTGCCAAAATGTCTAAAAGAATAAAAATTGCCATGCCACGAAAAATAAAACTAACATCATGTAATTAATAATTTTGCCATGGTATAATTAATAAATTTTCCATGATCTGAAGAATAAATTTGCCATGGTACATGAATTGAAATTGCCATGGTCTAATTTAAAAAAAAATACATCCTCTAAATAATATAATTACCATGGTACCTAAAAATAAAATTATCATGTTCCAATTAGTAAAAATGCCATGTTCGGAGTAGTAAAAATTGCCATAGTGCCTGTAATAAAGTTGCACATGGCAAAAATGGCATGATTCATCATTTTATGTTGTTATGATGATTATCTACAAAATCTCCATGAGAAACAAATTACCACGTGAACATCTCAAACGTTCATACAACTTGCCATGTGAAAATTTTGAACATTCATACAATTTCCATGTAAACATTTTGAAGACAATCAAACTATTACCCATATAGGAAAAGATATATACACTTTGCCATGTGAGCACCAAATTTTCAAAACAGTGCCATGAAAAAGTTGCCATCATAAGATTTATGTAGATACATATTTTTTTCCATGGCAATGGAAAACGGGATTTAAAGACATGGTAGCAGTAACTTATGTTGACATGGCAACATATTTTGGGTTTCCCGTGGAAACATGTTAAAGTTATTTGAAAATGGGAAAAAAATTAAATTTGGCATGACAACAAAATTTAAGTTGCCATGGCAATGTATTTTGTGTATTCATGGCAAACAACAGAAATTGATCTGCTATGTACTACACATTTTGGGGTGCCATTAACTATATTTTCTAAATTTGCCATGGAAAGTTGGTCAATTAGCATCACAACAAAAAATTAAAAAACAACATTCTTCGAATAGATATAGCAAAAGACACAACAAAAGTTGACATCATTGCAACATATGCTTTTAGTTTCCATGCCAAACACATCTATAAAATTAACAAAAAATACATATGCTTTTAGTTGACATGATAGCACATCATGCAAACATATGCTTTCAATTGCCATGCATTTTACTGATAAATTAACAAATATTACATTAGAGAGCAATCACACAAATCTGTTGTGCAACTCGTGGGTCATGGCATGGCAATTTGAAGAAATAAACGGATAAAATGAAGCAAAGAGATTGAGCGATGTGCTACCTACAGCGAATGGAGCCAACGCCGGGCGGCCAGGGCCTTGCGCAGTGCATCGCCGTGGTGGCCGAGCTCGAGCTAGGGTCCCAATCCTCGTCGTCCTCTGATGTCGTCTCATTCTATCCCTATGAGCCTTCGAGAGCTGATGTAGTCGTGCTCAGCGTCGGAACCTGATGGGAGGCGGAGGCGAGCTGGCGGCCGTCACCACCGTGTCGTGGAGCGGCAGATGCGTGGTCGTCGCCGCCGCGGGCCCCTCCTCCTGCGAATGCAGCCTCGCCTTAGCTAGATCCAACACTGTGCGAATAGCCCCTGTCGCAGATTCCATGGCAGTGGTGACAGCCTCAGGTGGATCCCATGGCCACCTCCTCTTCTGGAAGGGGGAGGGGAGAGTGGCGGCGCCACGGCCATCGGAGCCGGCACGGGAAGCAGAATAGTTGAGCTGTAGAGGAGCGTTTGTGGAGCTTCACGGCGATGTGTGCTCGCGGGCGGGTGAGGGGGAAGACAAAGGGGCGCAGAGGAGGCGACCTCGTTGGCCGGCAACGAAGCGGTGGCTAGTACGCATGGGCCACCGAGCGGGGCAGCGATGGCGATGTGCCCGCTCATGCGTCTCCGAGTATTGTGTGTGGGCGGTGGGGATAGGAGACAAGATAGGGAGAGAGTGGTGAGGTATTCTTCGCGGGGAAAAGAAATTCTAGTAGCACCGGTTACTATCGGGGTCCTGCATGCACGCCATGTGTGCAAATATGCATAGTGGATACTAGCACTATACTGAATTCAACAGTTTTCTACTGTTTTCATGGGACCACCCATTGTATAGGAGCTGGCATTCATTGCACTCAGACTATTTTATTCTTTCATCCCAAGGTCCATCCATCCATACTTTTAATCTGATTCTATAAAAATTAATACTTTTAACATGTGAACCAACGATCTGATTTAGATCCGTTTGCAGATTCGTGTTCATGACATTTAAAATTTTAAAACAAGGTCAAACATGAACATGTTCTGAACAGGTTTAAATTCAAATTTGATACCATAATGAAACTTATATGAAATGTGAGATGGTACTACAAACACGGAGTGAACCAATAATAAAAACATGCAAAACATAATGTAATAAATCATAAAAAAAACTTATATCAAATCCGAGATGAGCACATGGATGAATTGTGGAAAGAAACAGTACCGAAAACATGCAAAGGGGAATGTATGAATAAATAATGAAAATATGTAAAATTGCAATGATATGGAAATGATACGTATACAAAATATGTGAAGAGAACACTTTTAGTGCCCATACCAACCATGAAAGATAATTTAACAAAATGATATGAAACTTATTTGAAACTCCAAAATAGAAATGAAACCTGAATGAAATAGTACTGAAATCCAGAATGAAAAAGTAGCGAAACCATGTAATGTAAATAATAATGAAACATGTAAAAATACGATGAACACACAACTTCCTTCGTCCCAAAATAAGTGTCTCAACTTTGTACAAACTTATACTAAAGTTGAGACACTTATTTTGGGATGGAGGGAGTAATAGTTTCATGTAAGTTTCAATATTGTTTCATAATTTGAATTTGATTTATTCTAAAAGTGTTCAAAATTGATCTTGTTTTGAAGTTTTACATACTGTGAATACTAATATTGAAATAGTTTGTCAATCGGATATTTGTTTCAAAAGATATAATTGGTATTAACTATATAGTCAAACCGAAAAGCGTGGGTGGGTGGGACGTAACTCTGTTGTGGGTTGGTTCGAAAGATGTCCTTTTATAACTGCAAAACATACTCACTAGTCACTTTGTTGTGTGGTCTCCTTGCTACTGTCCCACGTGTAGGGGAGAGAAGATAATATGATGTACATGGTTCACACAATGCATAGTATAGCAATTGACACATGGCGGGCATACAGGATCCCGGTAGAATCCTCTCCCTTCATTTGCGTCGATAAGCAACTCCAGCGAATGATTTCTGAATCTGATGTGGCTGTGTGCGTCTCATCCAACGGTTGAAAAGCATTCGATCTGAACAACTAAAAATCTGATTGTCAGCCTAATTGTCAGATTTTTAGCCTTTTGGAAAATGTTACACGCGGGGTCTCAACTCAATGCTGCAAGTGAGATTGGACAGCTGGTGGAGTTGTGGGGGGTGGTCGATCGGGCGTTGATGTCGCCAAGGGCACGATTCGGTACTGACCTACTGTACAATTATCCATCGTGATCTTCTTCCTCTCCAATTCCTATTTCTATGGCTCATGATGGCGATCCCATGACCCTGGGCCACAGGACGAAATGGCTCCGTCCGGCCAACCGCCCAAGCGATAAATACAATACGGTACCCCTCCCAAATGGGTCCTGATCGTGCCCTTGGGCTTCATTGTACTAACCCTTTTTATGCAGCTGGTTTGGTGAAAATATTTATGTGGTAGGAGTAGTGATAACGCGAAGAGAAAAACCCATATAGATAACTGGTAATACCCCAAAACGATTCAATTGCAAAATCTTTTGATATTTTTCATTACTACCATCGTATAGTGCTCTTGATCGATAAATGGTTTGTACTATCGGTTTTAGAGTCAAAATAACATCGATCAAGCGCGGCGAGCGGCTCTGGCCCCGGGCCCCTTCTTGTTATTTTGCCCCAAGCCCCATATATCTATGGACTGGCCCTGAATGCAAGTGGACATGTATGCATTGTTAAGGTGTATGCTTCGACAAAGTATTCACATATGACATATTGTTCGACTTTAATATGCACTCATCCCTAGCTAGCCGCGCATAGGTGGTGCTTCAGGTGGGCAACGCACCCGAGTGCTCCTCGTCCGCGTCCGTTGGGTATGTCCTTTTCTGACTACTTTGATTTATATATTTCAACCATCCAAAGTACAGAGACGGTGATGTGTGCAATAAACCAATTATTGGCCAGTGAGCAGTGAGTAATATATTTGATTTCTCTAGTAAAACCTGACATGAACGCTAAGTTGGCTAGCCTATATATATGTAGGATATTTCCCTGGTCACTTCTCCAGAAAGACTAGCACTATTATAGCAGGCATGAGGCCTGCGAATTCCAAAGCAGTATTACAGCCTAGGTTTGAGACACAAGAGGAAGAGGGTTTGATTGAAGTGATCAAAGTAATCTTGGCATAAGCATCACAAAAGGGAGTATCTGGAATGGGAATGGGTGGTGCTCGGAATAGGTGTGAAACCACTCCAAGGGAAATGCCGATCTAGGCCTAGCCGGCACTCTGCATCAGCGTATGGTGTTGTGACAAGCACACACCATACAAATTTGAGTCTTAGGGGTTGACACAAGCACACATCACCTCCCGCTTGCATAATTCTGCACACTTGCAGTTTTCAATCAGCCCTTGATGTGCTTCGATACACCCCATTGAAAATTTTATTTTGGTTTTGAATAAAATGAATCCCCATAATATTGTAATTTGGCTGATTGGGACTCGATTGACTTTATGAAATAGCACACCTTGATATTGTTCTCTAAGTTGTGTGAATTATGTTCTTAAAAGTTAATTTGTAACTGAATATATGTTCTTTATATCCTAAAAAAGGATATGGAACATGTTAAAGACATCGACCTAAATTCATAGTAAAAATGGAATAGACTCCCGAAGTCACAAGTCCAAAACACTATGTACATAAGCGCGCTATTTGTCCAGTAAGCCTTGATCTTGAGACTTGGGTTCTGAGTGGAGAAGAGAGCTTCAAAATTGCCACAACCAGAGAGTACATGAACTTATTTTCAAATATTCATTGAATAATAGCTACTCACAGATCATAGTGTCCTGGATTCCTAGCTAAGAGTAGCAGCTCAATTCATCATTAAATTTCGCCACTTCAAAATTGGAGCAGGCTACAAGCACAAATTAAGTAAAATAATGGTGCAAAAATAAAGCAGCCTCAAGATGGAAGAATGACAGTGAAACAAACAATGTGATTCAGTGTCACCAATGTACACAGTGTTGTTTTGTTTTCAAGCAACTGTGAAGGAACCTACTATCAGGCAGCTTGATACTTTGATCTGTGAGCATGAAACATCATATTCTATCAAGTTAAAGATCACTTTAATGGAACATGTTACTATGCATGACTTTACCAAGCAAATCATTATTTGTACCAAGAAAGGAACAAATTATGCATTCCTATACTCATATGCTACACTCGGAGCAGCGTAATATATTCTCAAACACCACATTCAAAAGCTTGTGTATTACCAACTGAACATAACAGGTATATATAGTAACTCATTAACCGAACTTCTAAAATTGGGATGCATAATGGAGCAAACACAAAACTGCAAATTCCTCTTATATAAATATATTCAATCATAATAAACTTTGAAGGCACAAAAGTACTATTTCATCAGAACATGCATGAGTACATTGTCTCACTGATTGTTCACATAAGGTAACTAACAACAACTACCACGATACATTATTCCCTCATCGATGATAGCTACTCTATAAACTCAGGAGGCTTCCCGTATAAATGCCAATGTATTTGGAATCTCTTAGTTTTAGTGAATCGAGATAGGTGTCATTTCTTGGATCATAACTTCGCAGAAATACCTCTCCTGGCTCTCCATTACCAAGGATACATTGTAGATAATGCTCTTCACTGAAAAAGATCCTCCCATCATCTAACATCAGGAAAGGATACCTACAAGGCCTAGCAACATGGGATGGCATGATGTATTTCTTAACCCAGATACATTTCTGAAAATCTGTCAAAACCCACAAGTCCATAGATATGTGATAAATATTGTGAACCATAACTAAACAGCCATTCAGTTCAGCCAATGATATGGGACTGTAACCCTTCTCCTGCACAAACCTCAACACCTGTTGTGGACCATGTAGAACATCCCACTCTTCTGTCTCGAGGTTGAACGAAGCTACGCTACCAGGCTCAATGGTTATAACCCCAGTTTCAAAGTATGTGGAATAAAAGTCCATCAAGAAGTACACCACCCCGTTGACGACCACACATCTTTTCTTGCGATCGGTACAGATATGGGACGGGGGGTCTTGCTTTCTCCTCCAGCTTCGATGGTTCATGTCATTAAAGGTGATAATCTCACATACCTTCCGGTCACCAATTGTAGAGACGCGGATTGCCTTGTATTCTCTGGTAGAAGAGACCTGCCCAAATGCACACGACTGGACTTGGCAGCGCCATTTGTCTATTCCCTCCACCTCTAGCTGATGCACCAATTCCTCTGAGAAATCAATCGGCAAACTGATGGTAGCTCCAGTGGCCGGGTTCAACACCCAGAAAGCCTGAGAGTGGGAAATCCAGTTGAAGCCGACGAGGTCTAGCCGTGTGTGTACAACACAGATATTATCGCCCTTGCTTGAGATCTGGCCTACCGCATCGCCTGTCAACTCATTCACCAGATCAATTTCATACTCGGTGCTTGGTATCCACTTCACCACATTACCGGAAATATCCGAGATCGCAACGCCTTTGCCCCCACTGTCATCGCGGTAGGCTATGGCAAGGATTGGGGGCACCGTGTGGTGGTGGGAGTTGTGTGCCGTGATGAAAAGTGGGTTGGTGGTGAGGGCGTGCCAGGAGGGACAGACGGCACGCATGCGGCAGAGCTCCTTGGCCGGGATGCGGAGGAGGATCTCGTACAGCGCGTCGGAAGGCAGGTCACCGGAGCTGGAGGCGGCGGGGCGCGGCTTCGAGGTGGACATCGCTGTGGTAAGTAGATCCCGTGAGCAAGAGAGGGAACCAAATTGATGATGGGTACAGATGGGGTTGTGTGCCGAGGAGGCGAAGGAATTGGTCTTACCGAGAAACGTGGCGACGAGCAGTCAATCACCGGAGACGAGATGTCGGAGGGGAAAGTGGCCGAAGGTGAATCGATGGCCGCCGCACTGGTCTAGGGTTTAGTTTAGGCCTTTGGGACAGCAAGGGCTCGAATGTGAAGTGTCCCGAACTCCTGAATTTCCCAATTTCGGCTAAATCAAAAGGGAAACACTTTACAATAGAGGTCTGATGGAAGTCATCCATCAGACCATCCGCATGCCGTCCGTTCATTTAAATCTCACGGTCAAGGGTGCTTTCCTCATTTTACGAGTTTCCAAAACAGCCCATCGATTTTGTCGCCGTATCCTCTCCGATAAGGCGATAACACCTCCCGCATTATCCCCTTGTCCCCACAAGACTAAAACTCACCACATCGCTCGTCTTCATCTCCATCGCCTACTCTCGTGCCGCCGATCTCGCCAATCCCCTCACCGCCCTCACCTCTTCACCATAAACGAGCCTCGGTGTGCCATTCCAACCGGTGCACACGTAAGCTCGCGACCTCATAGCCGTCCCGGTCATCTCCTTTAGCTTCGGTCCCCAATGAGTGAAATGCGCCATCAGTCCATTAACTCAAACGGATTGTACGTTTTAGGCCAAGAACTCGAGGACCGATCAATTTACACCATAAACTCATCTATTTGATCAAATAAGGCCAAAACTGATTGGAGAGGGGAAACGGCCATGTGGCTGCCATGTCAGCATAGCTTAGTCCCCTATAGCGCTTTGGTTAATTTGTAGAGGGTGTTTTTTTTTGCAAACTGGCCATCACAATGAAGATAATGGCTGAAGAAAAAGAAAACCTGTTCCATGGTACTCGAACTCATCTATATCTATACTACTATTAAAAGAGCGAACATGAATTCTCCTAAAGCCACACCACAAAAGTTTACACGGGATAACCAGGATCCTCCGATCTGATCCATCTAACGAAATCTAATAGCCAATATTGCTTTGATGATCTGCCTCCCGATCTAACGACTGATGATGAATGTTCTGCCGTGGTCTGCCTGCGATCGGAGCCCGACAAGATCTCCCTCCCCACGATCCCGGAGTCCATGATCTCATTCCCCCGATTCCCTCCTGGACCTGCGGGATCTCTCCTCCACCTCTCTTCTGCGCCTCCTCCTGAACCCTCTATCCCACCGAAGGTGGAGTGTGACGGGCGCAGAGGGCGGCGACAAAAGCACGCGGCTGGCGACTGCGTCGAACAGCGGGCATTATCGTTGGATCTTCCTGGCCAACCCGCTCCTCCGCCAGCACCTGGCTGCCCCGGCCGCCTCCAGCACCCAGCGGCCCTCCGCCTCCACTGCTCCACCACTCCCTGGCCGCGCCCGAGCCCCCGCTGCTCCGCCAGCGTATGGCCACCCCGGCCACCTACAGCTCCCAGTGCCCCTCTGCTCTACGCCTCCCCACGTGCACCACCGATGGCCCTTGTCATCGCCCTATCCGCTAATGGCGGGGACGCGGGACACGCCGCCAAAGCTGGGTACACCGGACACGCCGCAGAAGCTGCGTACGCGGGACACACTTCCGTTGCCAGGGATGTGGATAGCTGCTAGGTATGCTGGCGCTGTCCGATGTCGCTGCCGGGATAGTTGCAGATAGGTTGAATCTGGTACGCCATATCCATTACCCTAATCTTTTTATATCAGCAGCAACTAATTCCCCACATCTAACACACGTAGTCGCCATGGCCGACCTTCAGCGGAGCAACACAACGAAGGGTGGTGACAGGGGAGTAGGGGTGCGGCTGGGAGCAAGCCGGCGGGGCCCATGGCAGATGCCTACGGCAGGTGAGCAGTCATGCAATCGGCGCGGGTAATAGCGACCACACAGCATCAAGTTCCACATTGGGATGATATGCAACGGAGGTCAGGATATCAGATAAATGCATGATGTTACTTGTTTTGGACAAAAATCATGGTATTTCATTGGTTTTCTGATAGGAGAAACCACATAAGTTCCTCTTTTTTTTACACCTTTTTGATTATTATGTTTTTAATGTTGATGAGGGTTATCTAGACTATACAATTGATCTTGTCATTTCCTTTGACCATACAGTCGATCTACATAGATATTTTTTGTCATTGTGATGTGTGTGATCTACAATATGTTGATTTTGCGGCTGGAATTTCTAAAATGTCACTATTTTAGAGCTAGCTGTTGACGACTGAATTGCATGCGGCGAGTGGATAAACTCAGCATTACAACAGTGAGGTAAGCTGTCATGTTCCTGCGATGTTTATCGTAATGCTTGTTCCATATATTTATTTCCTACCTTCTTATGTTCATTTCCCATCAGGCTGCGAATATTGATTGTACAAGCCATGTGTCTTAAGATTAGTAAAGGTACCATATTTCAGATATGGTGGCAAACAAAGGTTTAAAATGTAGGCGCCCCTGATTTCTTAAGTTCTTAACTATTTTATGGTCGCTCACTACTATTTTCATCACTATTATACTCCCTCGGTTCCTAAATATAAGTCTTTTTAGAGATTTCACTATGGACATCCGTATGTAGTTTGTAGTGGAATCTCTAAAAAGACTTATATTTAGGAACGGAGTGAGTATATGATAATGCAAGGTCCTTCAGTTTTCTACTGCTTGGATGATAAATGAGAAGACAACATAATACCTCAAGAAGCAGATGACTTGGATCATACCCCATATACTCTACTGGCTCAGATAAAGAACTATATGAATAGCACAAAATTGTGTGATAGTAGTCTTTTTAAGAAAGATGACCTTATGAACATCACTATGATTAGTTGGTGACTCACCACGGTCACATTTTATCCAGCTAAGTTTGAGAATCAGATAGCTATCATATTATACATCGTTTTGAGAACAACACAACATTTTTTATCGTTCTATTTTTTGTTCATACTTGCACGAAAACAGTCTAGCTACTAGAGTTTGAGCCAAAGCACAATCGTTTCCTTTTGCAGTTGATCTGGAACACGGGGGAGGAGTTCTTATCATCAATGCTACTATGCTAGCCGTAGATTCAAATGCATATGTTGGTGAGTTTTAACAACCAAATCTATAATAGGTATTTTGTACTCTGAGTAGGTCTCGCATATGGTAATTGTTTTTATAAAGCAAAAGGTGATATTTCTAGAAAGTAAGGTCATGTAGGCACATGGAGCGCTCCTTCTTTGGTCATTCTATACTCATTAGCAATGTGGTACTTAATATACTCCCTCCGTTCCTAAATATATGTCTTTTTAAAGATTTCAATATAGACTACATACGGATGTATATAGACGCATTTTACTGTGTAGATTCCCTCATTTTGCTGCATATGTAGTCCATACTGAAATGTCTAAAAAGAATTATATTTAGGAACAGAGGGAGTAATATATAAGGTTAGCCATTTTATCAAAGGGGGTACATGGGTTCAGATATTACCTAAAGGTTTGACAGCTCATATCCTGCATGTTGCATCCCTCTGCATTTCCATGATCATCTCATGGTTAATATGCCGGGTTATTACAATTGTACATGGGTACACAAAACCATTGAACAATACTGCTGCATGTAATTTCAGTTTTCTTGATTTGAATGAAAATCTTCTAACAGAATCAGCATGTGATTCCCAGGAATCAAGATGTCAAGATAATCAATGGCCAATAATGCTGTTAAAATACCATGATGGGTAAACATTGGTCCATCATACTAGATAATTTGGTATTTAACTCATGTTTGTTACATGTAAAACATTTCTAGAGCAGTACTGTCCTTCACTTGCATATATTTAGATTTAGTGTATCTTCTGAAGTTTGTTGTATGTCTTTATAAGTTACCATGACATATGTACAAAATTGAGTATTGATCCTATGATTATTTAGTATATCTATAAGCTTAAGATTCATTGCATAAGAAAGATAATTTATTGCAACGTTTATCAGTTATGCTCCTTACTGTTACTGTTACAAATTTCAGTTCTCATACAATAATGTGTTGACTAATATCCCTCACTGCCTTGTTTTCATTTGTGACTAATTTCAGTCACAAATCGACGCTAACAAGAATCCTCCGATCGAACAAGATTGGACCATAACAGCCAGGAATTAAAGCCTAGCGCCTGGCCTAAGCACTGCCGCTGTAGATGCCCTTAGTGCAGTTAATCTTTTTGGTTTGTAAGGTCTATATAGTTGTTGCCTCAGATATTGTATAATTCTCAAACAGGATTACGGCATGGTTAATAACGCAACTTAATTTGCTGATTATGTTCTTAAACTTCTTAGGAAAACAGGGACGCCTTGTGTTGCCATATCATCATAATAGCTATGGCAACTCCAAAATTATTTAGAGTTCGGTAACTATAATAAAAGAGTTCTTTTTGCGAAGAGCTTGAATAGTAGAGTTGGTATGGAAGAAGAGGAAAAATGCACTTCAATTTCAGTATGGTGCTGTTACTAATTTCACATATGGTAGGCTTAGCTTTTTCATCAGGGTGTCAAGTTGGTAACCGCTTTTATTATTATATTTTTTCAGAGCGGCTGCTACTTAAGTGCCTAAATTTGAAGAATTTGCACGCACTTGGATGTCAAGATATGTTGATTGGTGCAATCAGAAACCAGTACTACTATTTTAACCCATATCTTGATCCCAAGTAATTTTATATTTCAGCTCGAGCTTCTTTTTGCAACTCCTTCATTTGTTTGCACTGGACAGTAGTTTCAAGGATATTGGATGAACATGTTTGAAGTGCTAAGCTCACTATCAGCAATCAGAAAGTGGAAAGTATGTTATCTCATAATTAGCTGCATATTGTTTAACAAGGTTGCTCACAAATTATTTTGGCTCACCCAATTTGCGTAAGCGTGTGCAGAATTAAGACTGAACAAAACAAACCAGAACTAACCATTTTTTTACTCCTGTCTGAACTACATTTCAGTTAGAACAAATAGTGGTATGTTCCTATTTTGGTAAAAAAAAATTGGCTCTTGTTTTTTGGCTTGGCTTTTCCCTTCAGAAACTGGTAACAAAAGGAATGTAATGAGGCGATATGTATCAACCGGAGTCAATCAAGTAGTATGCAGTGAAGTTGCAGGTGTATCAGGTTGTGTAAGCTTCTTTAGCCTAGGAATCATCTTACCAGAAAAAGTGTATATATACATTATTACAGTCTGCCTTGTGTGGTGTGTAACTATGATGGAGGTTTTTCTTGCAAATAAGAGGATGCTTAGGCCAAAATATATCACTTGCATGCAGGCTAAATTGAATCATTATGGCCCAAGTGGAATAAACTTTTCTTTTAATGTATCTTAGAGAGAGAAGTCTAGACAGGACCAGGGCTTTGTATTACTAGCATATGGGCTAATGCAGTTTCACCTCCTTATATATCAATTTCTTCTGTTTACTTCCTTTTTGACCATTTAAACGGTTCTGTGGGTTGTGTTTTCCATCTGACTTTAATTTTTTTATCCTATGCAGGAATCGTCAAAGATAGTTTTAATGTTTGGTATTTATTCTCTAAATTTTCATTGGTCTTACAGTTGAGAAAACCCATTGTATGATTGTGTTTTCAATTAGTTCGTGTTAGATTAGATGACTTGTAATTTTTATTTATTTATATTACATGTCCAAGTTAGTCATGGTATGTTTCCACTCTCTGCTATATTAATTACTGAGCTCCAAATACTTTTGTTAACATAGTATTGGTGAACTTTTCTGTATATTCTCATGAATAATCACACTTTTACCAATTATTTCCAAAATTGTTTGTGCTATAATTTTTTGGGTGTCGGATTAAGGTGCTGGATTATATCATCGTAACTAGAGTTCCATAACATAATAAGCCTCAGTTGATCTATCCTATTTTCTTTGTGTAGAAGTTGGAAATAGAGATTCTGCACTTTGTGTGGAAATTTCAAAATTTCAAATACGTTTTTTTTAGGATAAAACTATATTATGTTTAATACAATGTGTTAGTTTAAATTGACATGCGTTGCACGTGCACACTTTCTAGTACCATTAGGCAAGAGGGATTACCTCAGAGACCACTTAGGACAATTACTGGTTGATGGAACGGGAAGCAGCTGGCACTATATATTACAACAAGATGTTTGGCATTAACGGTAGCACGCAAAATCTGCTCATTGACCGATCGCTTTCCTTTTTTTCACGAGTAGTATTGTACGACAAACAAAGGAAAATGTAGCTACGAGCAGCCGCAATAGTTTTTGTTATTCAGTTGCACATAGCCTCTCACTAACCATCTATATTTAATTAAGCATATTGCTTGTGATCTGACAGAAAGTAGCTTGTACCATGGTCATTGCCTTATATGTTCTCTGAATAACTTTCCACTGTTCCGCTGCTTGGTCTAGAGAGCAGACTACAAAAAAAAGAACAGACTCTACATACAAAGGTATAATGTCACGTCGTTCTAATCTATAGTTTGTGTTGCATAAAGTTAGCTAACTGTTTGATGATATCTTGGTGGTCAGCGAGTAGCTTGCTTAGGCCTTAGATTGTGGGTTCGAGTACACTGAAATCTAATTTTTCAATATTTTTCCTCGATACCCTGTGATGGTCAGTTTGCGAAAAACACCCTCTACAAATTAACCAAAGCGCTAGGGGTCTAAGCTATGCTGACATGGCAGCCATGTGGTCGTTTTTTCCCTCTCAAATCAATTTTGGCCTTATTTGATCCAATAAACGACTCGCTTGCTTAGGCCTTAGATTGTGGGTTCGAGTACACTGAAATCTATTTTTTCAATATTTTTTCCTGGATACACTGTGATGGTCAGTTTGCGAAAAACACCCTCTACAAATTAACCAAAGCGCTAGGGGTCTAAGCTATGCTGACATGGCAGCCATGTGGTCGTTTTTTTCCCTCTCAAATCCATTTTGGCCTTATTTGATCCAATAAACGAGTTTATGGCCTAAATTGATCGATTTCTGAGTTATTGGTCTAAAGTGTGCAATCAATTTGAGTTAATGGACTAATGTCTCCAATACATCGCAGCGGAGATTTGTCTCACATGTGTTGATGGATTCACCACCAGGAACGTTGTTGGATTCACCCCTCCTCCGCAAGCACCATCCTCATCTGACCTAGGTATCGAGTCCGAAAAATCTTGATATAGCCCGATGTGATTTCTAACGTATTCCTATGTTCCGAGTGTTGTTTGATATAGCTTTGTGCCTATATCTGGGTCTATTTCCCTTTTTTTTGGTCCGAATTTTTTCACTCCATTGTGTAGTGTACTACTGTATGACTGAATCTTCAACTTACATATCTGGATTCACTTTGTACATCACACACGTGTTTCCCAATCCTGGTGGCAATATCTTTTAGAATTCTTTTTGACGCGCGATCGACGGGCGGGGCGCGGGAGGACAGCAACTGGCGGCGCTGTGAGGTAGCGGTCGACGGCAGCGTCCCATGCCGCTGAGGGGGGCGCGCGCACGGGCATGGGCGCGACGGGTGCAGGCAAACACACGGGGACCGGCGCCGCGGTGGGTAGAGGGGCACGCACGGGCACGGGCACAGGCGCTGGCGCTAGCATGTACACGAGCTCGCGCGGGTCCGCGGAGACCTCGCTGACGCCCGCAGCTTCCAGCTCTGCGATAATGCTCGGCGACCAGCCCGTCAATGCTACGGGGATGGTCGCTGGCGCGGGCGTGGGGATGGGAGCTGGGACGCGCGCGGGGGCAGCAACCGCCGCGGCCAGCTCGTTCAGGGCCATGTCCATGAGGCCCCATTCCTCCTTATTTTCTATCTCCTTCAGCTCGGAGTCGACTTCACCAAACTTGAAGACTAGTGGCAGATGATCCTTCTGCGCCATGACGTTGGTGGAGGTCTGCGGGAGGGAGGGGAATGGGAGGCGAACAGTAAGGCCGCCCGTATTAAACAGTGGCTCGGGCGCCATTAATGGAGAGGATGCGAGCAAGGCGGGCGGCCATGGAAGTCAAAGGGCTCGCTTCCCAGTGAGCCTGCGCAGCGTACAGCTCGCACGCTTCCCGGTGAGCCTGCGCATTGGAGGACAGCTTGCACGCCTCTCGGTGAGCCTGTGCACCGGACTACACTCGCACGCCTCCCGTTCAGTCAAGCAGTTGTCCGCACGGCACCTCCTATAGCCATTAAAAGCCAAACACATGGCGTCATGTGAATGGTTAATAGAACGCACACGATTTAAATTATACAAATGTTTGAGATGTTAAAGTGGCAGCTATTTTTTCAAAATGCCTTTGTTGGCTGTTATTCGAGTGCGCCTTCTCTCAAAATGGACACGAAAAATACCACAGCATGTCGGGTGCCATTCCATGATAGCATGTCAAGTTTCATGAATTTCAGACGAGTTTTGGATTTACTAGAATTTAAAAACAAAGTATCTCAACGTTTTGCCGGCAATCAACATTGCCCTAGTGTTTGAAATTCATTCCCATTTCTTGCATGGGACCTAAGCATGCACCCAAGGACACACATTTCATATGTCAACCCATTTTTCTGCACTGGAGCATGTGCTTGTAGTTCAAATTTGAATTATGCACATAAAATGCCTAGAAAACCCAGTTAATGTATAAAAATGTCCAAGCAAACCCTGAAAAATCCCCAAAATTGACACAACACTCCTGTCGTTCTATGTTGACACTAGAAAAAATTTGAAAGCAAGAAGAGGCAACGGATATCGTTTCGTCCCCAAAGGTGGCACGTTCCCTACCGAAACCATCAGGCTTGTTGTGAGAAGCTCTGGTTTGCGAGAACCTTATACCCAAACCTGCCCCAAATGGGATAATTTTTTTACCACAGCATGTTGATGCCGCTCCATGATAGCATGTCAAGTTTCATGAACTTCAGACGAGTTTTGGATTTACTAGAATTTAAAAACCATTTATCTCAATGTTTGCGGCCGAGCGACGGTGGCAAGGTGTTGACATTCATTCAAATTTCTTGCATGGGACCTAAGCATATAGCCAAGGACACAGATTTGATTTTTCAAACAATTTACATGCACTGAAGCATGTGCGTGTAGTTCAAATTTGAATTATGCACATAAATGCATAGAAAACTCAGTTAATGTATAAAAATGTCCAAACGAACCCCAAAAAATTCCTAAAATTAACACAACACTCATATTGTTCTATGTTGACACTACTAGGGATAACCCTAGTAGTAGCGCTTGTTTTATAGCTATCAGTAGCGCTTGTACAAGCGCTACCAGTAAGGCGCTATAGCTAACTGGTAACAGTAGCACTGGTTTTCCAGCGCTACTGCTATACCTAGTTAGCAATAGCGCTCGGTAGGGAAAAGCGCTACTGATAACAGTAAGTAGCAGTAGCATTTCTTTTGAAAAGCGCTACTGTTAAATTTTCCTGTATTTTGAAAATGTAGCTTATTGTCGCTGTATTTGTATAGGTTTTATATATAGTACTTTCAGCATATGATTTTATGACCATGATTAGTTATTATATATAATAGTGGGTGAAATGAACGTGGATTAGATTCAAGTGGAGGCAACAAGTGGTGCATGTCGAAAGTACTACTAATCCAAACTTGATCTAGTTTGGATTAGTAGTACTTTCGATGTGCATCACATGTTGCCTCCACTTGAATCTAATCCATGTTCATTTCACCCACTGATATATATATAATAACTCATCATGCTCATATAACAACTTAGCATCATGCATCATCATAATAATAAATAACTCATCATTGGTATCATAATAACAAGTCCTACTCATCATCATCATACAACTTCTACTCGTTATCATAATAACAAGTCATACTCATCATCATAGTCATCTAACCAACCCTACTTAATTGTTCTTAGCACATGATCATGAGTATTAGCTAGGACCTAACAACCCTCTCTAAGGTAAAATAGCATAAAACAAGATAGGCCCTGACTCTCCATTATAGAGAATGGAGATTATCCTGTCTCCAATTCTTGTGCCTCACACAATGTTGCTTCCAAGTAGCTCCCTACGATTGTCCATACATTTTTTCCAATCTTTGATTGTCATGTCTTCATCGGTTTTAGAAATCCGGTATGAACAACAGTGAAGCCTAGGATGACCTGGCCGTAAGCCCATAACATCAAGGCAACCTTTCGGAAGCATCAGATCCGGCACACAATCCTTCGGGATTTTTTGTTGAAAAACATAGTAATAACTTCGTAGTTAGCAATGTAGTTTAGTTTTAGAAGAATTTATGCAAAAGATGCACGGATGTCGTAATAGTAAAAAATCTTACCATGCCATCTCCATGGATGTTACCGTAGTTCAACACGTGCACTAGTGGCACATATTGACCATAATGTGCAGGAGTTTGATAATTGATATTGTAATTCTCAACATCATTAATAAATGAGATAAGATGATCTTTCTCCTGATAAGTTAATTCTGCGCCATCAGTGTAGTAGGTTCTGTCTACCATCTTCCGTACATTTTTTGAAGAATGAAAATAAGCTGTTAATGGAAATAAGCTGTCCACTATTTTGAAATAAACAATATAAATTACTTAATAAATATGTTTGAGAAACTCACATAGAGGTAGAAGTGGAAGCGTATCAACAAGGACCCAAATGCCATCGTCATGATCACCAAGATCGAAGGTGACATACATACCCTCCTGAAAATCATATGCCTTGCACAGTGCTTCCCAATTCGAGCAACCAAAATGGGTTACGCTCTCCAAATTGTATAGCTTTACAGCAAAATCATAACCATGATAGGTCCTGAGGTGAATTATCTTTGTCTCCATATTTTCATGATCTCCGAAATCCAGATGCTCCAAGACATAGCGTCTTGCATGGCATGGGATAAGCTAGTCGAATTGTAAAAGACGAAAATTACACGTTGAAGAAGCATAAGTCATGCTCAATTACGAAAAAAGACTTGTCATTGCATACCGTTTCAACATTGAAGGTCTCATCGAGCTGAACACTGAAGCACCGACCGTCTACCAGGTGAGGCCTGTCGCACAGACCTCGGTCGTCGCCGCACCAGTCACACTCCAGGATCCTATCGTCGTCGTCAGACATTTCCTATGTCCATAATTCAAAGATTAAACTTGTAGAATTCAATATATGTACTACAAAAACTAAATTAGATCATTATTATTCATCACGGGTTGACTGTCGGTCTGTCGAGTCTTTTCTTGAAAACTGTCATCTCATCTCATGTGGTGTATATGGTGGACACTCCCTCACTGATTTTTCGACCGTCGGTGATGGTCGTTACTCCTCCTTCCCCTAGTGCATAACAAAGGTCTAGCACAAGGAGAAGAAGGAGAAATGACCCCCACGACAACAGTCAGGATTCTTCTTCTCTCATATATGGTGCAGACTTTCTCCCTTACTCATTTGTTGACTGTCATGTATGGAGCCCCGATAGACTTAAAGTCAACCCGAAATGTCATTTAATTATCTTTCTATAAAATCCGGGCCACTCGATATTTCCTACATATTCTAGCACAAGTCATGCCAAAATTCACGGAAAAATCCAGCATGACCTTTGCTAAAAAGGACATATATCGAGCGCCGGAAATTTGACGGAATGGAAATTAATCAACACTCCGGCAAAACGTAGGCCACTGTGAGGTGTTCCCTGCAAACATAGGCCACTCATGTAGCTACTACTCTACTACAACTATCAAAACATCTACATCATCATCGTCATGGGGATTTGGCTGGTCCCACCTCGAGGTCGGAGGTGGTCGGTGACGGGGACGATGGCGGGGATGATGCAGGGGCTCCTTGATTTCTGCAAAAACAAAATATAAACAAAAACATTATTATCCTCATCTTAGGACTTAGTGAAACCCTATGTCTAAAACATCCTAGTTCTAGCCCTAACATTTACTAAAAATACCTTGTTCTAACCCTAAAAATTGAAAAGACCTATACATTTACTAAAAATACCCTAGTTCTAGCCCTAACATCTGTCCATCCATCCATCCATCTATATATCCTCAAAAACCCTGGAAAAATGTCTTGGTTTTTTAACTACTGTTTACTTCTTGAATCATAGAAAAATGCCCTAATTTCACATAACTTAGCATTTGAAACCCTATGTCTAACACAACAACAAAATTTGTAAAACATAGTTCTAACCCTAATAATTTGTACTGCCCATCTATCCATCCATTCGTCTAAACCAAGTTCTAACCCTAAAAATTTGTAAAACCTAGTTCTAATCATCGACATGGGCATTTTCATATTTTATTTGATACCTATAATACTTAAAGATAATAGGTTCAAAAGACCGACATCGAACGAATAAAAAAAATCTATTGTATTCAAAAGACCTACATTTACTAAAAAAAATCTCATATAGCATTCTAATACATTTCTGTACCTAAAAATTTCTATTACTAAAAAATTCTATACCTAAATTTTTATACAGAGAGAGGTGGGAGGAGGAGGAGGAGGGAGGAGTGAGGGCTTCGGGCGGCTGGGGGAGGGAGGAGAGAGGAGGGCAGTGGGAGGAGGGAGGAGGGAGCAGGGCGGTCGGAGGAGGTGGGAGGAGAGCATCGGGCGCCGGCGGGAGGAGGGAGGAGAGAGGAGGGCCGCCGGAGGGAGGAGAGAGGAGGGTGGCAAGAGGAGGAGGGAGGGAGGTAGTAGAGAGGAGGGCCGCCGGAGGGAGGAGAGAGGAGGGTGGCAAGAGGAGGAGGGAGGGAGGGAGGCAGATACCTTGGGGATGACGGTGGGTGACGGCGGGCGACGGCGGCGACGGTGGGCGAGGGCGGGTGATGGCGCACGGGGGAGAGAGAGGGAGTGAGAGTGTGAGGGGAGAGGGGGAGAGTGAGGACGCGGGGTGTGGATATGGTGCCCGTAGTAGTAGCACTGGATGTTAACAACCGCTACTGCTAAGCTCCATAGCACTAGCGCGTTAAGGGAACCAGCGCTACTGCTATATCAATAGCATTAGCGCTTTTAGAGAACCAGCGCTACTACTAAGGCTAAGCATGTAAAAAAAGCATTGGTCATCAATGATCTTTTTGTGTAGAATCTAAATTGTCAGTATGAATCTTCGCCGGTTTAGGAACCGGCGAAGATTCATATTGCCACAGATCCTACACATAGAGTACAATGAAGACCAAGTGGTTGTGATAGTTTGAGAAGCATCATATTTAAGGTGGTAAACATTCTGTTCGCGGAGCGAGGTGGGACTAAACTTGGGTCTTAGGAGGGGACTGAATTTAGCAGTAGCACTTTTTACGTATGAGCGCTACTAGTATACCTAGCTTGCCGGGAACACGGTCTGGCAATTATAGTAGTAGCATGTTTTTTAACTACCGCGCTACTGCTATGTGCATAGTAGCAGCGCTCTTTCTGTTCACGCGCTACTGCTAATTAGCAGCAGCGCTTCCTTTTAAAAAGCGCTACTGGTAAGCTACTGTGTATAAGGTTTTCCCTAGTAGTGTGACACTAGAAAAAAATTGAAATCAAGAAGAGGCAACGGATATCGTTTCGTCCAGAAAGGTGAAACGTTCCCTACCGTAACCATGAGGCTTGTTGTGAGAAGCTCTGGTTTGTGAGAAGCTTATACCCCAAGCTGCCCTAAATGGGACAATATTTTTACCACGGCATGTTGATGCCGTTCCATACTAGCATGTCAAGTTTCATAAATTTCAGACACATTTTCGATTTACTAGAATTTAAAAAACATGTATCTCAATGTTAGCGGCCGAGCGACGGTGGCAATGTGTTTGACATTCATTCTCATTTCTTGCATGGGACTTAAGCATGCAACCAAGGACACACATTTTAATTTTGAACTCATTTATATGCACTGGAGCATGTGCATGTAGTTCAAATTTGAATTATGCACATAAATGCATAGAAAAATCATTTAATGTATAAAAATGTCCAAGCGAACCCCAAAAAATCCCAAAATTTGACACAACACTCCTGTTGTTCTATATTGACACGAGAAAAATTTTGAAAGTAAGAAGAGGCAACAAATATCATTTCGTCCCCCAAGGTGGCATGTTCCCTACCGAAACCATCAGGCTTGTTGTGAGAGAAGCTCTGGTTTGCGAGAAGCTTAGATCCAAACCTACCCTAAATGGGAAAATATTTTTACCACGGCATGTAGATGCCGTTCCATGATATCATGTCAAGTTTCATGAATTTTAGATGAGTTTTCGATTTACTAGAATTTTAAAACCATGTATCTCAATGTTAGCGGCCGAGCGACAATGTCAAGGTGTTTGACATTCATTCTCATTTCTTGCATGTGACCTAAGCTTGCAACCAAGGACACACATTTGATTTTGCAACCCGTTTTTATGGACTGGAGCATGTGCATGTAGTTCAATTTTGAATTATGCACATAAATGCCTAGAAAACTCAGTTAACGTATAAAAATGTCCAAACGATCCCCGAAAAATTCCAAAATTTAACACGACACTCATGTTGTTCTATGTTGACACCAGGAAAAAATTGAAAGCAAGAAGAGGCGACGAATATCGTTTTGTTCACAAAGGTGACACGTTTCCCTAACGGAACCATGAGGCTTCTTGTGAGAAGCTCTGGTTTATGAGAAGCTTATACCATAACCTACCCCAAATGGGACAATATTTTTTACCCCAGCATGTTGATGCCATTCCATGATAGCATGCCAACGTTCTTGAATTTCAGATGGGTTTTGGATTTACTAGATTTACAAAAGCAAGTACCTCAACGTTTGCCGGAGAGCCACGGTGTCGTGGTGTTCAAAATTGATCCCCATTTCTTGCATGGGACATAAGCATAAACCCATGGACACATATATGATTTTACAACCCATGTTGGTGCACCGGAGCATGTGCATGTAGTTTAATTTTGAATTGTGCACCTGAAATGGCTAGAAAACCAATTTAATGTATAAAATGTCCAAACAAACTCTGAATAATTCCAATTTTTTTACGACACACATATAGTTGCATGTTCACTGCAGATAAAAGTTCTAGCAATTCAAACACCCTCCATTGCCGCTGTGACCCCGTTATGTAATTCAAATCAAGATGAAAAATCAAGTAGATCGCACACAGTTTATTATCACCAACCATGTGAGATGCAGTACAAAATATCTTGGAGCACCGTCGGAGTATAGTACGCCTATGGCTTACGCGAGAAGGTGCATCGGCTACAGTCCATAGCCGGCATGTCAACCACACTAGCTCGCTCCCCAAATATCATTTCACTGTTCAATCGTCGCCGGTGAAAGATGGGGACGTGGACCCGCGTCGTGAGGGCAACTTCGGCGGCCCACTCCGGCGAGAGCGCGGCCGCAGCCGCCATGCGCATGCTAACAAGGTGCATGAGCGCGGCCGCAATCTGCGACCGGGCGGCCAAGGCAGCCTAAACGGCCGCTGTTGCTTCTCAGGTGGCGGAAGCAACATCTGCCTCGGGGATAGCAACTGGCGAGAGCGGCACAACAGCTGTCCGTTCCTCAGTGGCGGCCTTAGCCCTGATGGAGGCTGCCCACGACCATGTCGAGGCTGCCCACACCCAGCTCATGGCGGTCACCGCACAAATCGAACGAAGCTTCTCCGACAACGGTCGGCAACCCACGGCCGAAGAGTTGGCAATCGCCGAGAGCGTTCGAGCAGTCGTCCGTTCCTCCGCCACATACCTTGCCACGATGGAGCCCGTCCAAGCCCAGATCGCGGCCGCCCACGCCCAGCTCGTGGCAGCCTTTTCCAAAGAGATGGCAGAAGCGGATGGCGAGATGCTTGCCGAGTGTGGTGCGATGGATGCCATGGAGCCCCTTCCCCAGGAGACCGTCGGGCGTGAGCTAGACATGAGGAGGCGGCGGAGATCGACGAGCACCAGCCGTAGTAGTACTCTTTGTTTTGCTTAATTAAGAGCATTGGTCTTTAATTTGTTAGAGTAATGTTTAGGTCAGCTAGCTCTGTTTAATTGCTGAACTTGCTCGATTAAGAAGTGTGGGTGTGCTGTAGTCTCCTTTGTGTACCCAAATTATGCAATGACGTGGATGACCACTGTAACCAGGGAAATTCGAACCAAAAATTTTGACGTTCAAACTCATCACACACGGGTTAAGCTATCTGAATCATTTGTGATGTTCACATATCGTACACAGTTCTGAATAAGGGACCGTGTCTGATGTCACTTTGCGCGCCAATTTTTTCACTGCACTGATTCAAATTTTTTGGCTTCCACAGAAATATCTACCTCCCCGCCCCCTCCCCCTTGCTAAAAGCCACATTTCCCCTGTATCTGCCTTCCTTTCCAAGTTGAAACCTTCACTCCTTGCTTGCAGCACCGCCTCCTCGCCGGCGACCCTCCTTCATGCTGCTCGGCCTCGTCTATCCAGGCAGGTAATCCACACCCGACCCCCATCCTCCTCCTCCTTCCACATCCCACATGCCCCGACCGCCAGCGCGAGACCTTCCACCCAAATCACCGACCCCTCCACCAAATAAGCGCCGCCCTAAGCCATGGTGCATGCAGTATAAGTAGGAGCTCAAGGAGCATTTTGCAACGGAGAATCAAATCGCGGCCGCACGCGCGGATGAGGTCGCGATGGCTGCCATTCGTGTCGACCCCCAGATCTTGGAGGAGCACCTTGCCATTTGCTAGCTACGCCAGTTAAGCATGCTCGGTTTACCCGTTGCGTGTGCTGCTCCTGCCTTTCCTTAACAAATTCTAGTGAATTGTGCTATCTAATTTTACCATGCAATCTGTTGCTTTAGTGTATATGTTCTATATGTCGTGCAATGTGGTGCTCACTTATTAACTGTTTGGTTAATTAGTTGTCGTCTTCAGTTAACTGTTTGGTTCAATTTTGCAAATGTGATGTTCAATTCTTCAGGCTGCAATTTTGTATTGTCTTCCATGTGAGAAATAAATCAAATTTATCTTTACAAAATACATGAGAAACGAATACAATTGCTATATTTCCAAGTTGTCAAGCATGCTTGGTTTGGTTAACTGTCTCATCTTCTAGTATGTTATACATTGTGCAATGTGGTGCTCAGTTAACGTTTGGTTCATTTGTTGTGGTGTTTAGTTAACTGTTTGGTTCAATTCTGCAATGCGATGTTCAATTGTTGTGGGTGCATTCTGTTATTGTATACTGATGTCTACTATACAACTTTATTCTTGTAGACTCGTGTTGGGCCTCCAAGCGCAGAGTTTTGTAGGACAGTAGCAATTTTCCCTCAAGTGGATGACCTAAGGTTTATCAATCCGTGGGAGGCGTAGGATGAAGATAGTCTCTCTCAAACAACCCTGCAACCAAATACAAGAAATCTCTTGTGTCCCCAACACACCCAATACAATGGCAAATTGTATAGGTGCACTAGTTTGGCGAAGAGATGGTGATAAAAGTGTAATATGGATGGTAGAAATATATTTTTATAATCTGAATAAATAAAAACAGCAAGGTAGCAAGTGACAAAAGTGAGCACAAACGGTATTGCAATGCTTGAAAACAAGGCCTAGGGTCCGTACTTTCGCTAGTGCAATCTCTCAACAATGCTAATATAATTGGATCACATAACCATCCCTCAACGTGCGATGAATAATCACTCCAAAGTTCTTATCTAGCGGAGAACATAAGAAGAAATTGTTTGTAGGGTACGAAACCACCATAAAGTAATTCTTTCCGTTCGATCTATTCAAGAGTTCGTACTAAAATAACACAAAGTTATTCTTTCCGTTCGATCTATCCAAGAGTTCGTACTAAAATAACACCATATGATATGAATCAACCAACTCTAATGTCACCTAGATACTCCAACGTCACCACAAGTATCCATGAGTTAATTATACAATACGCATCAAACAATTTCAAATTCATAATACTCGATCCAACACAAAGAACCTCAAAGAGTGCCCCAAGATTTCTACCGGAGAAACAAGGACGAAAACATGCATCAACCCCTATGCATAGATTACCCCAATGTCACCTCGGGAATCCGCAAGTTGAGTGCCAAGACATAGATCAAGTGCTCTCAAATCCATAAAAGTATTCAATCCGATAAAACGAAATCTCAAAGGGAAAACTCAATTCATCACAAGATAGAGAGGGGGAAACACCATATGATCCGACTATATTAACAAAGCCCGCGATACATCAAGATCGTGACATCTCAAGAACACGAGAGAGAGAGAGAGAGAGAGATTAAACACATAGCTACTGGTACAAACCATCAGCCCCGAGGGTGGACTACTCCCTCCTCATCATGGTGGCCGCCAGGATGATGAAGATGGCCACTGGTGATGATTTCCCCCTCCGACGGAGTGCCGGAACGGGGTCTAGATTGGTTTTTCATGGCTACAGAGGCTTGCGGCGGTGGAACTTCTGATCTAGGGCTACCCCCAGGGTTTTTGGAATATTTGATGATTTATAGGGCGAAGAGGGGGTGCGGGAGGCCACCGAGGTGGGCACAACCCACCTGGGCACGCCTGGGCCCCCAGGCGCACCCTGGTGGGTTGTGCCCCCCTTGGGGCACCCCCAAGGTGCTGCTCTGGCCCATTGGATGTCTTCTGGTCCATAAAAAATCCACAAAAAGTTTCGCGGTGTTTGGACTCCGTTTGATATTGATTTCCTGCGATTTAAAAAAACAAGCAAAAAACAACAACTAGCACTGGGCATTGGGTCAATAGGTTAGTCCCAAAATAATGATATAAAGTTGCTATAAAATGATTGTAAAACATCCAAGAATGATAATATAACAGCATGAATACTTCATAAATTATAGATACATTGGAGACGTATCAGCATCCCCAAGCTTAATTCCTACTCGTCCTCGAGTAGGTAAATGATAAAAGAAATAATTTATGAAGTGTGAATACTAGCAAAGTGCACAAGTTTGATCAATGAAAATTTCAATCACTTTTCCTAGCATCATAACAACAATTCTTTCTTATAAAACTTCTCATGTTAAAGTAGCAACCAATTCACATGTTAAGGTTCAAACAATGAATTCTCTTGAAACTCAACAACCTATGTTCTCAGTCACCAAACAATTGCAATTCAACTTATTCAACAGAGTCTAAGTAAGAGCTCCACATACTCAACCATCATATAGTCTTCTATGATTGCTAACACTCACCGCATACACATGAGGAAAATATTTCAACCGGACACATAGAAAGATAGGGGCTTATAATTTCGCCTCCCAACGTATTCACCTCAAGGGTGATGTCAGCAATAATAACTCATGCCACCTATATCCAACTGGACATATGTGCCTAGATCTTTCCTCACCACACGATGCTTGCCAAAGGAGAAAAATAAAAAGGAATAGAGAGAAAAACTTTGACTCTTGCATAAAAGTAAATACATAAAAGTAAAAGATAGGCCCTTCGCAGAGGGAAGCAGAGGTTGCCATGCGCTTATTTGTTTGTATGCTCAACCCCTTAGTGCAAAAGAACGTCACATTATATTGCCCCTTGTGATGGCAACCTTTATTATGCAGTCTGTCGCTTTTATTTGTTTACCATCACAAGTTCGTACAACGCTCAATTTTCTCTTACACTAAATGATCTTACACTTTTAGAAGCAATTTTTATTGCCTTATTGCACCGATGACATCTTACTTGAAGGATCTTACTCAATCCATAGGTGGGTATGGTGGACTCTTGAAAATAAGATTTGGGTTTAAGGGTTTTTGGATGCACAAGTAGTATCTCTACTTAGTGCGGAATTTTTGGCTAGCAAAGATGGGGGGCAAGCACCACATGTTGAAGGATCTATGACAATATAACTTCTATGTGAATATGAACAAACATAAATCATTACGTTGTCTTCCTTGTCCAACGTCAACAATTTTGGCATATAATATTTTGATGGGGGCTCACAATCACAAAATATTTCCAAGATAGTGTATTTGCATGTGAAAATTCTCTTCCTTCTAGTAATCATTCATGAATTGCTTGTATGACCAATATTGTGATTGTCAAGCTTCAAAAGATTTCACTTTCTAAACCCATTGTGAAGGTACCACTAGGCATGATATGAACATATGAAGCACATATAATTTCAACTTTAGGATATTCAATTCATTCAATAATTTACTCATAGGATATAAGTGAAGCACGAGAGTAAATGACAAACTACTCCAAAAAGATATAAGTGAAGATCAAACGAGTAGTCATGTAAATGGGTAGCTATTTGAGAACTCTCTTTTATTTAAAAACTTTCAGATCTAAGTATTTTATTAAAACATCAAGTAAAACAAAACAAAATGACATTCCAAGAATAGCACAGCTCAAGTGAAGAAGCAAAAACTTAGGCTCAACCGATACTAACTGATAATTGTTGATGAAGAAAGGTGGGATGCCTACCGGGGCATCCCCAAGCTTAGATGCTTGAGACTTCTTGAAATATTATCTTGGGGTTCCTTGGGAATCCCCAAGCTTGAGCTTTTGCGTCTCCTTAATTCCTTTTATATCATGGTTTCCCTCAATCTTAAAAACTTCATACACACAAAACTCAACAAGAACTCGTGAGATAAGTTAGTATAAACCAATGCAAAACCCTTATCATTCTATACTGTAGCAAATCACAAAAATTATTATTCAACATTGCATACTAAATGCCTCTGCATATTTAATACTCCTATCCTCAAATAGAATCATTAAACAAGCAAACATATGCAAACAATGCAAACATAACAGCAATCTGCCAAAACAGTACAGTCTGTAAAGAATGCAAGAGTATCAATACTTATTTAACTCCAAAAATTATGAAAATTTACCACACTGTATAAAATTTATCATATCTTATTGTGAAAAAAGTTTCAACATTTTATCACATTCTGACTTTTCTCGGGAATTTTTGCAACATCGATAAACTTTCTGTTTTGAAACAGCAACTCTTATACTTGCAAAATAAGCATGGTAAAGGCTATCCTTGAAATTTTTATTGAAAATAAAGATGCAAAACATTATTCTAAATAAAAGAAAGAAAATCCTATCAAGATAAAATGACTCTCCAAGCAAAACTCATATCATGTGACGAATGAAAATATAGCTCCAAGTGAGGTTACCGATAATGTTGAAGACGAAAGAGGGGATGCCTTCCGGGGCATCCCCAAGCTTAGTTGCTTGGATATTCCTTGGATATTTAACTTGGGGTGCCTTGGGCATCCCCAAGCTTAGGGTCTTGTCACTCCTTATTCTCGACATCTCACCCAAATCTTGAAAACTACAATCACACAAAACTTAACGGAACTTCGTGAGATAGGTTAGTATGATGAAGAGCAAACCATTTCACTTTGGTACTGTCAAAGACAAGATTCATAATTTTTTCCACACAATGCCTACTTTATAATATCATTTCCACAATTTATATTGAGCAATATAAGCCATAGAAACTAGAAAACAAGCAAACTATGCAATGAAAACAGAATCTGTCAAAAACAGAACAGTCTGTAGTAATCTGTACTCCAACCATACTTCTGCTACTCCAAAAATTCTGAAAAATTAGGACAACGTGAAGAATTTGTATATATATCACTTGTAAAAAATTCAGATCAAAAGCACTTTCCAGTGAATTTTCAAAATTCCTGGACTGAGGGCAAAAGTTTCTGTTTTTGCACAGATTCAAGTCAACTATCAACCACACTATCCCAAAGGCTTTACTTGGCACTTTATTGAAACAAAAGCAATAAAACATGATTACTACAGTAGCATAATCATGTGAACACATAAAAACAGTAGCTAAAAGTGTTGGGTTGTCTCCCAACAAGCGCTTTTCTTTATTGCCTTTTAGCTAGGCATGATAAGTTCAATGATGCTCGCATAAAAGATAAGGATTGAAACATAACAAGAGCATCATGAATCATAAGTTCCTCTCTCATAATAATTTTCAGTAGCATCATGAATAGATTCATCAATATAACCATCACATAAAACATTCTTTTCATGATCCCCAAACATAGAAATTTTATTACTCTCCACATAAGAAAATTTCTCCTCATTCACAATGGTGGGAGTATCATATGAAACTCGAATACTATAAATTGTTCCCACATTAAAAGAGTAATGTTCAGGAAAAGGGTAATCATAACTATGACAAGTTTTATAAATATAATCATCATTACTTTTTATAACATAAGTATCATCACAATAATCATCATAAGTAGCAACTTTGTTCTCATCATAGATAGGAGGCATGTAATCATCATAGCAAATTTGAGCATTCAAAGTAGGGGGACTAAAATGATCATCTTCATTAAGCATAGCATCCCCAAGCTTGGGACAAACATTAATTGCAGCAAATAAATTCTCATCAAACATAGCATCCCCAAGCTTGTGGCTTGGCATATCATAAGCATAATCACCCTCATCATTAATAGTATGAATAGCACCAACGGTATAACAATTGTTATCATCATAATTTCCCAAGTTGGTGCCAAAAAGATTTCCAAGATTATAAGAAGTATCATTATCTTCCCAATCATAATCATCACAACAAGCAATAGGCATAACAAAATCATCATCAAGTGCATCATCTTCCATAATTAATTTTGATTCATTTCATGAGGCAAAACAATAATAGAGGCAACATCGTTTGGGAGAGATACCTTTTTACCTTTATTCTTTCTTCTTTTCTTCTTCTTCACCACATCATGTGTGGGTTTAATAAATCTTTTCAAGCTTCTTATTGATGAGATTGGTTGAATAGGGAGCTCCTCCTCGTTACCTGATTCATCATAATAAACACTAGGAGGGTATTGGGAAATATTTTCCCTTTCATTAGTACTCTTTTCATATTCTATTTGTTTTCTTGTCTTTAGATAGTTGGCAATATAAGGATTCTCAATGCAATTTACCGCACAAAACATATAAATTTCCTCTAGATCAAAATCAAGAAATCTCTCGAGATTAAATTTTGGAATACCCTTAGTTATACGTTTCATTTCTTCATACCCCAAAAGAAGACTAAGCTCTTTATGATGCTCAAGGGTAATAAAGTTATCACAATTTTTGGACACAATTTGATCATGAAAGAATTTGCATTGGAGATTTAAATGACCATGTTCATTGCAAAGTTCCCAAGGATGGCGAAAAAAATTAAATCTTTCAGCACAATCATCTAGCCTCTCTTGCAATTTTATCGTTTCTAAATATTTATGCCTCTTACAAAATCTATCTTCCCTTTTTGGTGTGCAACACTCCTAATTCACTCCGCAAAAATTGATATTCTTATAGGAGACATTTTTCTCATGACTAGTGCAATAATCATTAGCATTTTGGATATTCAAGGAATTCATACTAACAACATTGCAATCATGCTCATCATTCAAATATTTTGTGCCAAACATTTTATTGACTTCTTCTTCTAACAATTGAGCACAATTTTCCGATCCATCATTTTCAAGAAAGATATTATAAAGATGATCAATAATATGATGCAACCTCAATTCCATTATTTTTATGTAGTTTTCTTTTATAAGCCAAACTAGTGATAAAACAAGAAACTAAAAGATTCAATTGCAAGATCTAAAGATATACTTTCAAGCACTCACCTCCCCGGCAACGGTGCTAGAAAAGAGCTTCGTTGACGGGATGTGAGTGCCGCTTACCTAACCTCCCTGGCAACGGCGCCAGAAAAGAGCTTGATGTCTACTACGCAACTTTATTCTTGTAGACTCGTGTTGGGCCTCCAAGCGCAGAGTTTTGTAGGACAATAGCAATTTTCCCTAAAGTGGATGACCTAAGGTTTACCAATCCGTGGGAGGCGTAGGATGAAGATAGTCTCTCTCAAACAACCCTGCAACCAAATACAAGAAATCTCTTGTGTCCCCAACACACCCAATACAATGGCAAATTGTATAGGTGCACTAGTTCGGCGAAGAGATGGTGATAAAAGTGTAATATGGATGGTAGAAATATATTTTTATAATCTGAATAAATAAAAACAGGAAGGTAGCAAGTGACAAAAGTGAGCACAAACGGTATTGCAATGCTTGAAAACAAGGCCTAGGGTCCGTACTTTCGCTAGTGCAATCTCTCAACAATGCTAATATAATTGGATCACATAACCATCCCTCAACATCCGATGAAGAATCACTCCAAAGTTCTTATTTAGCGGAGAACATAAGAAGAAATTGTTTGTAGGGTACGAAACCACCTTAAAGTTATTCTTTCCATTCGATCTTTTCAAGAGTTCATACTAAAATAACACAAAGTTATTCTTTCCGTTCGATCTATCCAAGAGTTCGTACCAAAATAACACCATATGATACGAATCAACCAACTCTAATGTCACCTAGATACTCCAACGTCACCACAAGTATCCATGAGTTAATTATACGATACGCATCAAACAATTTCAGATTCATAATACTCGATCCAACACAAAGAACCTCAAAGAGTGCCCCAAGATTTCTACCGGAGAAACAAGGACGAAAACATGCATCAACCCCTATGCATAGATTACCCCAATGTCACCTCGGGAATCCGCGAGTTGAGTGCCAAGAAATAGATCAAGTGCTCTCAAATCCATAAAAGTATTCAATCCGATAAAACGAAATCTCAAAGGGAAAACTCAATTCATCACAAGATAGAGAAGGGAAAACACCATATGATCCGACTATATTAACAAAGCCCGTGATACATCAAGATCATGACATCTCAAGAACACGAGAGAGAGAGATTAAACACATAGCTACTGGTACAAACCATCAGCCCCGAGGGTGGACTACTCCCTCCTCATCATGGTGGCCGCCGGGATGATGAAGATGGCCACCGGTGATGATTTCCCCCTCCGGCAGAGTGCCGGAACGTGGTCTAGATTTGTTTTTCGTGGCTACAGAGGCTTGCGGCGGCGAAACTTCTGATCTAGGGCTACCCCCAGGGTTTTTGGAATATTTGATGATTTATAGGGCGAAGAGGGGGTGCGGGAGGCCACCAAGGTGGGCACAACCCACCTAGGCGCACCTGGGCCCCCAGGTGCGCCCTGGTGGGTTGTGCCCCCCTCAGGGCACCCCCCAGGTGTTGCTCTGGCCCATTGGATGTCTTCTGTTCCATAAAAATCCACAAAATGTTTCGCGGTGTTTGGACTCCATTTGATATTGATTTCCTGTGAAGTAAAAAAACAAGCAAAAACAGCAACTGGCACTGGGCACTAGGTCAATAGGTTAGTCCCAAAAAAATGATATAAGGTTGCTATAAAATGATTGTAAAACATCCAAGAATGATAATATAACAGCATGAATACTTCATAAATTATAGATACGTTGGAGACGTATGATATACCATATGAGAAATAAATCGAATTTGGTTGTACTAAATACATGAGAAACAAATACAATTGCTATATTTTCAAGTTGTTAAGCATGCTTGGTTTGGTTAACTGTCTGATCTTCTATTAGGAGTATGTTATATTGTGCAATGTGGTGCTCAGTTAATGTTTGGTTCATTTGTTGTGGTGTTTAGTTAACTGTTTGGTTCAATTCTGCAATGCGATGTTCAATTGTTGTGGGTGCATTCTGTTATTGTATACCATGTGAGAAATAAATTGAATTTGGTTGTACTAAATACTTGAGAAATAAATACAATTGCTATATTTCCAAGTTGTTAAGCAAGCTTGGTTTGGTTAACTGTCTGATCTTCTATTAGGAGTATGTTATATTGTGCAATGTGGTACTCAGTTAATGTTTGGTTCATTTGTTGTGGTGTTCAGTTAACTGCTTGGTTCAATTCTGCAATGCGATGTCCAATTGTTGTGGGTAGAATTTTGTATTGTTGTGCATGTGAGGAATAAATCGAATTTGGCTGCACTTAATACATGAGAAATGTGATGCCCTGGCTTAATCGTGCACTAATCATACACGCAAATGCACACGATCAAGCCTAAGGACTCACTTGAAGATATCACAACACAACTCTAAAATATAAATGAAGTCATACAAGCTTTATATTACAAGCGAGGGGCCTCGAGGGCTCGAATACAAAAGCTCGCATACAAGCGTCAGCGGAAGCATCAGATATCTGAGTACAGATATAAAAGATAAAACAGTTAGGCCTTTAAAAGGCGGGGTAAAAGAAAACACTACAATCAAAAAGGCGCAGGCCTCCTGCCTGGGACCCTCCGATCCTACTCCTGGTCGTCGGCAAGCTCGTAGTAGTAACCACCCTTTGGGTAGTAGCAGTGATCGTCGACAGGGGCAGCTGGCTCCGGGGCTCCGTCATCTGGTCGCATCAAAAAGATATGGGGAAAAAGAGGAAGCAAATCAACCGTGAGTACTCATCCGAAGTACTCAGCAAGCAAGGATCTACACTACATATGCAACATTATCAAAGAAAGGCTGTATATGTGGACTGGGCTGCAAAAATGCCAGAATAGAGGGAAGGCCTAGTCCTATCGAAGACTAGCATCTTCAGCGGTCTTGCAGCATTAGAAGAGTGTAGATCAGCACAATATAAAGTAGTAGTAGTATTAAGTATCAACCTCGGCCAGAGATGCTTTCTCGACTCCCTGTGAGAAAGCAATCCCAGAGCCCTAATATCGATTTCTCATCACAAAGTTCTAGTTGTATCGATTGGGATACAACTCCGAGCGTCCGTTACCGAGGATCCGGCTATGCATAGATTAGTTCTTCCCTGCAGGGGTGCACCAACTTACCCACAACGCTTGATTAACTCCGGCCGGACACACTTTTCTGGGTCATGCCCGGCCTCGGCCAAACGATACGCTATAACCCGACCTAGGCTTAACAGAGAGGTCAGCATGCCGGACTAAACCTATGCCCCCAGGGGTCTTGGGCCATCACCCCGAAAACTCACGCACGTTACGTTCACGGCCGAGAGCAGATCTGGCAACCCACACTATCAAGGCGGTTGCTTCACGCGGTCCAACTCGGCGCACGCTGCTCAGTCGGTAACGTCTATTAAGCTTCGGCTGATGCATACGGCGCAGAGTGCCCATAACTGTTCCGACGTGATGGTTAGTGCTATCGGGCCAAAGGCCCACTCAGATCAAATATCCAAATCGTTAGTGTGTTGGGGGTTTGCGGTAACGAGCAGAGACTCACGATCGATGTGACCCCGTCACCCCGTCTCGAGGACTTGCGGCAAGGGCTAAGAATGCCCGGCCACGCCTCGTATTTGTCTCATGGGCACCCTCCAGGTCAACCCGTCTCCACATCAGTCGCATCTTATGCTTGCTCGGGTACCCCTCAGGGTCGACCCGACTTTCCAAGTAACAGTTGTAAAGTCCAAGTATCCGTGTGTCCATAACATCAGGGAATCCAAGGTATCACCCTCGTTGGATTCCTACTCGATGTATCCGTCAAGGTGAACTTAGGAGAAATCACCCTCGAGGTTCACACTTGAGGTGTTGCATGACGACGTCGTTATCGGAAGTGGTGAAGGAGGAATCACCCTCGATGACCACGACCGAATAGCTACTCTACAGAGTTAACACCAAAAGTGCTAAATGAGGTATCACCCTCGGCACTCGATGGTAATGCTGTAGTGTCATACAACTAAGGGGGGTGATGTGCGGTGCTGGGGCCTAGTCGTCGAGTCTTCCGATGATCCAGCGGGGCAACTGGGAAAAGTGGGGTCACTGGGGTTCACTAACCAGCCTATTTTATGCAGTTTAGGATAAGCAGGTAATTATCAAAAGCAGATTACAAAATCAGGTCATGCATCAGAATAGGTAAAGCAGTAACAGCAGCAATTCTAATGCAAGCACAAGAGAGAAGAGAATAGGCGATATAGGCATGCTCAAGGGGGGGTGCTTGCCTGGTTGCTCGGCGGCAAAGGCAAGGTCGTCAACGGTGTCGTCGGGCTCCTGAGCTACGTCGGTCTCGGGAACTGCGTCGGTACTGGGGTCTACCGAGAGAGAAGAGGGGAGGAAACAAATAAATACACAGCAAACATATGCAACACAGAGCATGCTATGCTAACGTGCAGTGCAGGGTTGCCTAAAGACATGTCTAAATCATTTTAGTTATTTTAGGATTAAAGTTGGATTTATTAACCGGTATATATGCACTATTCATCTACCAAAAATAGGCTAAAAGTTGTGGGTTCACCTTTGTAGAGAGTCCCGACACTGAAACAGATGGCACGGTCAGATTCGTCTCGTCGTTCTGAGCAACTTTCATATATAAAGTTTTTTGATCCTAGCTACGGTTTTATTTCTACGATTTTTCTAAGTTTTAAAGAATTTCTGGAATTTATTTATTTATTTAAAACAACATTATCCAGAACAGTGCAGGGTGATGTCAGCGTGACGTAATGGTGACGTCAGCGGTCAATAGTCCACTGACCAGAGTCAAACCTGACCTGTGGGTCCAGTGGGACCCACTGGTCAGTGACTCAGCTAATTAGACAGAGTTGGTTTAAACTAATTAACCTAATTAGCAAGTGGGTCCCACTAGTCAGTGACTATCCTAATTACTAATTAAACTTTTAATTTCAAATTAGATTAATTACGCGCGAGACCCACTCGTTAGTGGCCCACGGGTGCCCAGTCAGCATGTTGACTGGGTCAACCCAGTCAACGGGGCCTGTGGGGCCCACTGGCAGTGACCCTGGGGTGGCCCTAGGCCAGCCACGTCGGCGGTGGCCGGCGGTTCAACGTCGGCGACGTCAAACGCGGCGGCGCGGCTCGGGCGGCGGTCGGGTTTCGTGCACAAGGCACCATTTTGGTCGTCGTTGGGCGCGTTCGAACGGCAAGACGACGACGCGCCAGATGGCGATGGTCGGAGCGGCTGGGGCGGTCGGAGGCGAGTGTTACGACGACGCCAGCGGCGAGGTCCTCGGGCGCGCTAGGGGAACAGCAGAACGGTGCGCGCGCGGGCGATGTAATTAGCTAGGGATGATCTACATGCGCGCGCGAACACAACGAGCATGAGCCCGAGACCATTTGGTCATCGGAGCCTCGCCGACGACGAGTTAAGCGGTCGCCGGAGTTCGGTCATCGAACAAAACGCATAGTGGGGCTCGGGTTCGACAAGGGAAACGGTCAGGCGGCTTCGCGGAGAAGCCCTGAGCACACCCATGTGTTCAGCTGGCCCTGGGACGGCTAGTTGCCACGGCGGTGTAGGCTCGAGCGGCGGCCGGAGCACGGTGAACGCGGGGCGGCAACTACGGGGGCGAAAAAGCTCCCAGGAGAGGGGCAAGACGCGTGGTGGCTCACCTTGCAGGCACAAGGGGGCCCGACAACAGTTTTGTAGCAGCAAAGCAGCGGGGTTGATCGGAGCAGACGCGGCGGCCGGAGATGGGGAAGACGGCGATGGCAGCGATTGATGCCGTCCCGGCTCGAATCACTGGTTGTAGTCGACGTAGAGGAACTGGACGGAACTCCTGGATGCTCTGGTTCATCGAGGGAGGGCCGAGGACCGCGAGGACGAGCGGTGCACGGCGGCGAGCGCTTGGGCTCCTCTCCAGATCGATGGGGAAGGACGGAGGAGGAGGGGAAAGTGAGCGAGGAGGAGCCAGGGGGGATGGACGAGGGGGGTCCTTATCCCCTCGCGGCGCCTGCTGCGTCGCGTTATCGGCAGCTCGCCGATGCACGAGCGCCCAGCCATGGCCGTGCCGACACGGCGAAGGAGAGAGAGGGAAGAGGGAGAAAAGGGGGCCCAGTGGGCTGGGCTAGTGCACTATGCACTTAGGCCCAGTCGCACAGTGCCGCTTCTGGCCTTTTTCATTTATTTTTCTGTTTCTCTGTTAAACCTTCTGTTTTCTATTTCTTTTGCTTTCAAACGACTTTTGTAAAATGTGGCACTTGGCACAATAATTGACATGCAATATTCCTTACTGCCACAAAAAGTTTGGTGAGTTTTTGAATCCATTTGAATTTTTCAAAAATGGAAAGGCATTTAAAATGCTTCTTTTGGCACTGTTTTAAATGCTTTGGCCCACTTTGACTTGATGGTGATGTTGTTTTCCTTAACATCAAATTGTTTTGGAATATTTGCTAAATGATGAACATTTTTCCAGCAACTTTTGTGCAACTTGAATTTTCACTTTGAATTTGAGTAGAATTCAGAGAAGGAATTTGAAATGAGATATTGCCCCAACATGATTATCATTGCAAATCACAGTAGCTTAGCATCATCATGATGGATTACTGTAGCACCATTACATAGGGGTGTTACAATTCTCCTCCTCTAAAAGAAATTCTCGTCCCGAGAATTCAGGAGGTAGAAGAAAAGAGGTCGGAGTATTCTTCCCGAAGATTATCCTCACGTTCCCAAGTGGCTTCATCTTCAGTATGATTTGACCACTGCACTTTGACGAACTTGGTCATCTTCTGACGGGTTCGACGTTCAGATTCATCGAGGATGCGGATCGGATGCTCCTTATAAGATAGGTCATCTTGCAATTCGAGCATTTTGTGATCCACTGCTTGGTGCGGAGACTCCTTGAAGCAACGACGAAGTTGCGACACATGGAAGACGTTGTGGATATGAGAGAATTGCGGTGGCATCTCCAGTTTATATGCCACCTGACCACGTCTTGCAACAATGCGGAAAGGACCAATGTAGCGTGGAGCTAACTTGCCCTTAATTCTGAAGCGGTGAGTGCCCTTCATAGGAGTGACACGAAGATAGGCTTGATCACCAGGTTGATAGGTCAAGCCCCATCGCTTGCGATCATAATTGTTCTTCTGATGGTCCTGGGCCGCCTTCAGATTTTCTCGAACGATTCGGACTTGCTCTTCGGCGTGTTGAATAATATCCGGACCCACGAGCGGTCGTTCCCCAGTTTCTGACCAATTTAGAGGGGTTCGACACTTACATCCATAAAGTACTTCGAAGGGGGCCATTTTCAAGCTGGCTTGATAGCTGTTGTTATAAGAGAATTTGGCATAAGGAAGAGATTCTTCCCACTTCTTACCGAAATAAATAACACAAGCCCGAAGCATGTCTTCAAGCACCTGATTGACTCGCTCGACTTGACCTTGGGATTGGGGATGATAAGCTGAACTCCAGGTAATATGAGTTCCCATAGCTTCTTGGAAACTTTCCCAGAACTTAGAGGTGAAAAGGCCGCCACGGTCCGAACTGATCTCCTTCGGAATACCGTGGAGCGATACAATTTTGGAGATATACAACTCTGCTAACTGACTAGCAGTGATCGTTTCCTTGACAGGCAGGAAGTGTGCAACCTTAGAGAGTTGGTCGACGACGACAAGAATAGCATCGTGACCCTTCTGTGACTTGGGAAGGCCAGTAATGAAATCCATTTGCACTTTATCCCATTTCCATAAAGGAATAGGTAACGGTTGCAGAATTCCAGCAGGCTTCTGATGTTCTGCTTTAACGCGACGGCAAACATCACATCCAACAACATAGCGGGCAATATTCTGCTTCATTTTAGACCACCAGTACCTTTGTCGGAGATCACGATACATCTTGGTACTACCCGGATGAATAGACAGCGGTGTATCATGTGCCTCCTTCATGACCTTGTCAGTCATAAGCTCGAAGCGAGGTACCACAATGCGGTCTCTGGAATACAGGGTTCCATCTTCAGACAGCGAGAAATCCCTGTACTTTTCAAGGTGAAGATCTTTCTTCATCAGATCAATTTTAGCATCTTTAGCTTGCGCATTCTTAACAGCTTTCTCAAGATCTGGCTGTATCACAAGGTTACTAAGAGAACCCTGTGGAAAAATACGCAGATTCAGCTTGCACAATTCTTCATAAAGATGAGGTTGAGCTCGCTTAACCATGAGGTTGTTACAATAGTACTTGCGGCTTAAGGCATCAGCCATGACATTAGCCTTGCCAGGGGTATATGAAATACCACAGTCATAGTCCGTAATTGTTTCCAACCATCGCTGTTGGCGGAGATTGAGATCCGGCTGAGTAAACAAATACTTCAGACTTTGATGATCAGTATATATCTCGCATCGATTACCAAGGAGGTAGTGTCGCCACTGCTTCAATGCATAGATCACTGTAGAAAGTTCAAGCCCATGCACTGGATAGTTTTCTTCATGTGGACACAATTGACGCGAAGCATACGCAATTACTCTTCGCTCTTGCATTAGGACACAACCTAATCCTTGACGAGAGGCGTCGCAATAAATCACAAAGTCCTTGCGAGAATCCGGAGGAGCAAGCACTGGAGCAGAAGTTAGCTTGTCCTTGAGAGTCTGGAAACTTTCCTGACATTTGTCTATCCACTCAAACTTAACGCCTTTGTGAAGCAGGTTAGTCAGAGGCTTAGCAATCTTGGAAAAGTTCTCAACAAATCGACAGCAATAGCTTGCGAGGCCAAGAAAACTTCTCACTTGCTTGATGTTCTTCGGAGGAGTCCAGTCTAGAATAGCCTGAATTCGTTCCGGGTTAACAGCAATTCCATCCTTGGATATCACATGTCCAAGGTAGGTTACTTCAGAAAGCCAGAATTCACATTTAGAGTATTTGGCATACAACTGGTGTTCTCGGAGCCTTTCCAGTACAAGACGAAGGTGTTCAGCATGCTCTTCCTTATTCTTTGAATATACCAGAATATCATCTAGATATACCACGACGAACTTGTCGAGGTAATCCATGAAGATGTAATTCATCATGCGGGAGAACGTAGCTGGAGCATTTGTTAAGCCAAATGACATGACAGTGTACTCATAAGAGCCATAGCGAGTAAGAAATGCAGTCTTGGGAATATCCTCTTCGTGGACACGGATCTGGTGATAACCCAACCTCAAGTCGAGTTTAGAAAACACTGATGATCTAGCAAGTTGATCATACAAATCATTGATCCGAGGAAGTGGATACTTATTCTGAATGGTTGCCTGGTTGATAGGACGGTAATCTTGGACCAACCTATTTGTACCATCTTTCTTTTTGACAAAGAGAGAAGGTGCTCCCTAGGCAGAGGAACTTGGACGGATAAAGCCTTTGCTGAGTGATTTTTCGATTTCCTCCTTAAGCTCTAGAAGTTCATGCGGTGGCATCTTGTAAGGACGCTTCGCAATAGGAGTAGTGCCTGGCTTCAAATCGATAACAAACTCGATGGCTCGAACAGGGGGTATTCCTGGAAGTTCTTCCGGAAAGACGTCTTGAAAGTCACAAACGACCGGGATGTTCTCGATTCCCTCAAGTGGAGAAGCGTTCAACGCATTTAGCGCGTAGATTTGAGCCTTAGTATTTTGAGTTATCTGGGCACGGTAAGTCACTAGCTCATCTGATGGGTGTAGGAGATGTACAACTTTAGTGGCACAATTGATTGAGGCGTAATGAGCCTTCAGCGAATCCATTCCCAGAATGAGGTCAATACCGCTAGACTTTAGCATAATGGGGGAAGCAAGAAATTTCAACCTCTCAATCTCAATGGTGACTTCGGGGCTGAATAAAGATGTTTGACATTGACCCGCGGGAGTGTTTACCATTAAAGATTGGTGTAGCGTTTCGCATTTAACGTCATGCATGAGTGCAAAATGTTCTGACATGAATGAATGAGATGCTCCTGAATCAAATAAAACAGAAGCTAGTACTGAATTAACAGGAAGTGTACCCATCACAGTAGCTGGTTACTCTGGGTCTTCACTCATGTTGACAAGATAAGCCTGACCACGACCATAAGGTCTGGCATTGTTGTTACGAGGCTGATTGTTGCCACGAGCATTAGCAGGCAGAGCCAGTTGATTCTGATTCTGGTAGCAGTTCCTGGCAAGAAGACCTAGTTTGCCACACTTGTAACACATCCCATCATTGGGATTGGGAGCAGGAGCTCGGGGTGGTGCAACTCGAAGAGGCTGCCTCAGTGGTGGAGGAGGCAGACATGATGCAGCATGGTACGGCCTTGGTGCAGGTGCAGTTGGATGATACATACTGTGGGGAATCCAGATACGGCGCTTCTGAGCTGAGCTCGATGATGAGCCAACATCACGATAGCGCTTCTGTGACTCCTTGTGCTTGATCTGAGCAGTCTCAACCAGAATAGCCTTGTTCACAAGGGTAGCAAAGTCGGTGAAGTCTTGAGCAGCAAGTGCAAGCTCGATATCTGGGTGGAGTCCACTACGGAACTTCTCTTGTCTACGAGCATCTGTGGCGATGTCTTCTTCGGCATAGCGGGATAGGATAAGGAATTCCCGCTGATAGGCTTGGACAGTCTTGTTGCCCTGAGTGAGGTTGTGGGACTGGGTTTCATCTGGTCCATGATTCCCTAAGGAATATATCGGGAACGAAAAGCAGCCTGGAACTCAGGCCAAGTAATGGCTGTTCCAGCAGGCAGTGTACGCTTGTGTGTGTCCCACCATTGAGCAGCGGGACCCTTTAAGAAAAAGGACGGGAAGGTGACAAAGTTGGCAGGGGAGACATTTGCAGACTCCATCTCGTGAGTGATGTCACGAATCCAGTCATCAGCATCCAGTGGCTTATCAGAGTTGCGAAACTGAGTGGGGTTAAGACGCACATATTCCGTCAGAGTTATTGAGGCAGGGTTCTGGTCCTGGTTGTTCTGATGCGGGAACTGAGCCATAATCCCAGTCATGAACTGACGGTTGAGCTCAAATTGTTGCATCATAGCTACCATATAATCTGGTGGTGGTGGGTGTTCAGGGGCACGACCACGACCACGACCACCTGGTCTAACCATCCTGTTAAGTTTCAACAGGGGTAGTTTAGTAAAAGCATTTGCTAGTGTTTAGCGACAAGCATGATGTAACACGACAAGAATTGAGCAGTGTAATAGATACTTAACAGTAGTCAATTAGGACGTACATATCCATACACTGAGTCGGGTACATGCGGACAGCATAACGGCGCAAATTTAAAAGCTAGACATGCTAGGTGGCGCGCAGACACGCGGTAAGGAAATACACAACGAGACATAGCAAAGGCTACATCAACATCAGAGAAAACTGCTGGAGCGAGGAATCTGCAAGTGACAACACAGGGTGCCCTCGATAAAAGGGATCCTGCAAGCAGAACCTGGCCCACAATCTTGAAGAAAGGGGGTAATTTCAGAACTCCAGGTGGATGTGATCACGAGAACCTAATGTTGGAGTTAGTAAAATTTTAACCCGAAAGGAAGAGAGATCAGAGTCCCAGAGTATAGACGAGGAATAAAAGATCCTAATACCACCCAATTGGCAACGTGGGCTCATAAGCCACACAGCCAAGTTAGTAAAACAGTTTTGGACGACTAGACTCAACTTCGACCAAGGAGTTGGAAAGGGGATCCTACAGGTAGTCAGCTCTGATACCAACCTGTGATGCCCCGGCTTAATCGTGCACTAATCATACATGCAAATGCACAGGATCAAGCCTAAGGACTCACTTGAAGATATCATAACACAACTCTAAAACATAAATGAAGTCATACAAGCTTTATATTACAAGCCAGGGGCCTCGAGGGCTCGAATACAAAAGCTCGCATACAAGCATCAGCGGAAGCATCAGATATCTGAGTACAGATATAAAAGATAAAATAGTTAGGCCATTAAAAGGCCGGGCAAAAGAAAACACTACGATCGAAAAGGCACAGGCCTCCTGCCTGGGACCCTCCGATCCTACTCCTTGTCGTCGGCAAGCTCGTAGTAGTAACCACCCTCGGGGTAGTAGCAGTGATCATCGACAGGGGCAGCTGGCTCCGGGGCTCCGTCATCTGGCCGCATCAAAAGGATATGGGGAAAAAGAGGAAGCAATGCAACCATGAGTACTCATCCGAAGTACTCAGCAAGCAAGGATCTACACTACATATGCAACATTATCAAAGGAAGGCTGTATATGTGGACTGGGCTGCAGAAATGCCAGGATAGAGGGAAGGCCTAGTCCTATCAAAGACTAGCATCTTCAGCGGTCTTGCAGCATTAGAAGAGTGTAGATCAGCACAATATAAAGCAGTAGTAGTATTAAGTATCAACCTCGGCCAGAGATCCTTTCTCGACTCCCTGCGAGAAAGCAATCCCAGAGCCCTAATATCCATTTCTCATCATTAAGTTCTAGGTGTATCGATCGGGATACAACTCCGAGCGTCCGTTACCGAGGATCCGGCTATGCATAGATTAGTTCTTCCCTGTAGGGGTGCACCAACTTACCCACGACGCTCGATTAACTCCGGCCGGACACACTTTTCTGGGTCATGCCCGGCCTCGGCCAAATGATACGTCGTAACCCGACCTAGGCTTAAGAGAGAGGTCAGCACGCCAGATCGAACCTATGCCCCTAGGGGTCTTGGGCCATCGCCCCGGGAACTCCTGCACGTTACGTTCACGGCTGAGAGCTGACCTGGCAACCCACAATATCAAGGCGGTTGCTTCACGCGGTCCAACTCAGTGCGCGCCGCTCAGTCGCTGACGTCTATTAAGCTTCGGCTGATTCATACGACGCAGAGTGCCCATAACTGTTCCCACGTGATGGTTAGTGCTATCGGGCCAAAGGCCCACTCGGATCAAATATCCAAATCGTTAGTGTGTTGAGGGATTGCGGTAACGAGCAGAGACTCACGATCAATGAGACCCCGTCGCCCCGTCTTGAGGACTTGCGGCAAGGGGTAAGAATGCCCGGCCACGCCTCGTATTTGTCTCACGGGCACCCTCCAGGTCAACCCATCTCCACATCACTCGCATCTTATGCTCGCTCGGGTACCCCTCAGGGTCGACCCGACTTTCCAAGTAACAGTTGTAAAGTCCAAGTATCCGTGTGTCCATAACATCAGGGAATCTGAGGTATCACCCTCGTTGGATTCCTACTCGATGTATCTGTCAAGGTGAACTTAGGAGGAATCACCCTCGAGGTTCACACTTGAGGTGTTGCACGACGGCATCATTATCGGAAGTGGTGAAGGAGGAATCACCCTCGATGACCACGACCGAATAGCTACTCTACAGAGTTAACACCAGAAGTGCTAAACGAGGTATCACCCTCGGCACTCGATGGTAACACTGCAGTGTCGTACAACTAAGGGGGGTGATGTGCGGTGCTGGGGCCTGGTCGTCGAGTCTTCTGATGATCCAGCGGGGCAACTGGGACAAGTGGGGTCACTGGGGTTCACTAACCAGCCTATTCTAAGCTGTTTAGGATAAGCAGGTGATTATCAAAAGCAGGTTACAAAATCATGTCATGCATCAGAATAGGTAAAGCAGTAACAACAGCAATTCTAATGCAAGCACAAGAGAGAAGAGAATAGGCGATATAGGCATGCTCAAGGGGGGGTGCTTGCCTGGTTGCTCGGTGGCAAAGGCGAGGTCGTCAACGGTGTCGTCGGGCTCCTGAGCTGCGTCGGTCTCGGGAACTGCGTCGGTACCGGGGTCTACCGAGAGAGAAGAGAGGGAGGAAACAAATAAATACACAGCAAACATATGCAACACAGAGCATGCTATGCTAACGTGCAGTGCAGGGTTGCCTAAAGACATGTCTAAATCATTTTAGTTATTTTAGGATTAAAGTTGGATTTATTAACCGGTATATATGCACTATTCATCTACTGGAAACAGGTTAAAATTTGCGGGTTCACCTCCGTAGAGGGTCCCGACACCGAAACAGATGGCACGGTCAAATTCGTCTCATCGTTCTGAGCAACTTTCATATATAAAGTTTTTTTATTCGAGCTACGGTTTTATTTCTACGATTTTTCTAAGTTTTAAAGAATTTCTGGAATTTATTTTATTTATTTAAATCAACATTATCCAGAACAGTGCAGGGTGATGTCAGCGTGATGTAATGGTGATGTCAGCAGTCAACAGTTCGCTGACCAGAGTCAAACCTGACCTATGGGTCCAGTGGGACCCACTGGTCAGTGACTCGGCTAATTAAACAGAGTTGGTTTAAACTAATTAACCTAATTAGCAGGTGGGTCCGACTAGTCAGTGACTATCCTAATTACTAATTAAACTTTTAATTTCAAATTAGATTAGTTACGCACGGGACCCACTCGTCAGTGGCCCACGGGTGCCCAGTCAGCACGTTGACTAGGTCAACCCAGTCAACGGGGCCTGTGGGCCCACTGGCAGTGACCCTGGGGTGGCCCTAGGCCAGCCATGTCGGCGGTGGCCAGCGGTTCAACGCCGACGACGTCAAACGCGGTGGCGCGGCTCGGGCGGCGGTCGGGCTTCGCGCACAAGGCACCATTTTGGTCGCCGTTGGGCGCGTTTGAACGGCAAGATGACGACGCGTCAGATGGTGGTGGTCGGAGCGGCTGGGCGGTCGGAGGCGAGCGCTACGACGACGCCGGCGATGAGGTCCTCGGGTGAGCTATGGGAACGGTAGAACGGTGCGCGCGCAGGCGATCTAATTAGCTAGGGATGATCTACATGCGAGCGCGAACACAACGAGCATGAGCCTAAGACCATTTGGTCATCGAAGCCTCGCCGGCGACGAGTTAAGCGGTCGCCGGAGTTCGGCCGTCGAACAAAACGCATAGTGGGGCTCGGGTTCGACAAGGGAAAGGGTCAGGCGGCTTCGCGGAGAAGCCCTGAGCACACCCATGTGTTCAGCTGGCCCTGGGACGGCCAGTTGCCACGGCGGTGTAGGCTCGAGCGGCGGCCGAAGCACGGTGAACACGAAGCGGCAACTACAGGGGCGGAAAAGCTCCGGAGAGAGGGGAAAGACGCGCGGTGGCTCACCTTGCAGGCACAAGGGGGCCCGGCGACAGTTTTGTAGCAGCAAAGCAGCGGGGTTCGTCGGAGCAGATGCGGCAGTCGGAGATTGGGAAGACGGCGATGGCAGCGATTGATGCCGTCTCGGCTCGAATCACTGGTTGTAGTCGATGTAGAGGAACTGGACGGAACTCCTGGACGCTCTTGTTCATCGAGGGAGGGTCGGAGACCACGAGGACGAGCGGTGCACGGCGGCGAGCACTCGGGCTCCTCTCCAGATAGATGGGGAAGGACGGAGGAGGAGGGGAAAGTGAGTGAGGAGGAGCCAGGGGGGATGGACGAGGGGGGTCCTTATCCCCTCGCGGCGCCCGCTGCGTCACGGTGTCGGCAGCTCACCGGTGCGCGCGCGCCCAGCCATGGCCGTGCTGACACGGCGAAGGAGAGAGAGGGAAGAGGGAGAAAAGGGGGCCCAGTGGGCTGGGCTAGTGCACTGTGCACTTAGGCCCAGTCGCACAGTGCCGCTTCTTGCCTTTTTCATTTCTTTTTCTGTTTCTCTGTTAAACCTTCTGTTTTCTATTTCTTTTGCTTTCAAACGACTTTTGTAAAATGTGGCACTTGCCTCAATAATTTACATGCAATATTCCTTACTGCCACAAAAAGTTTGGTGAGTTTTTGAATCCATTTGAATTTTTCAAAAATGGAAAGGCATTTAAAATGCTTCTTTTGGCACTGTTTTAAATGCTTTGGCCCACTTTGACTTGATGGTGATGTTGTCTTCCTTAACATCAAATTGTTTTGGAATATTTGCTAAATGATGAACATTTTTCCAGCAACTTTTGTGCAGCTTGAATTTTCACTTTGAATTTGAGTAGAATTCAGAGAAGGAATTTGAAATGAGATATTAGCCCAACATGATTATCATTGCAAATCACAGTAGCTTAGCATCATCATGATGGATTACTGTAGCACCATTACATAGGGGTGTTACTAGAAACATATACAACTGCTATATTTCCTAGTTCTTAATCATGCTTGGTTTGGATAAATGGGTTTTCCATATGGCTTGAATTAATCTGATGAATCTGCAATGTGCTTATTTTTCATCAACATGTTTTACTGATAGCATGCGAACCCTCACTTAACCTGATGACTAACTACCTTATATGTGTTGCAGGGAAACAATGGGAAGCACTGAGGTTTACAATCGAGGTTAGCACATGCATGGTCCTTTGTCTAATAGCACATTATTGTGCAATTGCAGGAACTATTCTAATATTTAGGTTTTTAACAATTTGGTCTTGCACATGTAGGTCCTGCTATCAGAGGTTTTGACCCACTGTTCGACCCTTTTTGCATATGGGGAAATGAGTTGTCCATGAATATCAGTCAAGTCAAGAAACTCAGAAAGATTGTTAGGATAAAGAATTTAGCGACAAAAAACAACAAGATCTTTGTCTGCACAATAAAGAAGACATCAGTTCACTACAAGATGGTACTAACTATTATACCTTGCCTTTTTTATTCCTTTGCCCCATTTCCAATATAGAGAAGATATTTATGCACATCCTTGTTTTCAGGCCTTTCCAAAGCAGTTCACTGATGATTACCTCTCAAACCACCTCTATGGTCAGGAGGCGAGGAAGGTTTTCATACAACACCCACGGTTCAATATTGAAGTGTTCCTGAAGAGGACGAAGGATGGACGGTCAATCATCCACAGGCACTGGCCTAAAGTTGCAAAGACCTTCAACATCAATGAAGGCTCAATATTCGCCTTCTGCTTCAGCAGTTTTCCAGATGAGATGCATCTGTCTATGTACCGTCTATGATGCTAATTTCGAAAGGTTCTAGATGTTGCATGTGAAACTTGGTGCTGGTGCAGTTGTGTAATGGGGTAGCTGAGTGCTGAAGCTACATGATGTTGTACTCTGATGTATTTCAATTATGAAATCATGCTTCCTTAATATGGAAATGAAATATATTGTGTGCTTAATACAAAATGTCAATTACATTAATAAATGGATTATTAATAATAGGGCAATTAGCCTGCTATTTGGGTTTTTCTATTGCAAACGGTTATTGAGAAAACACCGTGGGCGATGACCTCAGGCAATGCACACAGTTTCTAGGAATAAACCGTGTTGGATCAATGAACAATCACACACGACATCCTCTTGAAAACTGTTTGCGTTAGGCCACCTTGCGCGAACGTTTACCACATAAAAAGTGTGTGTGAAGGATAACCTTTGCCACACAGTTTCTTCTACGCACCGTGTGTGATGCATTCAATAACGCAAACGATAAAATTGTTAATATCGTGAGCAATGGCAATGCTAGCACAAACGATTTAATGGGGATTGCGAACAGAAACGTTTTCTTTGGAGCAACTGTGTGGGATGTATATACGAACAAAAACATACTTCTTGGATTAACTGTGTGGGATGTACATACTAACGGAAACATATTCCTTGGATTGACTATGTGGAATGTACATACAAAAGGAAACGTTTAGCGGGGACTGGCTGTGTAGGATGTACTTACGACCGGAAACGATTTCGCCTGTATAATAGTATTTTTTTAGCACAACTGTATGTATAACCGTATTTGATCGCTCGCCGGTCGCACACGACCTTATTTTGCCGAGCATGTGTGCCAGGAGGGCATATCCCCGACGGTTTCTGGGTCGGGTGGGAAGGAGCCCCCCTATCGCAGTCAGTCACTAGGCGACGTTTCAGAACGCCATCGCGGAAAGGGGTTAAAAACCGTTTCTATAGCACCTCGTTGTACCAGTGACTCCTCTCTAAATGGGAAGGACCATATATCATCGAGGAGGTTTATCGCTCTGGAGCTATCAAAATAAATAATGCCGAAGGTACTAACCCGAAGGTGGTCAATGGGCAAAGAATTAAACACTATATCTTAGGTACGCCTATCAATGTTGAAAGCAATATTATTCAAACCATGACACCGGAGGAAGACATAAAAGAAACCTTCCGGAACACTCCAGAATCCCTAAAAAGAGGAGGTACGTGATACGGTAAGTAAACAGACTTCGAAAAATCCGCAAAAATATTTTCTGTCAGTATTAGAATATTTTAAAAATTAGGAAAATAAGAAACAGCTAGGAAGGCACCCGAGGGGGGCACAAGACACCAGGGCGCGCCAGGGTCCCTTGGCGCGCCCAGGTGGGTTGTGCCCACCTTAGGAACCTTCCCGACTCCGTTTTCCTCTCGTTTGCTTGTTTCCCAAGATAAAAAAATCTTTATATACCCCCCGAACGTATTGACCACCGTATCGCGGAGAAATCTTCTGTTCTTCTTTCTTGCTGTTTTCTGGCAGATCTGAAAATATGTCATCCCAAGATTCGGAAGAGGATTGCCCAGTTTCTTATCGGCCTTTGGATAAAAATATCTTCAAGGACACCTATCCCTATATATGGTTCACCGATGAGGAAGATGAAGATGAATCAGTCCCTCCTCGTTTCAAGCAAGAAAGCAAGCAGGCATTATGCAAGAGGATAATAAAGCTTGAGATGGAGAACAAGGAGTTGAGGATAGATAATTTTACCCTTCGATGCAAGGTGGATAAGATCGCTACTACCTCATCACCACCACCACCTTCTTCATCACCAAAGGAGACTTGAGTTCATGGTATGGGCACTCCCCTTGGCTTGTGCCAAGCTTGGGGGAGGTGCCCCGGTATCGTATCATCACCACTATCTTTGCTTTCATCTATTTTAGTTCGATCTTTAGTTATCCTATGATTTAGTTGAATAAAAGTTTAGTTTGATCTTTACTTTTCGAGTGTTTGCTTAGTGATCTATCTATCGATGTAATCATGTGCGAGCTATATAATAAAGAGTAGTTTGAGTTTTGTTTCTTTACTTTAATGTTTCAATAAAAGAAAAGAGAATAGATGGAAAACATCATATACTAATCTTATGGTAAGTTATGACATCACATAAGGAAGAGTATAAGTGGTAAAAATTATTGGAGATTGACAAACATAGCATTGGTTAATGATGCAATTCATGAAAGAATTAATAAGGGAATTGAAGATTCACATGCAAATACACTATCTTGGACATCTTTTATGATTGTGAGCCCCCATTAAATATTTTGTGTCAAAATAGTTGATGTTGGACAAGGAAGACAACGTAATGATTTATGTCTGTTCATATTCACATTGAAGTTATATTGTCATATATCCTTTAACATGTGGTGCTTGCTCAATATCTTTTCTAGCCAACAATTCCGCACTAAGTAGAGATACTACTTGTGCATCCAAAACCCCTCAACCCAAATCTTATTTTGAGAGTCCACCATACCTACCTATGGATTGAGTAAGATCCTTCAAGTAAGTTGTCATCGGTGCAATAAGGCTATAAAAATTGCTTCTAAATGTGTTGGATCATTTAGTGTAAGAGAAAATTGAGCGTTGTACGAACTTGTGATGGCAAAATAATAAAAGCGACAGACTGCATAATAAAGGTTGCCATCATAAGGGGCAATAGAACGTGACATTCTTTTGCATTAAGGGATTTGGCATACAAACAAATAAGCGCATGACAACCTCTGCTTCCCTCTGCGAAGGGCCTATCTTTTACTTTTATGCATTTACCTTTATGTTAGAGTCAAAGTATTCTTCCTATTCCTTTTTATTTTCTATTTTTGCAACCATCATCTGGTGAGGAAAGATCTAGGCACATATATCCAGTTGGATATGAGTAGGCATGAGTTATTATTGTTGACATCACCCTTGAGGTGAGTACGTTGGGAGGCGAAACTATAAGCCCCTATCTTTCTATATGTCCGGTTGAAATTTTTGTTCATGGGTATGCTGTGAGTGTTAGCAATCATAGAAGATTAAAGGATGGTTGACTAGTGGACCTGCCTAAAGGCTCCGATACATGACCTTTCCTGAAAATATGATGAATTGTAGTTGCAAAGTTGACTGAGAAAATAGTTTGTTGGTTTTCAATAAGGTTAATGCTTTATACTTCAATGTTGTGATGAATTGTTACTTGTTCATGAGAAGTTATATGATAAAGTTCCTTGCTGTTATAATGATATGCATGATGCTTCAATGTCCGTATTTTGTTTTTATCGACACCTCTCTCTCTAAGCATGTGGACATGTTTTTTGATTTCGGTTTTCGCTTGAGGACAAGTGAGGTCTAAGCTTGGGGGAGTTGATACGTCCATTTTGCATCATGTTTTCCTACTTTTATTTATAATGTTTTTATGCATAATAATGCTTTTGGGAGTAATTCTAATGCCTTTTCCCTCATAATATGCAAGGTTTACACAAACATGGAGAATACCGGCAACTGGAATTCTGGACCTGGAAAAGCTACGTCAGAGTTACCTATTCTGCACATCTCCAAATGAGCTGAAAATTTACGGAGAATTGTTTTGGAATATATGAAGAATATTGGAGCAAATAACTACCCGAGGGGGCCCACCAGGTGGGCACAACCCACCTGGGCGCGCCAGGGTGCCCATGCACGCCCTGGTGGGTTGTGCCCCCCTCAGCCCACCTCCGGTGCCCCTCTTCTTGTATATAAGTCATTTTGACCTAGAAAAAATAAGGAGAGGACTTTCGGGACGAAGCGCCGCCGTCTCGAGGCGGAACTTGGGCAGGAGCACTTTTGCCCTCCGGTGGAGCTATTCCGCCGGGGGAACTTCCCTCACAGAGGGGGAAATCATCGTCATCGTAATCACCAACAACTCTCCCAGCTTTGGGAGGGCCATCTCCATCAACATCTTCAACAGCACCATCTCCTCTCAAAGCCTAGTTCATCTCTTGTGTTCAATCTTTGTACCGGAACCCTAGATTGGTGCTTGTGGGTGACTAGTAGTGTTGATTACATCTTGTAGTTGATTACTCTATGGTTTATTTGGTGGAAGATTATATGTTCAGATCCATTATGCTATTTAATACCCCTCTGATCTTGAGCATGATAATTAGTTGTGAGTAGTTACTTTTGTTCTTGAGGTCACGGGAGAAGTCATGTTGCAAGTAATCATGTGAACTTGATATGTGTTCGATATTTTGATGATATGTATGTTGTGATTCCCTTAGTGGTGTCATGTGAATGTCGACTACATGGCACTTCACCATATTTGGGCCTAAGGGAATGCATTGTGGAGTAGTTATTAGATGATGGGTTGCTAGAGTGACAGAAGCTTAAACCCTAGTTTATGCGCTACTTCGTAAGGGACAGATTTGGATCCAAAAGTTTAATGCTATGGTTAGATTTTATCTTAATACTTTTCTCGTAGTTGCGGATGCTTGCGAGGAGGTTAATCATAAGTAGAACGTTTGTTCAAGTAAGAACATCACCTAAGCACCGGTCCACCCATATATCAAATTATCAAAGTAGCGAACACGAATCAAACCAACATGATGAAAGTGATATGATGAAATTCCCGTGTACCCTCAAGAATGCTTTGCTTATCATAAGAGACCATTTTTGCCTGTCCTTTGCCTCAAAAGGATTGGGCTACCTTGCTGCATATTATTTACCGTTACCGTTACTTGCTCATTACAAATTATCTTGCTATCAAACAATCTATTACTGACTATTTCAGTGCTTGCAGAAAATACCTTGCTAAGAACCACTTGTCATTTCCTTCTGCTCCTCGTTGGGTTTGACACTCTTACTTATCGAAAGGACTATGATTGATCCCCTATACTTGTGGGTCATCAGTTAGGCCGTTGGCGACTCTCGAAGCCAGGCCTCAGACAGGCCCACGTGATCAAGACGCAGGACCGGAGGGGCGGCTGACAAGATGGGTCGGCTTAAGAACCAGGGCCAGAAGACACTGCGTGGCCCGGAGGTGTAAGCCGCCCGTTGATGACTTGTCATAGAAGGCAAGGCGACTTAGAGTTAGGATAGGTCACAGAACATGACCTGACCCGGACTCTTGTAAGCCGGTGGCCTCGACCTATATATAAAGGCGAGTCCCCGGCATAGAGTTAGGCAAGTTACAATCAATCGAAAGCTAGGTCAAGCGAATCCGCTCCCTTGTAATCAATACTCAAGCAATAAGCAACAAGAGCAGGAGTAGGCTTTTACCTCCACCGTGAGGGGACGAACCTGGGTAACCTTATGTCTCTCGTCCCGCTCAACCCCGACAAGTTAATCACCGTCGCGATGGCCTCGCACCTAAGTCCTTTCACTAGGGCACCTGCCGTGACAAAACCACGACAGTTGGCGCCCACCATGGGGCCAGCGCATGGTGGTTTCGAGTTCTTGAAGGGCTTTTTCCCAGGGATCGAGGGATACGCCGTTGGCAGGATGACCAAGAGTTGTCGCGACCAGCTCTACATCGACGATGCTGGATGGGGCCCGGAGGCCGACTCAATCAAGTACGTGTACCGGGTCCCCTTCGGCGAAATCCACGTCTTCGTTGGCAAGATCAATGGATCTGAGCCTGAGCCGGACATCTGCACCGACATCATCGAGCCGGCTCGACGCACTCAACCCACCCGGGTCAAAGCCGGGCGGAAGCACGCTTTCGTAGGCTTCACGCAAGGTGTGGAACTTGCGGAAGATTCTGCATCTGGAGGAGAGACACTCATCTACTCTGGTGATGAGTCCTCGACCGGAGAGACGGAGTCAATCTACCAGCTTCAAGACGGCAGGCTTGGGGGCTGTTTCGATGGCAACAATATTCCGGACCCCTATGAGCCGCCGTGCCGAGCCGCCATCTTCATGGCAGGCACGGCGCCGGCTCTCACCAACACGACGGCCGGAGCAACAACAGCTTCTGACCCCTCAGGGTCCGGCTCAGTCAGGCCGCCGACTCAAGTCCTATCTGAGTTGATGAATGAGTTAACTACCTTAATGGCAACAGAAGTCAGCGCTGCAAATCAAGCAAAACGAAATGCAGAGATTGCAAAAATTTGTGAGCAGATGACCAAAGTTCAGGAGGATATCAATGCTGAGAACATCCAGACGGCTGCGCTAGAAGCTCAGGTTGATGCAGAGGCACTACGCCTGAAGGCAGAGGCTTGGCGTCTAAATTTGGACCAGAACGCATCTAATGCAGTGTTCCGGAGAAGGCACCAGAGTCGTTTACCATTGGTGTACGACCCGACACGCCTGTTTGACACACCTGGAGCGGGGCCAAGCACACCGGAAACGCGGGTTATCCCCCAGTCAAACCCAGATGTGCCAGGAAGCCGAGCGGCGGCTCAACCCTATCAGCCCGAGCCGACACGGAGAGAAGGGCCGAGGACCAACCCGCCCCCTGTTCAAACACCACCACATCGTTTTCTGACACCACCTGGGCATTTTTCCAACCCGGTGGATAACATGGTAGCGGCGGCAACCCGGCTTGCAGCAATCCCTATCACTGGCGAGTCACTAGCTGCAGTGGAGACCCGGAATGCGGTGGAGCTCCTACAAATAGCCATCGCGCAACAGGCTACCTACTCATATAGTCGTGATCGTGTGCACTCAACTCCTCTCCCGAGCCGTAGTTACAACCGACATGTTGAGTCGCCCGCGGTATCCAGAAGTGAGCAATGCCGTAACCCACCCCTTAATACATGCACTAATGCTCAACCCATTGTGGATGAGGCCAGAGCCCGCCGAGAGGTGGCAGCAGCTAACTAGGGGGCTTATCAGCAGCCTCCGGTGACCCCTTCAGCCTCGGTGGGAGCCGGGTCAAATTCCAAGACCATTGGAGTACCGTGTCTCGTACCGGCTTTGCGTAACGAGCGCCTACCCAAAGATTTTAAGGGCCCTCGCAAGGTACCCAATTACACGGCGGATCTTCCTCCGGAGGCTTGGATTGAGAGTTATGAGCTGGCCATGGAGATGTTGGACGTCAATGATGTAGTCTGTGCCAAATATTTCACTATGATGTTGGAGGGACTGGCTCGTACATGGTTAAAAAATATGCCTCCCAACTCTGTCAACACTTGGGCGGAATTGAAGGACAGCTTTATCAAGAACTTTCAAGGAACTTGTGAGCAACCAATGACGATTGTTGATTTGGAGCACTATGTGCAGCGAGAGGATGAGTCGGCACATCATTGGGCTCGCCGGGTTGCGACCGTCATTCATTCTTCAGAAAGTATTGGGGCGGCTCAAGCTGTGCTGCTCTTGGAGAAAAACTGTCACTTTGACCCTCTTAAGCAGAAGTTAGGGCGGCTCAAGCGTAAGGGTACAGATATGGGCAAGCTTATGGATGTCCTTACCAGGTATGGCGATTCTGATACTACCAAGGATCCGAGCTCTGATGATGATAAAACTGGTAAAGGAAAGAAAAACGGCGGTGGCAAGGGCCAGCAGCAGCACGCCTCGGTTCAACATGGCAATCAGAATGAACAAGGCAATGAGGGGAAGCGCAAGTACTCTGACGGCGGCTCATATTTTTTGGCTAACACCAACACCGGGTTTAAAAACCAGCATTGCAATGGTAATGGCAAGCCGCCTTTCAGTGGAGGAAAGCCGTTCAATCTTGAGGCAATGCTCAATGACCCCTGCCCAAAACACAGTTATCCCAACAAGCCATCTACTCATGCTTAGAAGGATTGTTACGTCATGCGGGAGTTTAGGAATCAGAACATTCAACAGAATCATGGTAATAATAATGGGCCGCCCGGCGGGTCAGGATCTGGTTTTCAGGGTTCCGGCTTTGGTGGTGGCGGCTCAAATTCTGGATATCAGGGTCAGGGCAACCATGGTCGTCATAATCAACAGTCTGGTCCGGGTAATCAGCAGCAAAATAATCAGTCAGGATATCAGAGTAATCCAAAGCAGCTTAATGGTGGCCAGTATCACGTCTTCACTACGAACACGTGCAAACGTGACCAGAAGGTCCATAAGCGAGCAGTTAACATGATTGAGCCAGCAGTGCCTCAATATTTAAGATGGTCAGAGCAGGAAATCACATGGAGCCAGGCGGATCACCCGCCCCGAGTTGATGATTTGGGTCACCTAGCCCTGGTGGTTGCCCCCAGGTGGGTGTTTATAAATTTACAAAGGTGCTTATGGATGGTGGCAGCAGCATCAATATATTGTACTATGATACTTTCCATCAGATGAGTCTGACTGAGAAGGATCTCAAGCCATCCTCCATAGTATTTCATGGAGTGGTGCCTGGCAAGTCGGCTTACCCTGTTGGGAAGATTTCACTTGAAGTGGCTTTTGGTGATGAGTACAATTATAGAGCAGAGACACTGTGGTTTGAGATGGTCAAGATCAAGAGTCCATATCATGCCTTGTTTGGACGGCCGACTTATGCTAAATTCATGGCTCGCCCTTGTTATGTGTATCTGCAGCTCAAGATGCCAGGGCTTGAGGGGATAATCACAGTTCACAGGAATCACAAACTCGCCCTAGAGTGCGAGGAAGGAGATGCGGCTTATGCAGAGTCGGCTTGTGCCACGGAGGAGCTTAAATATTACAAAGATAATGTTGACCCGGCTGATATGACCCCTCTGAAGAAGCCACCACGGAGACAGACCCGCCACTTAAGTTTAAGTCAGCGAAGGATACACAGCAAGTTGATTTTGTCCCTGATGATTCTTCTCAACAGTTTACCATTGGGACAGGGATGGATCCCAAATAGGAAAGCGCGCTCATCGAATTCATTCATGAGAATCGAGACATCTTTGCATGGAAGCCTTCTGACATGCCAGGTGTACCGAGAGAGTTCACTGAGCACCAACTTAATATTGATCCTAAGATGAAACCTGTTCGCCAATTCCTTCGTCGTTTTAACGAGGAGAGGTGTAAGGCTATTGGAGAAGAAGTGGCCCGGCTCCTAGTTGCCGGGTTCATAATTGAGGTGTTCCACCCTCAGTGGTTGGCTAACCCGGTCCTTGTGCTAAAGAAAAATGGCACTTGGCGTATGTGTGTGGATTACACAGATCTCAACAAGGCTTGTCCAACCAATCCTTTTGCTCTCCCCCGTATTGACTAGATTTTGGATGCCACGGCGGGTTGTGAGAGTTTGTACTTTCCGGACGCTTATTCTGGTTACCATCAGATCAAGATGGCAGTGGAAGATCAGGAAAAGACAACTTTCATCACCCCCTTTGGAGCTTTCTATTATATGTCTATGCCTTTTGGGCTCAAGAGTGCCCAGGCGACTTACCAGCGTTGTGTTCAAAAATATTTTCATAAGAAGATTGGACATAATGTTCATGCCTGTGTGGATGACATCGTGGTTAAGTCCAGAAAGAAGGAAACCTTGCTTGATGATCTAAAGGAGACCTTTGACAATCTCCGGGTGTACAAGATGATGCTTAACCCGGACAAGTGTGTTTTTGGGGTACGAGCAGAAAAATTGCTAGGTTTTCTGGTCTCAGAATGGGGCATCGAAGCTAACCCGGAGAAGATTGAGACTATTACCTCTCTTTCTAAGCCGGCATGTATCAACGACGTTCAGCGCTTGGCGAGTCGTATTGCAGCCCTGAGCCGGTTCATAAACCATTTTGGAGAGAAGGCAATTCCCTTGTATCAGATGATGAAGAAGACTGATCACTTCATCTAGAGCAATGCTGCTAATGAAGCATTTGAGGCTCTTAAGAAACAATTGGCTGAGTCGCCCATCTTGGCTGCTCCCATAGACAAAGAGCCTTTGCTCCTGTACGTGGCGGCTAATAATAAGGCCGTCAGTGTGGCAGTTGTCATGGAGCACAAGGAGGCGGGTAAAGAGTATCCAGTGCAGCAGCCGGCTTATTATGTCAGTGAAGTTCTCACGGAGTCCAAGCAACGATACCCACATTGGCAGAAGCTGGTGTTTGGGGTGTTCATGGCTAGCCGAAAGCTTAAGCATTATTTTCTGGGACATCCGATTACGGTGGTTAGGTCTGCTCCACTTAGTGACATCATTCAAAACAGAGAGGCTACAGGCCGGGTTGCTAAGTGGGCAATTCAACTTAGACCGCACCATCTGAAGTATGTGCCCAGAACAACCATCAAGTCTCAAGCTTTGGTGGATTTTATAAATGACCGGACAGAGCTACAAACAACTGAGGAGAAGCCTGACAATACATATTGGACTATACACCTTGACGGGTCCAGGCAGTTGGAAGGCACGGGGGCTGGAGTTATTTTGGAATTTCCACGAGGTGATAAAATTTGATATGTTTTAAGGCTTACGTTGTTCTCTTGTACTAACAATGCAGCTGAGTATGAAGCTTTGATCCATGGACTACGAATGGCCAAGGAGATGAACTTGAGCTGGGTTAGGTGTCTGGGCGACTCAGACTTGGTAGCACAGCAAGTTTCAGGAAAGTGGAATTCTAAAGACCCGCTTATGGTGGCTTTGTTGGGAAATATTGCATGGAAAACATAATTTTTTCTACGCACACGCAAGATCTATCCATGGAGATGCATAGCAATGAGGGGGGAGAGTGTGTCTACATACCCTCGTTGACCATTAGCGGAAGCATTTATTCAACGCGGTTGATGTAGTTGTACACCTTCGCGATCCTCCCGATCAAGTACCAAACGTACGACACCTCCGCGTTCTGCACACGTTCAGCTCGGTGTCGTCCTCGCCGTCTTGATCCAGCAAGCGGGGCGAGATAGTAGATGAGGTCTGTCAGCACGACGGTGTGGTGACGGTGGTGGTGAAGCAATCCTACAGGGCTTCGCCTAAGCACTGCGACGATCTAGAGCGGAGGAGTAAACTAGAGGCGGAGGGGTGCCGACACACGGCGTGGAATAAGCTGTGTATTGTGTGGCACCCGTCCCCCACATCTCTACTCCTAATGGAGCAGTTGATAGGATTGTGTCCAGGTTTTTTTTCGTCTCACCACTTTTGTCCGGTTTTTTTCCGTCCTCCTCCCACCTCCCTCGCACAAAAAAAACCGTATGAATCGGACGAGCTTGGAGCAACGACCCCTCACACGAAGAAAAAAACTGACGATCTCTCCCCGCGCCTGGGAGCTCAATCTGGATCTTCTCGGCGGCGGCGGCTCCTCCCTCGCTCCGCGCACCGACGCATCCCCCGGAGCCCTCCCCACCTCCTCCCTTCTCAGCGCCCACATCGCGACCCCTGTGGCTACTCCACTCTTGAGGCGTCGTGGAGGTGACGGAAGCCCGACGGCGTTGGCTTGCCGAAGATGAAGAAGACAGCCAGGTGCTGCGGTACTCGGGAGGTGGAATTGGCGACGGAGGTGGCTCCACCTGGATGTCGCGGACCTCCCACTGGATGGAATCCAAGCGGGACGATGTGCTTCAGTGGTCAACGGTGGCTGCGCGGGATGCAGTATGGTATGGCTCGGGCATCTCGAGGAGGGGCTCTCTTCGCAAGGCCTCCTCCATGCCAGTACGTTCTCTGATCCGAACCTTCTTCTCTTTGCTCACGCACGCACAGACGTAGCTGACCCATCGTTGAACAGCAGCGGAGGTGTTCGAGGAGTCTGTCCCTGGGCTGCGCGTGAAGCACGTCGACGTCTCCGTCTTGCCATTGCTCAACACCGCCCTGCCGGCTGGGGTCCTTATTTGCCATCGAGGCCTTCCGCAACAGGGTCCATGATGCCTGATTGCTTCCTCTTCGGCTGGATTGGGGTCCAACCACCCAGTAAGCTATGCCTCATCTTCCGTCTTCTTTCTTAAATTTTCTATGGTTCTTGGTCTGATTCTCAATAAAGAGCTCAAACTCGTCTTGAGTTTTTGGTTGTGACCTGCCCTATTTTGTTGGTACAGATTTTTGTACTACTGTCTTGAGTGGCAAATATTTACTGAGATTGGATAATAGGTATACTGTTTTTCTATTTCAAGACTTCCTGTGATTTCTTCCTGGTCTATGTCAATTTATTTATTTTTCTGAATAATTTACCAACACAATGCAGGTTGATGTGCGTAGCACGTGTTAACAAAATCTCAATTATCTGCATGGTATATATATCTCTAATCATTGTCTTTTCCAGAATGAAGAGAAGGTATGAGAAATATAATACTAATATTCCCTATGCATTTGACATTTAACTTTTACCAGATTCTTGGATTCTTCAAAATCATGTCTATTAGTGTTTCTTTTATATATATATGCATGATCTTTCCTTTTGAAATTCTCATTATATGCATGATTTTTGCTACTGCTGGCCTTGAATTGCCACTGATTTGGGCCACCTTGTTGAATGATTCTTGCACGCATGTGTTTCGTTGGTGTTTTGCTGCATGTGGGGAGCATAAACTGGAAGAACGTGTGCAGCAGGCATCGCTGCTGCGCTGGACGACATTGTGCGAGGCCATGGCCATGGACGATGTGCTGTTGGAGAACGGCGCAGGGCTAAGGTAGTCGATGTGAACGACCACTGGGTATGTAATGGTTTAGTCCTCCTGAATTTCCACTCTGTTTTTTAGTCCCGTGTAGTGTTGTTCAATTTGGGCAGGGCTTACATTCTCTCATAGTATCAGACCAAACAAGGTCTCATAAGCTTGGCCGTTGTTTTGTTCGAAAAATAAAAACAGCCATCATCGAGGAAAGAGTCATTCTCACATAGCGATTTGTTTGCCTCCTTGCAGAATTCCAATTGCTTTTGGATTCGTATGATGCAGCCTACATGTTCCCATCACCCAGTAAAATATAGGTATCAATTATTGCATCTCAGTTTATATTATGCATCCCTGCTGACAGTTTCATTGTTAAGTAGGAACGAAGATTACATTTATAAATGATATATATATATATATATGTAATTGTGTGCTGCATTCTTGCTGCTTCCAGTAGATGTACTATCTTTTCAGCTTTGACTTTTAAAGCATTTTTGCTAACAAGAAGCTTATCAGTCGTAATGTTCAGCACCTACATTACCTGATGGTCATGTAGTGCTATGGATTGGCGATTAAAGAAACGCCGAGCATATTAATGTGGGAAATAGATATACAATATGTTATAAAGGAAAAGACAAGTAATTATTGGGTGTGAAAGATCAGGATGGAAGCATTTTTTTTTTGCTATCATATGAATTATTGAATACAATCTGGTATTCAACCCCTCAAAATTAGATTTAATTCATGCTCGTACACCATCACTTATACAAGAAAAGAGAAGTATTTCTAAGGCTACTCTATATCTTATTTTTTCTTTCACATCATATACATTATCAGTTATATGTTTGCCTGGGTAGGAAAGTAACAATCAATCCCTCAAAATAAAAGGAAACTAATGATCAAGACCTTAGCTGGCTGACGGTAAGTCCATTCGTTCTCTTCCTATTATTATTTTTTAGTTATTTTTCTATTCTCATGGGTAGGTTTCTTGTGTGTTGTTTTGCTTTAGTTTTGTAGTTGTCACTCCCGTGTATTTCTTCGAAATAAGGGAGTGAAGAAAATCTTAGTGTTAGCATATGCTCAATAATTTACATACTGATTTTTCCTTGGTGGATCTGTTTGTACCTGCTATACTGCCTAACTGATTTCGTTTCAGCCATCATCACAAGTCCGTCGGTCCTATACGATCCTACTATTGCTGATATGTCGCCTTTTTTATCTTCTTTCAGTTTTTTTTGTTTGGCTGTGTGCATCTTAGTTATGCAGAGGAGTTTATCATGATGTTTTTTTTACAGCAAGTTTTCAGACATGGTAAAGTGTTTGATATTCTAACTCACTTTGTGTACGGGTTGGCCAGAGGACTTGTGAGCTGGATGTGCCATTGACACGAGTATGAATTAGGGAGACAGAGAAGAAAAACAAACTATATATTAGATATGATTGATGTTGAACCATCATAATATATATGCCCCTGTTGTAACGCACGGGTAATTAACTATATACTATTAAAGCGAGGCTGTGACTGCGAACTCAGGTCCCCATGGATCTGATATCTCGCGTACATATTTTTTTGGGTGTTTTAAGTCCCAACCCATGCCAGCGCCATCAGCAACTCAACATAAGTTGGAGGGTAACCTCATGCTCCCCATTGTCAAGGAGGAGTGCACTGTTGAGATCAATGCCGGGATCCGCAGGTACTACTGTTCAGAGTTTTTTTGGCTTTTCTGTTCAGGAAAATGACAACCTCTTATTAAATATGCATTGTTGTTGTTGTTGTTGTTGTTGTTTGAGGTTTCTATCGCGTAGCTTTAGATTAATATTGCCATGCATGAGCTGGCGGCGCAGATGGAAGATCCCATGGGCCAACAGCTGGAGCCTGGACGTGGGTGTCAATGCTCCGTAGCAGACAGTTCAGGTTTACAACAAGCAGCGACTACCAAAATGACCATGGTGAGTGTTGATTCCTAACAATCCATAGGTTATAACATTCACGGCCACATATGACTAGCCTATGTCAAATTTACCATCAGAATAGTGAAGTTTTTGCATAATTGGTTTAAACTAAGTTTGACATCCTGGTGCTTATGTTTACAGTAGGTTATAAATGATAGTTGTGATGGAGATGGTTGGCTTTAGTTCCAGTGACGAGTTCGACACAGTGAGCGTTCGCCCGGCTCGGTAGCCGTTTCAATGGCCATGGCATGGCTGGTTGTGGCGTGGGTTCCGCTGTCTTGGACTGGCTACCCTAGATATATCTTGTCTTTCAGTATTGCAATAGTAACATGCCATTGTACATTGCCAATTCAGAAAATTATGGGAATAATAGGAAAGAGTATGCACAAACTTGATTTAGAGAATCCAGCGCTTGATTTGGAGGAGGAAGAATTAAATTTTCCATTGTAGAATTATTTTTCCTTTTTCGGGGTTGCAACAGTAACTGCAATTGTAGGCTATCAGCTGAAAAAATAATGAAAAAGATTAGGAAGGAGCAGGAGTGAACTTTATTTAGAATAATGGAAAATATTTTTCCGGAATAGGAATGGCATCATTTTCCAGGACAGTATTGTATTTCAAAATTTTAATTTGTAGACCAAGCATGCAGGCGTGTAAAAATAGCAGTGGACCGAAGATGAGCAAAGGGTTGTTTGCACCCGGATTATACAGAGGACGTCTCTCAGATAGTTGTATGACGGAGTGACAAAAGTTGCGTTGTCTTTGGCCCGTGTTTATCTGCGGACTGTGCAACGCATTTGGAATAGAGGGAAGATGGTGGTGTACACACCATCAAGACCAAGAAACCTAAGAATTGTGATCGAAAGAGGATTGCCTTTAATACCGATGAGCAAAAGTTTTCCTATCGGTCTGGAAGGTTCGAAAGTATTGCATGACCATGTACGAGAGTAGACAAGTGATGACGTGAAAGAGCAAGCAATATATTGAAAAAGTAATATTCCTCGCTACATTTGCAAGACCTAGGTACGATGATAATGTTATATGTTTTTTTGGTAATTGCGAGACCTAGGTACTATGGTGTGTGTAGTTTTTGAATTTTATTCATGTGGCCTTGAGGTGTAGAAAGTTCTAGCCTGGGGAAAGGTAGTTGGTGTGGAAGTTCTTGCAGGAGAGGGAGGTGATGAAGTTTTACAGGAGAGGGAGGTGGAAGCCGACCTTGCGGAGTTCTTGCATGACTATGTGGCGAACAATGAAAAGATGGAGCTGCTCCTGTGGTTGAATATTGTTGAATCGTTCGTTCATCAATAAGTAAATTATTAAGGTGTCACAAGCTTGTTAGCAAGTGAAATGGACATAGTGATACATATATGTTCAGGCTTATGGACACAAGATAGTGTTGTCAGTCTTAAACATCTTTTTTTTTGCCAGGGTTATATATATATATATATATATTATAATATATTAATCTATATATAATATTATATAATATATATAATATATAATATATATAATATATATATATTATATATATTTTGATGAATACAAATGTGCCACTCCATTCAATTAACACATACTTTGTTATATCATTTCACCTGGAATTATATTATTTGTAATTCCGATTTAACAACGATTCTGTTTTAGTAGCATCCATGTGAATGAAGCTAAAGACAACACTCCTGTCTTTGAAATGGTATATCTTAAGCACATCAAGTAGATCCTAAAATTATTTGGATAATTGCTATTTATGTATACATCATTCAATTACATTGCAAGTGAAGTTGATTAAAATTATTTTTCAGTTGTTGCAGGCTTCTCTATACATGTGAAATTTATGTATTATATTTATATGCGTAGTCAGAGAAAATAATATTTGGCCCATGGCAACGCACGGGCATTCTACTAGTATATATAGGTGTGGGAGAGGAGGAGGCAGCCCTAGGATGCCTCCAATAGGGCCAGCGGCCATCCTAGGGATTTCCTAGTGGTGCACCCCCCCTTTCCATATAATGCACAAGGGAGAAGGAAAGGGGGGAGGCACCCCTTCTCCTTCCTTTCTCCCTTCCGGAGATATGGTAGGAGGAGGTGGCGCCTCCCCCTTCCATCTAATTGGGTGCGGCTGCCTTAAGAGGGGGGGGGGGGGGGGGGCGCACCAGCCCATGTGGGCTGGTGTGTTCCCTCTACATGGCCCAATAAGGCCCAATACTCTCCCGATGCCTCCGGAATCCCTTCCGGTATTCCGATAACTTTCCGGTGCATTCCGAAACCATTCCGGAGACCAAATAGCATCGTCATATATATCAATCTTTACCTTCGGACCATTCCGGAGCTCCTTGTCATGTCCGTGATCTCATCCGGGACTCCGAACAACATTCGGTCACCAAACCACATAACTCATATAATACCAAATCGACATCGAACGTTAAGCGTGCGGACCCTACGGGTTCGAGAACTATGTAGACATGACTGAGACACCTCTCCGGTCAATAAACAATAGCGGAACCTGGATGTCCATATTGGCTCCTACATATTCTACGAAGATCTTTATCGGTCGAACCGTTATGACAACTTACGTAATTCCCTTTGTCCATCGGAATGTTACTTGCCAGAGATTCGATCATCAGTATCTCTATACCTAGTTCAATCTCGTTACCGGCAAGTCTCTTTACTCGTTCCGTAATACATCACCTCGTAACTAACTCCTTTAGTCACTTGCTTGCAAGCTTATGATGTGTATTACCGAGAGGGCCCAGAGATACCTCTCCGATACTCGGAGTGATAAATTCTAATTTCGATATATGCCAACTCAACAAACACCTTCGGAGATACCTGTAGAGTATCTTTATGATCACCCAGTTACATTGTGACGTTTGATAGAACACAAGGTATTCCTCCGGTATTCGGGAGTTGCATAATCTCATAGTCGAAGGAATATGTATTTGACATAAGAAAGCAATAGCAATAAAACTGAACGATCATTATGCTAAGCTAACGGATGGGTCTTGTCCATCACATGGTTAGGAAACCTTAACCATCTTTGATCAACGAGCTAGTCTAGTAGAGGCATACTAGGGACACGGTGTTTGTTTAAGTATTCACACATGTATTTAAGTTTCCGATCAATACAATTCTAGCATGAATAATAAACCTTTATCATGAATAAGGAAATATAAAATAACAACTTTATTATTGCCTCTAGGGCATATTTCCTTCAGTCTCCCACTTGCACTAGAGTCAATAATCTAGTTCACATCGCCATGTGATTAACACCCATAGTTCACATCGCCATGTGACTAACACCCAAAGAGTTTACTAGAGTCAATAATCTAGTTCACATCGCCATGTGATTAACACCCAAAGAGTACTAAGGTGTGATCATGTTTTGCTTGTGAGAGAAGTTTAGTTAATGGGTCTGCCACATTCAGATCCGTGTGTATTTTGCAAGTTTCTATGTCTACAATGCTCTGCATGGAACTACTCTAGCTAATTGCTCCCACTTTCAATATGTATCCAGATTGAGACTCAGAGTCATCCGGATCAGTGTTAAAGCTTGCATCGACGTAACCCTTTACGATGAACTCTTTATCACCTCCATAACCGAGAAATATTTCCTTAGTCCTCTTAGGTAACTAAGGATAATTTTGACCGCTGTCCAGTGATCTACTCCTGGATTACTATTGTACCCCCTTGCCAAACTCATGGTAAGGTACACAATAGGTATGGTACACAGTATGGCATACTTTATAGAACCTATGGCTGAGGCATAGGGAATGACTTTCATTCTCTCTCTATCTTCTGCCGTGGTCGGGCTTTGAGTCTTACTCAACTTCACACCTTGTAACACAGGCAAGAATCCTTTCTTTGACTGATCCATTTTGAACTTCTTCAAAACTTTATCAAGGTATGTCGTTTGTGAAAGTCCAATTAAGCGTCTTGATCTATCTCTATAGATCTTGATGCCCAATATATAAGCAGCTTCACCGAGGTTTTTCATTGAAAAATTCTTATTCAAGTATCCTTTTATGCTATCCAGAAATTCTATATCATTTCCAATCAACAATATGTCATCCACATATAATATCAGAAATGCTACAGAGCTCCCACTCACTTTCTTGTAAATAAAAGCTTCACCGTAAGTCTGTATAAAACCATATACTTTGATCACCTCATCAAAGCATATATTCCAACTCCGAGATGCTTGCACCAGTCCATAGATGGATTAGTGGAGCTTGCACACTTTGTTAGCACCTTTAGGATCGATAAAACCTTCTGGTTGCATCATATACAATTCTTCTTTAAGAAATCCATTAAGGAATGCAGTTTTTGACGTCCATTTGCCAGAATTTATAATCATAAAATGCGGCAATTGCTAACATGATTCGGATAGACTTAAGCATCGCTACGGGTGAGAAAGTCTCATCGTAGTCAACCCCTTGAACTTGTCGAAAACCTTTCGAGACAAGTCGAGCTTTGTAGATTGTGACATTACCATCAGCGTCCTTCTTCCTCTTGAAGATCCATTTATTCTTAATGGCTTACCGATCATCGGGCAAATCCACCAAAGTCCACACTTTGTTCTCATACACGGACCTATCTCAGATTTCATGGCCTCAAGACATCTGTCGGAATCTGGGCTCATCATAGCTTCTTCATAGTTCGTAAGGTCGCCTTGGTCTAATAACATGACTTCCAGGACAGGATTACCATACCACTCTGGTGCGGATCGTGCTCTGGTTGACCTACGAGGTCTAGTAGTAACTTGATCCGAAGTTTCATGATCATCATCATCAACTTCCTCTCTAGTTGGTGTAGGCATCACGGGAACGGATTTCTCTGATGTGCTACTTTCCAATTTGATAGAAGGTACAATTACCTCATCAAGTTTTACTTTCCTCCCACTCACTTCTTTCGAGAGAAACTCCTTCTCTAGAAAGGACCCATTCTTAGCAACAAAGATCTTGCCTTCGGATCTGTGGTAGAAGATGTACCCAATAGTTTTTTAGGGTATCCTATGAAGATGCACTTCTCCGATTTAGGTTCGAGCTTATCAGGCTGAAGCCTTTTGACATAAGCATCGCATCCCTAAACATTAAGAAATGACAGCTTAGGTTTCTTGCCAAACCATAGTTCATACGGTGTTGTCTCAACGGATTTAGACGGTGCCCTATTAAACGTGAATGCGGCTGTCTCTAATGCATAACCCCAAAATGATAGTGGTAAATCGGTAAGAGACATCATAGATCACACCATATCTAATAAAATACGGTTACAACATTCGAACACACCATTACGCTGTGGTGTTCCAGGTGGCGTGAGTTGTGAAATAGTTTGACATTGTTTTAAATGAAGGCCAAACTCGTAACTCAAACATTCGCCTCCACGATCAGATCATAGAAACTTTATTTTCTTGTTACGATGATTCTCTACTTCACTCTGAAAGTCTTTGAACTTTTCAAATGTTTCAGACTTGTGCTTCATCAAGTAGATATACCCATACCTACTCAAATCATCTGTGAAGGTCAGAAAATAACGATACCCGCTGCGTGCTTCAACACTCATCGGACCTCATACATCGGTATGTATTATTTCCAATAAGTCATTAGCTTGCTCCATTGTTCCGGAGAACGGAGTTTTAGTCATCTTGCCCATGAGGCATGGTTCGCAAGTATCAAATGATTCATAATCAAGTGACTCCAAAAGTCCATCTGCATGGAGTTTCTTCATGCGCTTTACACGAACATGACCTAAACGATAGTGCCACAAGTATGTTGCACTATCATTATCAACTTTGCATCTTTTTGGCATCAATATTATGAATATGTGTTTCACTACGATCGAGATTCAATAAACCATTCACATTGGGTGTATGACCATAGAAGGTTTTATTCATGTAAACAGAACAACAATTATTCTCTAACTTAAATGAATAACCGTATTGCAATAAACATGATCTAATCATATTCATGCTCAACGCAAACACCAAATAATATTTATTTAGGTTCAACACTAATCCCGAAGGTAGAGGGAGTGTGCGATGGTGATCATATCAACCTTGGAATCACTTCCAACACACATCGTCACCTCGCACTTAACTAGTCTCTGTTTATTTTGCAACTCCTGTTTCGAATTACTAATTTTAGCAACTGAACCGGTATCGAATACCCAAGTGCTACTACGAACACTAGTAAGGTACACATCAATAACATGTATATCAAATATACTTTTGTTCACTTTGCCATCCTTCTTATCCGCCAAGTATTTGGGGCAGTTTTGCTTCCAGTGACCATTTCCTTTGAAGTAGAAGCACTCAGTTTCAGGCTTGGTCCAACTCTGGGCTTCTTCATGGGAGCGACAACTTGCTTGCCATTCTTCTTGAAGTTCCCTTTCTTTCCCTCGTCCTTTTACTTGAAACTAGTGGTCTTGTTAACCATCAACACTTGATGCTCTTTCTTGATTTCTACCTTCGCTGATTTTAGCATTGCGAAGAGCTCGGGAATGTTTTTCGTCATCCCTTGCATATTATGGTTCATCACGAAGTTCTAGTAGCTTGGTGATAGTGTCTATAGAACTCTGTCAATCACTATCTTATCTGGAAGATTAACTCCCACTTGGTTCAAGCGATTATAGTACCCAGACATTCTAAGTACATGCTCACTGGCTGAGATATTCTCCTCCATTTTGTAGGCAAAGTACTTGTCAGAGGTCTCATACCTCTTAACACGGGCATAAGTCTGAAATACCAATTTCAGCTCTTGGAACATCTCATATGTTCTATGGCGTTCAAAACGTCTTTGAAGCCCCGATTCTAAGCCGTAAAGCATGGCGCACTAAACTATCAAGTAGTCATCATATCGAGCTTGTCAAACGTTCATAACATCTGCATCTGCTCCTGCAATAGGTCTGTCACCCAGCGGTGCATCAAGGACATAATTTTTCTGTGCAGCAATGAGGATAATCGTCAGATCACAGACCTAGTCCGCATTATTGCTACCATCATCTTTCAACTTAGTTTTCTCTAGGAACATATCAAAAATTATAGGGGAGCTAAATCACGAGCTATTGATCTACAACATAGATATGCAAAACTATAAGACTACGTTCATGATAAATTAAGTTCAATTAATCAAATTACTAAAGAACTCCCACTTAAATAGACATCCCTCAAGTCATCTAAGTGATACGTGATCCAAATCAACTAACCCATGTCCGATCATCACGTGAGATGGGGTAGTCATCAATGGTGAACATCTCTACATTGATCATATCTACTATATGATTCACGTTCGACCTTTCGGTCTCCAGTGTTCTGAGACCATGTCTGCACATGCTAGGCTCATCAAGTTTAACCCAAGTATTCTGCATGTGCAAAACTGTCTTACACCCATTGTATGTGAACATAGAGTCTATCACACCCGATCATCACATGGTGTCTCGAAATGACAAACTGTAGCAACGGTGCATACTTAGGGAGAACACTTTTATCTTGAAATTTAGTGAAGGGATCATCTTATAATGCTACCGTCGTTCTAAGTAAAATAAGATGCATAAAAGATAAACATCACATGCAATCAAAATATGTGACATGATATGGCCATCATCATCTTGCGCTTTTGATCTCCATCTCCAAAGCATCATCATGATCTCCATCGTCACCGGCTCGACACCTTGATCTCCATCGTAGCGTCGTGGTCGTCCCGCCAACTATTGCTTCTACAACTATTGCTAACGCATAACGATAAAGTAAAGCAATTACATGGCGTTTGCATTTCATACAATAAAGAGACAACCATAAGGCTCCTGCCGGCTGCTGATAATTTACAAAACATGATCATCTCATACAATAACGTATATCACATCATGTCTTGACCATATCACATCACAACATGCCCTGCAAAAACAAGTTAGATGTCCTCTACTTTGTTGTTGCAAGTTTTACGTGGCTGCTACGGGCTTCTAGCAAGAACCGTTCTTTCCTACGCAAAAACCACAATGGCGTTTCATCAAGTTTGCTGTTTTAACCTTCTTCAAGGACCGGCCATAGTCAAATTCGATTCAACTAAAGTAGGAGAAACAGACACCCGCCAGCCACCTTTATGCAAAACTAGTTGCATGTCAGTCGGTGGAACCGATCTCATGTGCGTGGACATGTAAGGTTGGTCCGGGCCGCTTCATCCCACAATACCGCCGAATCAAAATAAGACGTTGGTGGTAAGCAGTATGACTATCACCACCCACAACTCTTTGTGTTCTATGAGTGCATATCATCTACGCATAGACCTGGCTCGGATGCCACTGTTTGGGAAACGTTGCATGGAAAACAAAAAAAATTCTACGCACACGGAAGATCTATCCATGGAGATGCATAGCAACGAGGGGGGGAGAGTGTGTCTACGTACCCTCGTAGACCATTAGCGGAAGCGTTTATTCAACGCGGTTGATGTAGTTGTACACCTTCGCGATCCTCGCGATCAAGTACCGAACGTACGACACCTCCGCGTTATGCACACGTTCAGCTCGGTGTCGTCCTCGCCGTCTTGATCCAGCAAGCGGGGCGAGGTAGTAGATGAGCTCTGTCAGCATGACGGTGTGGTGACGGTGGTGGTGAAGCAATCCCGCAGGGCTTCGCCTAAGCACTGCGACAATCTAGAGCGGAGGAGTAAACTAGAGGCGGAGGGGTGCCGACACACGGCGTGGAATAAGTTGTGTATTGTGTGGCACCCCTCCCCACATATATATAGGTGTGGAGAGGAGGAGGCAGCCCTAGGACACCTCCAATAGGGCCGGCGGCCACCCTAGGGATTTCCTAGTGGTGCGCCCCCCCCTTTCCATATAATGCACAAGGGAGAAGGAAAGGCGGGAGGCGCCCCTTCTCCTTCCTTTCTCCCTTCCAGAGATATGGTAGGAGGAGGTGGTGCCTCCCCCTTCCATCTAATTGGGTGTGGCTGCCTTAAGGGGGGCACACCAGCCCATGTGGGCTGGTGTGTTCCCTCTACATGGCCCAATAAGGCCCAATACTCTCCCGGTGCCTCCGGAACCCCTTCTGGTATTCCGATAACTTTCCGGTGCATTCGGAAACCATTCCGGAGACCAAATAGCATCGTTCTATATATCAATCTTTACCTCCGGACCATTCCAGAGCTCCTCGTCATGTCCGTGATCTCATCCGGGACTTCGAACAACATTCGGTCACCAAACCACATAACTCATATAATACCAAATCGACATCGAACGTTAAGCGTGCGGACCCTACGGGTTCAAGAACTATGTAGACATGACGGAGACACCTCTCCGGTCACTAACCAATAGCGGAACCTGGATGCCCATATTGGCTCCTACATATTCTACGAAGATCTTTATCGGTCGAACCGTTATGACAACATATGTAATTCCCTTTGTCCATCGGTATGTTACTTGCCCGAGATTCGATCGTCGGTATCTCTATACCTAGTTCAATCTCGTTACTGGCAAGTCTCTTTACTCGTTCCGTAATACATCACCTCGTAACTAACTCCTTTAGTCACTTGCTTGCAAGCTTATGATGTGTATTACCGAGAGGGCCCAGAGATACCTCTCCGATACTAAAGTGACAACTCCTAATTTTGATATATGCTAACTCAACAAGCACCTTCGTAGATACCTGTAGAGCATCTTTATGATCACCCAGTTACATTGTGATGTTTGATAGAACACAAGGTATTCCTCCGGTATTCGGGAGTTGCATAATCTCATAGTCAAAGGAATATGTATTTGACATAAGAAAGCAATAGCAATAAAACTGAACGATCATTATGCTAAGCTAATGGATGGGTCTTGTCCATCACATCATTCTCCTAATGATGTGATCCCATTATCAAATGACAACACATGTCCATGGTTAGGAAACCTTAACCATCTTTGATCAATGAGCTAGTCTAGTAGAGGCATACTAGGGACACGGTGTTTGTTTATGTATTCACACATGTACTTAAGTTTCCAATCAATACAATTCTAGCATGAATAATAAACCTTTATCATGAAAAAGGAAATATAAAATAACAACTTTATTATTGCCTCTAGGGCATATTTCCTTCAGGCTTATCGTCAGGCAGTGAACAATATTGCTGGTCACTTTAAGGGGTACCAAGTGGATCACATAGACCGGCAAAAAAACAAGGCGGCTGATGCACTGTCTCGGCTTGGGTCACAGCGTAAGCTTGTTCCCCCCAATGTGTTCCTTAATGTGCTGCACAATCCTTCTGTTAAATTGCCTTCAGAGGAAGATCTTTCTATCCCTGACCCGGAGGGACAGTTGGTGGCGGCTCTTCGTGCCATCCCTGATTGGACGATGCCTTATCTGGCTTACCTGACTCGAGGTGAGTTATCTCAAGATGAAAATCTGGCTCGATAGATCTCAAGGCGATCCAAGTCTATAACTATTGTCAATGGCGAGTTACACAGATGTAGTGTGACTGGCGTGTTCCAACGCTGTGTTCCCCTAAAGAAGGCTGTGAGATCCTACATGAGATTCATGCGAGTGATTGTGGTCATCATGTCGGGTCACGATCTTTGGTGGCTAAAGCTTTTCGTCATGGGTTTTTCTGGTTGACGGCTCATGCTGATGAAGTGGACATTGTTAGCAAGTGCGATGGGTGTAAAAATTTTGCAAGGCAAGATCATGTGCCGGCTCAGGAATTGCGGATGATACCAATCACCTGGCCATTTGCGGTTTGGGGGCTTGATATGGTCGGGCCGTTCAAGAGGTCTAAAGACAAGAAGACCCACCTTTTGGTGGCAGTTGACAAGTTTACCAAGTGGATTGAAGCAGAGCCAGTTAGCAATTGTGAAGCCGCGACTTTAGTTCAGTTTGTTAAGAAGCTGATGTTCCGCTTTAGTTATCCTCATAGTATCATCACTGATAATGGGACAAATCTGTCTAACGGTGCTATGAAGGAGTTCTGTTAAAGAGAACACATCCGTCTTGATGTGTCATTGGTGGCTCATCCACAGTCCAATGGTCAGGTAGAACGTGCCAACCAAGAGATATTATGAAGGATCAAACCCCAGTTTATGGTTCCTCTGGAACGAACGCCGGGTTGTTGGGTTGAAGAGCTTCCTGCAGTTCTTTGGAGTAACAGGACCACCCCCAACAGATCAACAGGCTACACGCCCTTCTTCATGGTTTACGGTGCTGAGGCGGTTCTCCCAAGTGATATTCGTCATGACTCGCCTAGGGTGGCGGCTTACGTTGAAACAAATAATGAGACAGCGCGTCAGAACGCTCTCGACGCCTTGGATGAAGAACATGACCTCGCAGCATCACGATCGGCGATTTACCAACAAGACCTGCGTCACTATCATAGCTGCAGGGTTCGAAGCCGGACGTTCCAGGAGGGCGAGTTAGTGCTCCGTCTGATTCAAGATCAGACAGGCATGCATAAGCTATCACCCCCTTGGGAAGGACCTTTTGTGGTCAATAAGAACCTCAACAATTGGTCTTAGTATCTCATCGACATACGTGAGCATGATAAGTCACGTACCTCTGAGGAGGAGACCAACAGGCCTTGGAATATTGCTCATCTTCGGCCTTACTATATTTGAGCCGCTGGCTCTAATCATTGTATTTACATATCATGTATATATTTTTTATGATCAATGTAATAAAGCTGACATCCTCAAAACTCGGGGCCTCTGTCATTTCATCTCATATTTACTATGCATGAGTCTTTATTAATTGATCATAAGGTCACTTGGGGGCTTCCAACTCACCGAGTTCAGCTATCTTATCCTCTTGACCGGCAAATAAATGCCATTACATAGGTTAAACCTGCCTGTATGCTTGATGCTACTCCAATAGGTGACCCGCCTTACTCTTGACAGTCAATCTTTTATGACCCTGAACTTGTCAAGGTTAAAACGGCGGCTTATGTCATGAGAGAGCCAGCTTACAGAGAGCGAGGATAAACCTACCTGTTTGTTTGTTGCTTCTTTGAATATGTGACCCGCCGTACTCTTGACAGTCAATCTTTTATGACCCTGAACTAGTCAAGGTTAAAACGGCGGACTATGTCACGAGAGAGCCGGCTTACAGGATAAAACAAGACTATTATGCCAAGCTTCTTTAAAGCAAGACTCGAGCTATAAAAAGCCGGTCTTTTTTTAGCCTATAAGGCCGACTTACAAATATTGTAATATACAAGTTTGTATTGTTTATTTTTTGTCTTTGCCAGAATTTTTCATGTTTTATGCACAAGAACTCAGAAATTCCTGGGTCAGAAGATGCCCGGGTTATCATTGCTCACTATTGAGCTAATTGAGGCCATGAGTCGCCAAATTATCACTTCAAGAATTTTATGACAAGGAGTCATTGGGTTGTTAACCCGCCATTGCTTTTAGCAAAGTGAATGTTGTGATTATAAGTCGCCACTTCAGGCAAAGATGAGTTATAACTTGTTACAGCCTATATGTTTAACATATCAGATGAGCAACCAAGTTCAAGAGGATAGTGCAAAGCAAATATATATAGCAAACTCGCTCAAAATGATTGGTACGACAGTGTTGGACCAAATAAGTGCAACATGCATGAAGGCACGACAAGGCAACCAACTGTTTTTTAACTAATACTATTACAAGGCTACAATTGAGCCCAAAAGTGTTTCAAACAAGTTTTTTAGGAGTTATATCACTCCTTGGAGCCGGCCCTTGTGCCATCCGGGTTAATACCTTCCGGGTCATCACCTGGTTGTTGCCCTGTTGTAGAGGTTCCTGAGCCGGCTCTTCATCGTTTTTTATTTGAAGATTGTCCGACATCAAGTCGACACCAGTTAATGCCTCAAAGATTGCTTCATTGTTGATGAGAGAGGAAGGGTCAATATCATAGGCGAAAATATGCTTACGCCTTTGCGGAGTCAGATCTGCAACGTCAAATGAAGGCGCCTTGATTCGGGTATTATTGCTGTCATAAGCCGGCTGGTACTTCTGCAGATCCAGTTCTTGAGCAAGTTGACACGCTAATGGATACATCTCTCTGATACACTGGGCATAACCTGATTCATTGAAGATAGACCAGTCATCCTTGTATTCTTGAAACCCGCCAGCCATTTCTTTGGGATCCAGCTCCGTTTGATAAGCTTTGGCCTAACCCGGCTATTGCTCCTGCACGGGCGGCTGATCTCTTCAGTTCTTCAATTTTACCGGGGACTGTGGACAGTTGATCCAACACATCCTTGATGAGCTATGCTGGTTTCTTTCCATTGGAAACAGCCACAAGAGTGTGAAGGCTGCCAGCATATAATTTCTCTGTCAAAGTATAGACGGCTTTGAGCTTGACTAGCATGTTTTGCCCAAGGCTGGAACTCCTGGCACCTGTTATACGTTCAAAACAAGAGTCACTAGGCGAGTTAGAATCATATTTAACAAGTCGCCAGGCGAGTTATTTTAATTGATTGACAAACACACTTACCAAAGATGGCAGTAGTCATTTGAGAGATGTGATGTTTTAAGCCGGCCAATTCAGTAGGCACCGGCTTAAGTTGATTTTTGGTGTCTTATGCACATTTCAATAAGGCAGCCCTCTCAGTTTCAAAGGCAGACCTTTCAGCATCAAAGTTTGCCTTGATTTTTTCTAAATCTTCTACAGTCGATTTCAAGGTTGCTTCAACCTTGGCACGATCAGCCTGCTCTGATTCTAAGTTTTTCCTTATACCGGCCAGGTTTGACTCGCCCAGGTTTAGCGCTTCCTGCAACAATTAAAAGAGAGTTATCTTTCAAAAGAAAACAATATGGGATTGCTGATTCAGTTAAGGCAGCTTTGATAGAGATGTTATGACAAGATTATTCAAGTCCCAAAACACATTGCAAGCAATGTCCTTGGCACTTGGGGGCTAATGTACGTCGTTCTTTTCAATCCATATTGAAGAAGACCCGGCTCATCTCATGATGATAAGCCGGCCCTTGGGGGCTACACGATGTTTTCTTTTCAAGCAAGTTTAAATACCCGGCCTATCATTGGCATGGTAACCCGTCCCTTGGGGGATACATGAGATTCTTCAAAATAATTATACTTGAAAGACCCGGCTCATCTCATAAAGAAGAGCCGACTCTTGAGGGCTACAGGCGATTCTTCAAAAAGGGCATATTTGAAAGATCCAACTCATCTTATAAAGATAAGTCGGCCCTTGGGGGCTACACTTTGAGTTGTACAGATTTTTTTGTAAGTCTCAACCATACTCAAGTTTCTCCTATGCTTAAGACTTGGGGGCTACGTAAGTATATATAGCTGGGGATAATGGAATATACCTCATATTTCCTCCGCATCATATTAACCAAGCTCGCCTCCATATCCCGGCTTGTAGCTTGGCGGCTTAAATAGCCAGCGTGAAGTTCTTCAGCACTGAACTCCTCATAATTGAGCAGCTCTAGTTTTGACTTACCCTTCTCCAGCAACGGTGCCTCTTCTTTGGCCGTGTGCTTAGCTAGCATGTTGGACGGCCCTAGCATCCTCTGACTTGCCCCAATAATGGCAATATCATCAGTATTCTCTTCAGGAGGGGTCTCTTCAGTTGGCTTGACAGGAGTTGGAGAAGGAATAGGACTTGGCAGGTCACGATTATCCGCCGGGTTAGCATCAATGCCAATATCCTCGGCGGCTGTTGCTTCAGCTTGTGGCAGCGGGTCATCTTGTTTGTTGTGATGCTCTTCAGGGTTTTCGGTGTTGGCCTCAGGAGTTACCAGCACTTGCTCCTCCGACTCAGAGATTTCGGGGGCCTTGGAAGAGTCACCAACATTTCTTTTCTTGTTCTTGGCTTTGGCCCTATGATCAAGTTGGAATATGAAGGCATGTATGATGTCAAGTTAAGCCGCCAACGAGTTAAGTACAAATACTTACCCCGCGTTTATAACCAAGGGAGGCAGTTGTGTTGAAGACGAGCCGCCCGAAGATGGTGGCGACTCCTGGTAATTTGAATCAGATGGGTTAAGAGGTTGTCTGATAAGGCCTGCTTTAGGTAAAGACAGAGTTGGGCTATTTGGCACCTTGTTAGGCCGCTTGTAGGACGGAGTCAGCCCGGTCATTAGATCGCATGAGCCGCCACTTCGAGTTTGGTGCCTTAGTTCATGCTGAGTTTTCTTCAAAATAAAGTGCGCATCTAAGTGAGCATCTGGATGAGAAATTTTTACTTTTCAGACGACCCGCAGTATTTTCTCTGGAGGTGCGGAATCTAAGCCAGAAGAGATAGGAATTACCTCAGTGTCTTCAGCCCGGCTAGTAGCAGCCTCATCCTGAGAACAAGAGGAGTCAACTAATTCAATAAAGAGTCGGCCAAGAGAGTCGAGTTCTACCTCTGATTGATCATCGGCATCTGCGGACTCGCCCACAACAGCCGGCTCAACTGCAGCAGCCGGCTTGTTCTTCCTTGGCTTGGGGCCAGTCCTGGATTTGGCCATAGCAGTTTTCCTCTTTCTGTTCCAAAAAGCAGATTCGGGCTGTGTAATGAAGAGAGATTGGCAAGTGAGACACAGAATAAATCAAAGATATTTAAGCTGGATATAAAAGAGTACTTATAGCTGGGGCCGGGTTGAGTTTGAAGAACGGTAACAACCCTATCTTATTACAATTTTCTTGAGATTCCCCAAGCAGGGTCTTCACAGTTTTAAAAATCTCCTCGGCGGTAAAATTATCGGAACTATACTGCTGAGGGTCATCTGACTCGCCGAAATATTCGCACATTAAGGCGGGCTAGCGGCTTAAGGGAAGAATTCTCCATGAGACCCAGCACCGGGCTAAGTCAACTCCAGTTAATCCATTGGCTAGCAAGGCCTTTACTTTTGGATAGTGTTGGAGCGCCTCAGTGTGTTCATCTGGAAGGAGCTTACTTGGCGGGTCAAAGTTGATAGGGAGGCGATCAGCCCTATAACCCGGCAGAGGGTTCTCATTAGCCGGGGCAGTATTCTTGTAGTAAAACCAGGTCTTAATCCATCCTTTGGGGTGATTAGGTAGAGTAGCAGCAGGAAACCCGCCGTCCCTACGTCTTTGGATTGAGATTCCACCCAATTCTTGACTTGGGCCATCTGCGCACTCAGTTTGGTGATTCATGTACAAGAATTCTTTGAAGAGCGCGACAGTGGGCTCTATTTGCAGATATACCTCGCAGAGAATTTGGAAGTGACAGAGATTTGATATTGAATTTGGGCCTATGTCTTGAGGATGTAGGCTGAAATAGTGCAAGACGTCCCGAAAGAACTTTGACCCGGGCGGCGTAAAGCCTCTGAGAATATGATCATGTGGCACCCCGGCTCAGAGAAGACTGGAACGCCCCGTATTCCAGCCCAGGGACAAGTCCTCTGGAATACGGCACTGTTGGCATAGAACAAATCAGCTCTTTATTACAATGGATAAGGTTACAAAGAGTACAAGGATTACATCGGCACGGCGACACTACGCCTGCCCGGGGTAGCTCTATGCTAACAGTGGAGTAACTCTCTCGGCAGCGGAACAGCGATGGCAGTGATGGACTCCACTCCACAGGGACTCTGGCTAGAACGTGTATCCTAGGTCGCAAACTCGGGATCCTCGACAAGCAAGCAATCATGGCATGACCTGCAAACTGGCATGACACGCCAGGTGAGTACTTTGAATGTACTCGCAAGCTCACAACAAACATCAACATTAAGGCAAGACAACATCACAGCAAGATAGCTACTGAAGTAGATGCAGTAAGGTAAAGCATATTTAATCCATACTCCGAATAATCTCAGGATCCAATCCGAATCTGTTCCAAATCCAATCCATATCATGTGGTCATCCGACCACTCATCTCATAGCCATCCCATGGCTAACATATCATATTCCTGATACCGTCTGCAATACAAGTCTGACAAACTTACTCTCTTCCGGGTTGCCTCACAACCCTCAGAATACTAATGATCCACCGAGTACTTCCGATCTTACGACGAGTTCTTCCATCCTTATCACTACTATGGTTGACCACCTAAATAGGTCTGGACGGACTGTCCAATACCGTGGACATGGCTATTCGAATAGATTTTACACTCTACAGAGGTTGCGCACTTTACCCACACCATGGAGCACCTGACCTCGTGATCCCATTCGGGTGGACCAGCGTTGCTCCAACGAAACCCGCCTGACCCGTGACTCTCCCATCGTACCACCGGCAATCATCCTCCCCCGGAGTCCTGCCCTGGGTGGCCCCTGTGTCACCGCGTGACACCTGCCACCATCGTGGCTAATAAACTGTCCCAAACAGGGACCTGGTACCATATAACTCAACTGGCTCACAAGGTTATCGCCGCCTACCGGGCCAGGGTAGCGCGCACGCATAACCTTCCCTGTCAGGCGGTACCGGTGAAAGAGCACGCGATCAGACCAAGTCAAGGCCGTCTCATACCGACAAATGTGGCTGCACGGATAAGTCCGGACAGGTGACTCTGGATCAACCATGAAGTATCTAATCTCCGAACAATCTCTGTCATGGCTGACACTCCGATATCATAGCAATCCAAGTCAAAACGATATCTGGCTAGAAATCCGGTAACCGGTATGCTTAAGCCACTGCTACTAACTCATCTCCACGAACTGCCGGATGAAATCCAGAATAATCATAGATGGTAATCTCAACATCATGGCATCAACAAGTGGGTAAACTACTAGTCACTACAATCCGGTACTCAACATGGTAGTCACCTATCCAAGAATTTACTCAAGCATTGTATAATCCAATTCATTTCACAAATAACTCATACTTGCTATTAAAGTAAATAGTTAAACTATGACATTGCAATGCAATTATGCAGATGAGAGTTGTGGCTTGCCTGGGGATGAAGGGACCATCGGGAAGGAGTGCGGAGAGTCCGCGGAGTTGACTGTCGGAAACAGTTCTCTCCCGGAGGGGGCTGTTTACGGCAAGGGTAAAATGGTCATTTTCATAGTGGGACCACATAGTGAAAATGATACCAACAGATAGAGCTCGACGAGACGAAGAAGTGGGCTTTGGATTCACCTCGGTCGGAGTTCCGAGCAAAGAGTTATGGAGACCTGATTGCCAGGGGCCAATTTGTAATATAAATAATTACATAGATGCCCTCAGCAGTTTTTTTCCTAGGAAATGAATAAAGGGGATTGTGCATTTGGGCCGGCTCGGGCCGAAAGTGGCTAGAGCTCGGGCGCCAGCCGAGCCACGCAGCAGCTGCTGCTTACTGGGCCGGCCCACCTGCGGCCACTTAAAAAAATGGAGGGCGTCGTCCTCCACCTCGCGCGCGCCAGCAGCAGAACAGGGGCGCCGCCGGCCGGCGATTCCCGGCGCCACAGAGGGTCTCCGGCGACGCTCCGGCCACCGGCGTGATCCCCGCGATGCGGCGCCTCCCATGGCCCCATCCACGGCAGCCGGAGAGTTCCAGGGCAGTAGCAGCATAGCCCGCGTTGGACAGCGGTGCGCGGCGGCTCCGGCGAGTGGGCGGGGCTCCGGTGGGCTAGGCGGCTGGGAGAGGATGCGGGGGTGGTCCACGGCGATCAGAAACTCCAGTGCGGCACTCGGTGGAGGCGGGGAGGGATTCGGTGCAACGAATTTCACCGAGGCAGAGCGGCGGCAATGCCGGCCATACGAGGGCAGGGGAGCTCCTTGGGCTCGAGGGAGTGGTCGGGGATGCTGCTGGGAGTGAGTAGAGGAGGATGGAGGGGCTACGGGTGCCCGGGGAGGCTCGAGGCCGTGGCTATATATAGCCGAGGCGGCCGAGGCGATCGGGACGACGACGATCACGTGCAGAATAGTGGCGGCGATCGCCGTGGCATGAAGGGGAATAAATAGGAGAGGGAGAGGGTTCCAGAGCAAAGGCGAGGCCAAGGGGAAGCTACTGGACATGGTTAGGTGGCGAGGAAGAGGAGGAACGCGACGAACCCGAGAGGTTTCATCACCGGAGCGCGCTGGCTGGCATGCCAGACGCGTTGTCACCGCGTGGACTGGCACAGGGGGTGCACCCTGACCGGCCAAATCATGTCCAGTGGGTAGTCCCTCCAGAGTACAGTCTCAGGGAGGTGATGGATCGATGAGAAGAACTGTGGTTAGATGGGAGTGATCATCTGAAGTTTTCTATAGCAAACTTGACCACACCACTGTGATGAAGAGGAAGGTGATAAGAACCAAAGGTGATGTCTGGGAGGTTTAGGATAGGAAGGACTACAATCATGTGGAGTTTGGAGAGAAATGGACCAAGATTTAATATAGCTGCTTTGCAACTGACCAATCTGGTCCAGAAACTCAATCTTCATGTGCCACTCACATGGAGTAGCCAATTGGGTTGAAATTTGGTAGAACATGATGATTTGATCATATGAGATTGCCATAAAAATTTCATGCCATTTGGACAAGCCAAAATGGTACTTCCTTCACAATGAGCCTCTCTGACCAGAATCTTAGAAAAATTCTAGGGAATTATTGGGAAGATGAAATGAGCCCAAATTTTGTGGAGATAGGTTATATGGGTAGGATAATGTCCTGGTAAAATTTTAGAAATTATGGAGCAACATAAAATATAGTTGCTTCACAATCCAAAATAATGATCAGAAACAAAGATTTAATGATGTGGTCACATAGTTGATTGGATAGGGTTGAAACTTGGTGGAGAGTCATGATTTGAGCATATGAAGATGCTTGCAAAATTTCAACTCATTTGGACGCTCCTAGCGAGCACTTGCTTCACAAAGCTCCCAGTTAACCAGAAACTTTGGAAATTAGCCAAGGGAGTTTTAATATCCAAATGAAGTTGAATTTTGGCATGTGGCAATGATATGGATAGTAAAGAATGCCCAAAAAGTTTGAGACCAATCAAGCAAATATAAAGAGTACTTGCTTCTCAACTTGACAGCTGGGGCAGAATCAGAAAAGGAATATTTGTGAAATATTTTTGAACATGGCAAGGAAGGGTTTGACATATTTGTGGAAGATCTGACCCAAACAATTTATGAGAATTATTTGGGAATCTTTGGAATGATGGAAATGTGGGTTGCTTCACAACCCAGGACAGACATGTTTATTCCTTTAATAGAAAAAAAAGGAATTTTCCCAAGAAAAAGTATATTGGGATTGGTCCAAGATGGAAATGACATGGTCCTGGGATGGTTTTGAGGTTGGCAAGCCACTAGGGAAGAGGAATCAAGGATGATCCCCCAGGTTGCGAGACTACTAAGCAACAAAAAGCGAATCCGGACCAAAATCAAAAGAAAAAGAAAATGGGCAAAATCCAGGGTGTTACAAACCTACCCCCCTTAAAGAAATCTCGTCCTCGAGATTTGGTTGCTCATGGACCAAACATGAATATTTCCACTTAAGGAAACCGTTTCCAACTCGGGTTTCCTTTTTACCTTTGTATAATGTTCCCACTGAGTTTCATATGGCTGACTGCCTTGCTTCGGGGTGGTTTGCTTCACTAGACCCTTTTTCTAGCAAATCTTACCTCATATGTTACTCTGACTCCAATCCTTTTGTGTCTGCTGACCTGTCTGGGGCAATAAATTATCCGGACCGAACTATGTGCCCTGCTCGTAAGTCCGAGAGTGGTTCCTCATGGACGTGTCATGACGAGGTCCAATACGAACGACCGTTGACTGAGTTGTGAACAGATTCTCTCGGTGGACACGAAATATTTCACTCAATGCATTGGGTGACTTCAAATGGCTATGTGTCCTCCAGGCTCAAAACAGTACTATGAATCGTACCGTTCTCCTAGCGGAATCTGACTTCTCGCACGAATTGCTGGGTCATCTTGGTTATCTTCACTGTCTTGGGTATAAGGCTCCTACCAAATATTTGACTGTCACCTGTCGTGACCAGCATAGAGGTGTACGATCTTATTGTGATATTATCCATAGACTTGACTGACAGTGGTCCTGGCAGCCGAACCTTGTTCACGGCAAGTTAGTCTTTAACTGATTCCCATCTGTGAGGACACATGCATCGAGACTGTTGTTCATCCTTCTGATTACTCAGTCTATCGGCATCTCTATATGGATGGTAGGCCGTGTAATGCTTTAACATGGTTGCTGAATTTGAACTACTGAGTTAATCTTTCGGCTGACCTGACCAGCTTGGTTGCCCTCTTCTGACAATTCTGAGCATATCTGGTTGGCTGGGCGGGTTGTCTTGATATGGGGTCCTTGCAAATGGAATAGACCCCGTGGGTGTGTACCCACGGTGACTGGTACCGAGCCAGACTATCTGGAGTATTTGTACCATTACCATTACCTTACCTGTTTGGACAACCTTGCTCTTTTATTATAGTTCTCCTTGCCTGGATCCTTTGCTGATGAACTTGGCCTTATGTGTTCTTGATTCTCCGTGTGACCATAGGTGTTGTCAGGTGCAATATTCCGGCAGGCATATTACTTTACAAGTTGTAGCTGTAGGGTAACGACCGTCTGAACCCTTGGATAAAACCGGCAAATAAACCAGTAGCCACCAGAACGGTCTTTACAACTCAGATCTGGGACATTACTGGAATAACTCAGCCCCAACTCAAGACGGCTGAAAAGCAGCTCAGAGCATGAGACGGTGTCGATAAAAAGAAAGTAGCAGTTCCCTAAGACGGCCGAAGAACAACTCAGAGCATAGGGTCACTGCTACGGAGAGAAATTCAACAGCTGCCCGAGACCGTCGAAAAGCAGCTCAGAACACGGGCTAGTTGCTGACAAGAGAAATAAAAGTCGACATCCACCCCGGACGGCCGGAAATAGCTCAGAACACAGGCATGGTGCCGTCACCAAAGAAAGACAGGCAAGGGTTCATCCGCGTCCCAAACAGCTCACTATTATGCATACAGGGTATTCGGCTATCCTTCTTGCTGAACACTAAGTTCATAGCACATGCTGGCTTGCTTCCAAGACCTAGCAAGGTTCAAAATGTACTCATAGCAGACTCAAACCTTGTATATATGAATCATACCTTTGGCGCAGAATGCACTGTGGATCATGTACATAATCTGCCTTCTTGCTGATTGTAAGGACTGGTTTTCCAGGATATTAATTTCCCAGTAAATGTCCCTTGTGCTCACCAGCCCCAGGATTACTGTTAGCTGATGAGACACAAACTTGATACAGAAATTCCAAGCAAAAATACAAAATATGAAGTACAAGACCATTCTGGCCAATGAGTACAACAAATGGTTTCTAGTGGTTGATGGCGGAAGCGGTTTGCAGTTCATCAGCGTCTATGGGACTCCATTTCCCACAGGAACAGCTGACCTGGATAACTCCTATCCTCGCGAGGCTGCTATCATCATTGCCTAGGTTCCGGGGCTGTCATCGCAGCGCTCCTCTCCAAGCGAGAAATCTGGCCAAGACAATAGCCAGGGACAAGCCAGTGAGTACTTTGAATGTACTCGCAAACATTATGAACACAGGTATAATATAACAGATGATAATCATGCTCTGAAATATTTTCATGATCACTTAGCCAGTCGTGAAATAAAATTCATGCCGCATGCAAGCAGGCCATTCAGAATTAAATATGAAAAAGCAATTAGATAATAAGAATAAAATAAACCGATCGGGTGTCTGAAGCGACGCTTCGAATGGATAATAATATAAGACATGCCACAGTCGGGCGTCTGAGCGACACCACATAAAGGGCTTATAAAGAAAATTAAATAATCAGCATGCCACAGTCGGGCGTCTCAGCGACACCACATAAAGGTCTTATAAAGAAATAAATAGCAGGCATGCCACAGTCGGGCGTCTCAGCGACACCACATAAAGGGCTTATAAAGAAATAAATAGCAGGCAGCCACAGTCGGGCGTCTCAGCGACACCACATAAAGGGCTTATAAAGAAAGTAAATAACAAACGTGCCACAGTCGGGCGTCTGAGCGACACCTCATAAAGGGCTTATAAAGAATAATCACAGTGAATATCCAGGAGGTAGAACCGTCCCAGAGATACTCAATAATTCAAATAATACAAATGGTTAGTCCATAATAATAATAATCATAATCATCATATGTCACATGTCTTGATCAATGTTCTGGTATAGCAGTTTTTTTCCTCCGAAGACCGACACTTGACTCATCCCATACTGTAGTCCTTAACCATGGACACGGCTATTCGAATAGATATAATCTCTGCAGAGGGTGTACTCTTTCCCCACGAGTAACGGATTCCTTTAGTCCATCGGGACTAATTCCGTTTATGGTCTTTTACTTGAAAACACACCTGACTCGCACACACCAGCTTAACTTACCGGTGTCTGGAATCACCCTCGACACCCGTTAAGCAAAACTCTAAGTGGGGAGGCTACAACCTCGACTAGCATGGGATCACAAAATTTATAACGCGCGCAAACTAGGGGAGCTACCCCTTCGGCTCCAACCGGAAACACCCATGCCCCCGGACCAGGTGGCATGTCTACCGGATGCAGCCGGTATCTTCCACCATGGCCTCTCTGTATGGTGTGTGCTAAGAAAGGGGTTGACAACTTACTGAACCGTACCCTACCTAAGGTAGGGACAAGTGGTAGCACGAAGCAAGTATGGGGGTTACTGGCACAAGACTCGATCTATGGTCGTCTCAGGAGGTTTAGGTATTTCCTGCATGATTAGCATAACAAATATATTTCACCCCAACAGACAGAATCACCACTCATCATACCTTACCATGCCTTACTGAATATACCCGTCTCAGCGAAATATCAGTAACAAGCTCGTGTCCACCCAAGATAGAGACTTTCCCGGATTCCTTTCGGTAGGCATGAAAGGCATACGAGGGTGGATACTATCACAAGCATATCAATTTCCAACAGCAAGGAATCTTCATCATGCACTCATGAGTATGATCATTTCATCACATAAAATAACGAATACTTCGTGTCAAGGTGGTGTTGTATTCGCATCAAACAACACACAACAAATATTATGCCAGGGTTCAGAATGCTTGCCTTTAGTGTGTGGAGAGGCAGGGTGCACTTTTGAAAGTTTTCATCTCTCTCCATTTCCTATTTTTGAAAAGATTCAAATCAACACGCCATTCAAAAACAGTACAAAAAAGTTGTTCAGAAAATTTTCAAATAAATATGAAAATAAACTAGACAAAATTTGAGAATCAACAGAAAAAGAATCAAGTCAAAGGGAGTTGTATTTTAAAAGTTATAGCCAGTCAAAGTCTAGTCAAAACTCTGTTTTTAAATAAAATAGAAAAAGAAAACGAATCGGCCGGAGTACGCTTACCTACAGCGAAGGCGCAAACCCAGCAGTGCGCTTTCATACGGGGAAAGCGCGCCAAGGTGGCTACGCGGCCGAGGGAAAGGCTGTCTCGCCGACAGGTGGGATCCACCTGTCGGGTTTGTCCCTTTCCTCCCGCTCGCCTGGGCAGGAGCAGGGGCGAGTCGGCGACGGTGATTACCGGCGCTAGGGGGTGCCGTTCTCGACGTCCGGCCTACCCACGAGCTCAGAAGAGTGGCCCGCATTGGATGGGTGAGATAAAAGCGACCTGGGAGCTCCGGGTTGAGAAGAGCTCCTCCCATGGCGGAGGAGGCTTCGGCCATGGAGGGGGCTTCCGCCCACAGGCTTGCTCAGGTAGAAAAGCATATGGTAAAGGGCTTGCGGGGTCGAGGTGGAGCTAATGGTGAAGAGGAGAGGGAGGGGACGCTCTGGTGTGCGTCGGAATTGACCGAAGGGAGGCGGCGAGCGCCTCGGCCGGAGGCGACGGAGATGGCAGCTTCCGGTCAATTGGCTATCCCAGAGGGATCTCGAGGGTTAGAGGAGGGCTCGTGCCTCGGTTGGGGGCTTGGGGACTCCTATTTATAGCACGGCTAGGTCGGTTCCGTGGCTGTGGAAAAGAACGGCGGCGGTCGAGGAAAAAATCAGCGAACCGCCTGGCTGTAGCTTGCAGCGCGATGTGTCGAGGCTGGGGACGGCGGCAGAAGCTAGCTGACGGGCGGGCACTGCTCCAGGGGCGAGCTGGCGAGCGAGAGTGGCTCGGGCGGCGCCGTCCATGGCAGAGCCGGTCACGGGCGCCGGTGTGCCGCCAAATCGCCATCGCTGCCGCTCTGAGAGGAGCAGGGCGAGTCGGGGCCGCACTAGGGGACAGGGGGAGGATTAGGACGAACGGGGGGGGGGGGGGGGGGGGGGGGGGGGGGGGTGGCAACTGGTCGCGGTGACTCGGGAGGCCGCACGTGCAAAACGCGGCGCTCTGGCTGCCCCCAGAGCACGCACGCCATTGTGATCGAAGAAGTGACAAGGCATGCCAGGAGGCTCTAATCCACATGAGGTTTAGCAGGGTGGGGCTATTGACCAAGGTAGAGCCATGAGACATGCTGGTTAGGCAAAGCAAGCAGGTTCATAATGCAAACTAGGTTTCATGCCAATTCTGTTCATGAACACAAGGTGCTCGACAGAATGCCATGGGCATCTAGGCATCTCTTCTGGTGGCCAAAATTTCCAGATTGGGGTCTCTTTAGGTGAATAAGAAGATGCCATGGTTAGTTTTTCAAAAGCAAAAACTTCCTAGTGCAAGTTTTTGAGAAAACCAAATCTAGACAGAAAACATATGCCATTATTGCATGTGTTTAAAATCCTCTAATGGGTCTGATCTCCTAGACTTAAGGGTTTGGTAGGGTGGACTACAAGCAGGAAAAATCCCAAGATTACTAGAGCAAAATAAAAATATGGTTGCAGTACAAAACACCAAACTGAACCAGAATGAAGATGAGGATGTTTTGCTCAAATTTTTCGAAACACATGCCTGGGTTTTTGCATAAAAGTGATCCAGGGACATCACATGTCATCCCCAAATTTTTGTGGAATCTTTAAATGAAGTTATCAAATGGTTGCAGTGCAACTGAGGCTCTAATGACAAGCCATTATAAAAGAAACAAATTAGGAGAATAATTATAGAAGTATTTACCACTGATCATCTATAAATAAAAGAGTTGCTCTCGAGAAGGTATTCAAGTCCTACAATATTTTTGAAAGGTTTTTATTTGGAGGGAAAACTCCACAATCCAGAAGAAAAGAGTGGTTCTGAAATCAGAAGATAATCCAGAAAATAAAAAAAAAATCCTAGCGAAATTTTTATTAATAAAACATGGTCAAAATTTTGGGGTGTTACACTGATGCGATCATTACTGCTGTGAAAGTTGCACTGATGTATACTTGATGCTGATAACCAATCCAGCCAGGATATCATTTGTATTCAGGCCCGATATTCCTGATATAACACAGTCTGCTGAAAATTCCATATTGCTGAGCTGAGCTTCCACATGACTGTCTCTTCTCTGACTTTTTGGGTTCAGTGTCGGTGAGCAACTTCCATAAGGGAAAAATAAGGTAACACCAAGGGCCCAACTAAAAAAACGAAAGAAACGACTAAACAAAAGCACACAAAGCAGCAAGATCACACACACAAGCAATATTACATTCTACAACTATTCACAGCAATAATATGCATTCCTACTTAAGCACACAAATCTTGCAAGAACTCTGGTATTACGGTCTAACATGCTGTGGCGATGTGCACAAAAGTGAATCAATGTGTGGAAGGAAGTTGGTGTAAACAAAGCTACACCAAATACGGGCTTAACACCAGTTCCATCTGGACGGACACGGTGGCAAGGACGAACTTGGTGATCGGGGGTTAGAACACAGAAGTTACGACCACATCATCATCAAGCGTACGGAAGAAAACCGTACACGTCCAAGGAATAGGTGGCGGAATGAGTTAGTGGTGGAGAGAAAGGCTTGCAGGCATTGCCCTTTTCTAATAACAAGGATCAGTAAGGGTTGCCGAAGCGACTAGAGGGATGGCACGATCCAGGATAGAACTTTTCTATCACCGAAACGATAGAGGTAGCTGAAGAGAATATATTGGTGTGGTACCGGTGCATCAATCTTGCTAGTGATCGACACCCCTAAGCACCTTGGCATCACTCCGCTGGGACGGAGATAACACCAAACCAAGGAGCAAATATGCAAACTGGAGAGCGCAGGTAGGGAATCGAAACCGATGCCACCTACACTCACCAGATCCATCGTTAGTGACAAGATAAATAATCTATATGCATGCTATGCACAAGCAAATGCAACAAGCAAGTGCAGCAAACCAACTGGATCCTATACTACCGGTTACTAACGCTCGCGCCTAGACCGCGTGTCCTATAGCCAGACCTGCTCTGATACCAACGCCTGTGGCACCCTGGCTCAGAGAAGACCGGAACGCCCCGTATTCCAGCCTAGGGACAAGTCCTCTGGAATACGGCACTGTTGGCATAGAACAAATCAGCTTTTTATTACAATGGATAAGGTTACAAAGGGTACAAGGATTACATCGGCACGGCGACACTACGCCTGCCCGGGGTAGCTCTATGCTAACAGCGGAGTAACTCTCTCGGCAGCGGAACAGCGACGGCCGTGATGGACTCCACTCCGCAGGGACTCTGGCTAGAACGCGTATCCTAGGTCGCAAACTCGGGATCCTTGACAAGCAAGCAATCATGGCATGACCTGCAAACTGGCATGACACGCCAGGTGAGTACTTTGAATGTACTCGCAAGCTCACAACAAACATCAGCATTAAGGCAAGACAACATCACAGCAAGATAGCTACTGAAGTAGATGCAGTAAGGTAAAGCATATTTAATCCATACTCCGAATAATCTCAGGATCCAATCCGAATCTGTTCCAAATCCAATCCAAATCATGTGGTCATCCGACCACTCACCTCATAGCCATCCCATGGCTAACATATCATATTCCTGATACCGTTTGCAATACAAGTCTGACAAACTTACTCTCTTCCGGGTTGCCTCACAACCCTTAGAATACTCATGATCCACCGAGTACTTCCGATCTTACGATGAGTTCTTCCATCCTTATCACTACTATGGTTGACCACCTAAAGAGGTCTGGACGGACTGTCCAATACCGTGGACACGACTATTCAAATAGATTTTACACTCTGCAGAGGTTGCACACTTTACCCACACCATGGAGCACCTGACCTCGTGATCCCATTCAGGTGGACAAGCGTTGCTCCAATGAAACCCGCCTGACCCGTGACTCTCCCATCGTACCACCGGCAATCATCCTCCCCCGGAGTCCTGCCCTGGGTGGCCCCTGTGTCACCGCATGACACCTGCCACCGTCGTGGCTAACAAACTATCCCAAATAGGGACCTGATACCATATAACTCAACTGGGCTCACAAGGTTATCACCGTCTACCGGGCCAGGGTAGCGCGCACGCATAACCTTCCCTGTCGGGCGGTACCGGTAAAAGAGCACGCGATTAGACCAAGTCAAGGCCGTCCCATACCGGCAAATGTGGCTGCACGGATAAGTCCGGACAGGTAACTCTGGATCAACCATGAAGTATCTAATCTCCGAACAATTTCTGTCACGGCTGACACTCCGATATCATAGCAATCCAAGTCAAAACGATATCTGACTAGAAATCCGGTAACTAGTATGCTTAAGCCACTGCTACTAACTCATCTCCACGAACTGCCGGATGAAATCCAAAATAATCATAGATGGTAATCTCAACATCATGGCATCAACGAGTGGGTAAACTACTAGTCACTACAATCCGGTACTCAACATGGTAGTCACCTATCCTAGAATTTACTCAAGCATTGTATAATCCAATTCATTTCACAAATAACTCATACTTGCTGTTAAAGTAAATAGTTAAACTATGACATTGCAATGCAATTATGCAGATGAGAGTTGTGGCTTGCCTGGGGATGAAGGGACCATCGAGAAGGAGTGCGGAGAGTCCGCGGAGTTGACTGCCGAAAACAGTTCTCTCCCGGAGGGGGCTGTTTACGGCAAGGGTAAAATGGTCATTTTCACAGTGGTACCACATAGTGAAAATGATACAAACAAATAGAGCTCGACAAGACGAAGAAGTGGGCTTTGGATTCACCTCGATCGGAGTTCCGAGCAAAGAGTTATGGAGACCTGACTGCCAGGGGCCAATTTGTAATATAAATAATTACACAGAGGCCCTCAACAGTTTTTTTTCTGGGAAATGAATAAAGGGGATTGTGCATTTGGGCCCGCTCAAGCCGAAAGTGGCTAGAGCTCGGGCGCCAGCCGAGCCACGCAGCAGCTGCTGCTTACTAGGCCGGCCCACCTGCGGCCACTTAAAAAAACGGAGGGCATCGTCCTCCACCTCGCGCGTGCCAGCAGCAGAAAAGGGGCGCAGCCGGCTGGCGATTCCTGGCGCCACAGAGGGTCTCCGACGACGCTCCGGCTACCGGCGTGATCCTCGCGATGCGGTGCCTCCCATGGCCCCATCCACGGCAGCCGGAGAGTTCCAGGGCAGCAGCAGCATAGCCCGCGGTGGACAGCAATGCGCGGCGGCTGTGGCGAGTGGGCGGGGATCCGGTGGGCTAGGCGGCTGGGAGAGGATGCGGGGGTGGTCCACGGCGATCAGCAACTCCGGTGGGGCACTCAGTGGAGGCGGGGAGGGCTTCGGTGCCACGAATTTCACCAAGGCAGAGCGGCGGCAATGGCGGCCATACGAGGGCAGGGGAGCTCCTTGGGCTCGAGGGAGTGGTCGGGGACGCTGCTGGGAGTGAGTAGAGGAGGATGGAGGGGCTACGGGTGCCCGGGGAGGCTCGAGGCCGCGGCTATATATAGCCGAGGCGATCGGGACGGCCGCCATGGCGGCCTTATCGCCGCACTGGCGCTCGGGGACACGCGGAGGGCGATGGCGATGTCGGTAGAGGCTCCAGGGAGGTGAATAAGGAGGTAGTGGCTTCGGGAGGGCTCGGAACGGAAGAGGACAGGGGAAAACGACGAGGGCGATCATGGGCAGAATAGTGGCGGTGATCGCCGTGGCGCGAGGGGGAAGAAAGAGGAGGGGGAGATGGTTCCAGAGCGAAGGCGAGGCCAAGGGGAAGCTGCTGGACATGGTTAGGTGGCGAGGAAGAGGAGGAACGCGACGAACCCGAGAGGTTTCATCACCGGAGCGCGCTGGCTGGCATGCCAGACGTGTGGTCACCGCGTGGACTGGCACATGGGGTGCACCCTGACCGGCCAAATCATGTCCAGTAGGTAGTGCCTCCAGAGTACAGTCTCAGGGAGGTGATGGATCAATGAGAAGCACTGTGGTTAGATGGGAGTGATCATCTGAATTTTGCTGTAGCAACCTTGACCACACCACTGTGATGAACAGGAAGGTGATAAGAACCAAAGGTGATGTCTGGGAGGTTTAGGATAGGAAGGACTACAATCCTGTGGAGTTTTGAGAGAAATGGACCAAGATTTAATATAGCTGCTTTGCAACTGACCAATCTGGTCCAGAAACTCAATCTTGATGTGCCACTCGCATGGAGTAGCCAATTGGGTTGAAATTTGGTAGAACATGATTATTTGGTCATATGAGAGTGCCATAAAAATTTCATGCCATTTGGACAAGCCAAAATGGTACTTCCTACACAATGAGCCTCTCTGACCAGAATCTTAGAAAAATTCTAGGGAATTATTGGGAAGATGAAATGAGCCCAAATTTTGTGAAGATAGGTTATATGGGTAGGAGAATGTCCTGGTAAAATTTTAGAAATTTTGGAGCAACATAAAATATAGTTGCTTCACAATCCAAAATAATGACCAAAAACAAAGATTTAATGCTGTGGTCACATAGTTGATTGGATAGGGTTGAAACTTGGTGGATAGTCATTATTTGAGCATATGAAGATGCTTGCAAAATTTCAACTCATTTGGATGCTCCTAGCTAGCACTTGCTTCACAAAGCTCCCAGTTAACCAGAAACTTTGGAAATTAGCCAAGGGAGTTTTAATATCCAAATGAAGTTGAATTTTGGCATGTGGCAATGATATGGATAGTAAAGAATGCCCAAAAAGTTTGAGACCAATCAAGCAAATATAAAGAGTACTTGCTTCTCAACTTGACAGCTGGGGCAGAATCAGAAAAGGAATATTTGTGAAATATTTTTGAACATGGCAAGGAAGGGTTTGACATATTTGTGGAAGATCTGACCCAAACAATTTAGGAGAATTATTTGGGAATCTTTAGAATGATGGAAATGTGGGTTGCTTCACAACCCAGGACAGACAGGGTTATTCCTTTAATAGAAAAAAGGAATTTTCCCAAGAAAAAGGGATTAGTCCAAGATGGAAATGACATGGTCCTGGGATGGTTTTGAGGTTGGCAAGCCACTAGGGAAGAAGAATCAAGGATGATCCCCCAGGTTGCGAGACTACTAAGCCACAAAAAGCGAATCCGGACCAAAATCAAAAGAAAAAGGAAATGGGCAAAATCTAGGGTGTTAGAGATCAGTAAAAACTATCACTTCTCCTTCAGCAGGTTTGGGGACATCCTCTCCTTGGATTACTCGCCAGCCAATCTCTTCCTGAGTCGCCAAGAGACCTTGGCCTTGATAATCCTTAAGGATTTCTTTAGTGACTAGGGAAGGCCCCCAATTGCAGATAGTGGTTTTTGACATACTGAGTCGCCTAAAAATGGAAAGGCGGGTTACTTAAAAAGGCAATGATTCATCAACAACATATGAATAAAAAACATAAGGGTAAGTCGCCCTAAAACAATGGCGGGTTACAGATATGTTGATCAAGCCACCCAAGATGCAAGGTCGAGTTATCTAAAGATCAAGATTGTTGAATTCTACTAAGTGTGGAGCAAACAAGTTTCAGTATTAACAACTATATTTTTGGATCTGTGGGCAGTTCAAAAAAGAAAAATAGTTGCTAAACCTAAATAGTAGGTGACAGAAGTACTGATGGGCTACCCATTGATTCTGGAAAGAATACAGTTTGTTCAAGATGCAAGATGGATGTTAAACCTACAACCGCATCATTTCTATGGCTTTTTCGGATCAAAAACGAGTTCTACTCAAGATATGATGAGCAAAAGAATGGAAGAACGCCGACGAATGTCATGAACTCAGGTGACCTAATGTATATCCGACGAGGAAAGAAGGGAGTACCTGGCTGCGGCAGAAGAAAGCGGAGGAACGCCACTGAGCTCTGGCGAAGATGGGGCGGTGTTGCGGTCTTGAGTGAAATGGCTGGCGCAGGTCGACGGGCGCGGCGGAGCTCCAGTTGCGAAGAGCTCGCGAGGAAGAAGAAGAAGTGGAGGAGGCAAGGTAAAAAGTAAAAGAAAGGGGACTCACGCCTATTTATAAGGAAAAAAGTAACAGTGAATGGTTGGTGCAAAAATTGAGGAGGCACAATAAATTTTACAACAAAGGGACGCCTCGATTCTCAGAATGATGGATTTATATAAAGATTCATTATGATGTCATGAAGGGTTTCCCGAAATCACGGAGGTGACATCATCTTTTTCTTATGGCGGGTTATGAAGATTTTCAAGGTTGCGGTTAAGGAGGCATAAGAGAAGACTCGCCAGACGGAAGGATTTAAGATTGACATGAACAAGTTCAAATCAATCTGGGGCCTAATGTTGGGGATATAACCCCGCAGTATAACCCGCCCTGAAAGGGTCGGGTTAGGCTGTTGCGACTCTCGAAGCCAGGCCTTAGACAGACCCACGTGATCAAGACGCAGGATCGGAGGGGCAGTTGACAAGATGGTCCGGCTTAAGGACCTAGGCCAGAAGACGCTGTGTGGCCCGGAGGTGTAAGCCGCCCGTTGATGACTTGTCATAGAAGGCAAGGCGACTTAGAGTTAGGATCGGTCACGGAACATGACCCGACCCGGACTCTTTTAAGCCGGCAGCCTCGACCTGTATATGAAGGCGAGTCCCCGGCATAGAGTAAGGCAAGTTACAATCAATCGAAAGCTAGGTCAAGCGAATCTGCTCCCTTGTAATCGATACTCAAGCAATCAGCAACAAGAGAAGGAGTAGGCTTTTACCTCCACCGTGAGGGGCCGAACTTGGGTAACCTCGTGTCTCTCATCCCGCTCAACCCCGACAAGTTAATCACCGTCACGATGGCCTCGCACCTAAGTCCTTTCACTAGGGCATCTGCCGTGACAAAACCACGACAACCACCGAAGAAAGAAACTTGAGCACACGGGTATGGGCACTTCCCTTGGCTTCTGCTAAGCTTGGGGGAGATGCCCCGGTATCGTCTCACCACCACTTCTATTATCTTTACCTATTTTATTTCGATCCTTAGTTATTTCATGATTTAGTTGAATAAAAGTTTAGTATGATCTATTTTCGAGTGCTAGTTTCGTGATCTATCTATCTATGTAATCGAGTTGAGAGTTATATAATAAAGATTAGTTTGAGTTTTTGCTTCTTTACTTTTATGTTTCAATTCTAGCAATGAAAATAATGGAAAATATCATATGCTAATCTTATGGAAAGTAATGACATTACATAAGGAAAAGTATAAGTGATAAAATTTATTGAAAGTGGACAAACATAGCATTGGTCAATGATGCAATTCATGAAAGAATTAATAAGAGAAGAGAAGATTCACATGTAAATATACTATATTGGATATCTTTTATGATTGTGAGCCCCCATTAAATATTTTCTGCCAAATTGTTGACGTTGGACAAGGAAGACAACGTGATGAATTATGGTGCTTAATTCACATAGAAGTTATATTGTGATAGATCTTTGATGACCCAAAAGTATAGGGGTCAATCGTAGTCCTTTCGATAAGTAAGAGTGTCGAACCCAACGAGGAGCAGAAGGAAATGACAAGTGGTTTTCAGCAAGGTATTTTCTGCAAGCACTGAAATAGTCGGTAACAGGTTGTTTGATAACAAGATAATTTGTAACGGACAAGTGTCGGTAATGGTAAATAAAGTGCAGCAAGGTAGCCCAATCCTTTTGTGGCAAAGGACAGGCCAAAACGGTCTCTTATAATAGGCAAAGTGTTCTTGAGGGTGCACGGGAATTTCATCTAGTCACTTTCATCATGTTGGTTTGATTTGCGTTCGCTACTTTGATAATTTGATATGTGGGTGGACCGGTGCTTGGGTGTTGTTCTGACTTGAACAAGCCTCCCACTTATGATTAAACCCTTCGCAAGCATCCGCAACTACGAGAAAAGTATTAAGATAAAATCTAATCATAGCATTAAACATTTGGATCCAAATCGGTCCCTTACGAAGTAGCGCATAAACTAGGGTTTATTCTGTCACTCTAGCAACCCATCATCTAATAACTACTCCACAATGCATTCCCTTAGGCCCAAAGATTGTGAAGTGCCATGTAGGCGACGTTCACATGACACCACTAAGGGAATCACAACATACATATCATCAAAATATCGAACACATATCAAGTTCACATGATTACTTGCAACATGACTTCTCCCGTGACCTCAAGAACGAAAGTAACTACTCACAAATGATATTCATGCTCAAGATCAGAGGGGTATTAAATAGCATAATGTATCTGAACATATAATCTTCCACCAAATAAACCATATAGTAATCAACTACAAGATGTAATCAACACTACTAGTCACCCACAGGTACCAATCTGAGGTTACGGTACAAAGATTGAACACAAAAGATGAACTAGGGTTTGAGAGGAGATGGTGATGTTGAAGATGTTGATGGAGATTGGCCTCCCAAAGATGAGAGGGTTGTTGGTGATGACGATGGCATTGATTTCCCCCTCCGAGAGGGAAGTTCCCCGGGCGGAATCACCCCATAAGAGGGCAAAAGTGCTCTTGCCAAACTTTCGCCTCGAGACGGCGGCACTCCGTCCCGAAAGTCCTCTCCTTATTTTTTTTTTCTAGGATCAAAATGACTTATATACCAGAAGATGGGCACCGGAGGTGGGCTGGGCTGACCACAACCCACCAGGGCGCGCCTGGGGGGCCTGGCGCGCCCTGGTGTATCGTGGTCACCATGTGGCCCCCCTCCAGTAGTTATTTGCTCCAGTATTTTTCATATATTCCAAAATAATTCTCCGTAAATTTTCAGCTCATTTGGAGTTGTGCAGAATAGGTAGCTCTGACGTAGCTTTTTCAGGTCCAGAATTCCAGCTGCCGACATTCTCCCTCTTTGTGTAAACCTGCATATTATGAGAGAAAAGGCATTAGAATTACTCCATAAAGCATTATTATGCAAAAAAAACATTATAAATAATAGTGGTAAAACATGATGCAAGATGGACGTATCAACTCCCCCAAGCTTAGACCTCACTTGTCCTCAAGCGAAAAACCAATATCGAAAAACATGTCCACATGCTTAGAGAGAGAGGTATCGATAAAAACAAAATACGGACATAGTAGCATCATGCTTATTATTATAACAGCAACAAACTTTATTTTAAAACTTTATCATATAACTTCTCATGAACAAGTAACAATTCATCCCAATATCGAAGTAGAAAGCATAAACTCTATTGAAAACCAACAAACTATGTTCTCAGTCAACTTTGCAATTACAATTCATCATCTTTTCAGGAAGGGTCTCATATCGGAGCCTTTTGGCAAGTCCACATACTCAACCATCATTTAATCTTCTATGATTGCTAACACTCACCGTATACACATGAGCAAAAAGTTTTAACCGGACACATAGAAAGACAGGGGCTTATAATTTCACCTCCCAACTCATTCACCTCAAGGGTGATGTCAACACTAATAACTCATGCTCACTCGTATCCAACTGGGTATATGTGCCTAAATCTTTCCCCACCACATGATGCTTGCAAAAAGAGAAAAATGAAAAAGGTATAGGAAAGAATACTTTGACTCTTGCATGAAAAGTAAATACATAAAGTAAAAGATAGGCTTTCACGGAGGGAAGCAGAGGTTGTCATGCGCTTTTTGGTTTGTATGCTCAATCTCTTAATGGAAAAGAACGTCATGTTATATTGCACCTTATGATAGCAACCTTTATTATGCAGTCCGTCGCTTTTATTACTTTGCCATCACAAGTTCGCACAACGCTCAATTTTCTCTTACACTAAATGGTCAAACACATTTAGAAGCAATTTTTTGTTGTCTTATTGCACCGATGACAACTTACTTGAAGGATATTGCTCAATCCATAGGTAGGTATGGTGGACCCTCAAAACAAGATTTTGGGTTTAATGGTTTTTGGATGCGCAAGTAGTATTTCTACTTAGTGCGGATTTTTGGCTAGCAAAGATATTGGGCAAGCACCACATGTTGAAGGATCTATGACAATATAACTTCTATGTTAATATGAGCAAACATAAATCATTATTATGTTGTCTTCCTTGTCCAACGTCAACAATTTTGGCATATAATATTTAATGAGAGCTCACAATCATAAAAGATGTCCAAGATAGTGTATTTGCATGTGAATCTTCTCTTCCCTTATTATTTCTTTCATGAATTGCATCATTGACCAATGCTATGTTTGTCAACTTTCAACAAATTTTACCACTTGCACCTTTCCTTATGTGATGTCATTACTTACCATAAGATTAGCATATGATCTTTCTCATTATTTTCTTTTATTTTGATTGAAACAAAAAGAGTAAAGAAGCAAAACTCAAACTAAATTTATTATATAGCTGTCACTCGATTACATAGATAGAACACAAAACTAACACTCGAAAATAGATCATGCTAAACTTTTATTCAAATAATTCATGATATAACTAAAGATCGAACTAAGATAGGTAAAGGTAAGAAAAGTGATGGTGATACGATACCGGGGCATCTCCCCAAGCTTGCCAGAAGCCACGGGGAGTGCCCATACCCAAGTACTCAAGTCTCCTTTGGTGGGGAAGATGATGATGGTGGTGGTGATGAGGTAGTAGCGAGCTTATCCTTCGACTCCCATGGCAGCGGCTCACCATCATAAGAGAAAGCATGAGTCTTACGAGTCCTGCAACTGGCAGCTAAACTCATACCTTTAAATCTTGCCTCATATTCAAAGACTTGATTTTGGAGATCATAGATTTGGCTTTGCAGAAAATTGATTTGCTTGTTGAGGGTGAAGACGATGTCCTTCATAGACCGACCATCCACCTTGAGATCACGGGTGAAATCCGTAATCATGAGGTGATTGGCATTGAGTCCACGCTCCACCATCCCTTGGCACTTGAAGATCTCCTGCTCCACCGCCTCGAGCCTACCCTCCACGGTTCCCGTCTTCTTGGGCCCTTGAACATCCAGGACGTGGAGCACCCCCTCACGCATCTCAATGGCTTGAGGCTGCTTCATCACCTCCAACAAGTAGGGGTTGATTACCCTCTCGAAGAACTTGTCCTTGGAGGAGCTCGGTGTGGCCATGGCGATCTAGATCTGTTAGAAAAACAGCAAGGAACAAGAACAGAGAATATCTTCGCGACATGGTGATCAATACGTCCGGGGGGTATATAAAGATTTTTTATCTTAGGAAACAAGCAAACGGAAGGAAAATGGAGTCGGGAGGTTCCCAAGGGGGGCACAACCCACCAGGGCGTGCCCGGGAGGGCAGGCGCGCCCTGGTGTATCCTGCCCACCTCGATTGCCTTCCTGTTTGTTTATTATTTTCCTAATTTTTCTAATATTCCAAAACTGACAAAAAATGTTTTTGCGGATTTTTTGGAGTCCGTGTACTTACCGTATCACGTACCTCCTCTTTTTCAGGGTTCTGGAAGGTTTCTTTTATGTGCTCCTCCGGTGTCATGGTTTGGATAATATTGCTTTCAACATTAATAGGCGTACCTGAGATATAGTGTTTAATTCTTTGTCCATTGACCACCTTCGGATTAGTGCCTTCGGCATTATTAATCTTAATGGCTCTAGAACGATAAACCTCTTGATAATATAAGGTCCTTCCCATTTGAAAAGAAGTTTTCCTGCAAAGAATCTAAAACGAGAGTTGTACAACAGAACATGTTCATCAACTTTGAATTCCCGCTTTTGGATTATTTTATCATGCCACCTTTTAACTTTTCTTTGAATAGTTTGGCATTTTCATAAGCTTTGGTTCTCTATTCATCTAGTGAGCTAACATTTTTGTACATAGATGCAAAAAATGTCCCTTTTTCATAAAAAATTCCACAACTTCAAAATTGTTCTTGATTTAAAATTTGGTTACAAATTCAAAAAATTGCTAATATTTTTTGAAAACTCGTTTGTGTTATGTCAAAAGCGTTAGCAATTTTTTTAAAATATGTTCAGAATTTACGAGAAATGATTTAAAAAAGGAAAACTAATCTGATCTGCCTATGTGACTTGTTCTAAAAGTTCGCAGTGCGTTTTGACCACGAATATGCATTAGGCGTAGTGGTTAGCTACTTGGCTCGACAAGAGGGCAGTCGGGAGATCGAGTCCTAGCTGCATCACCTTTTTGTTTTTTTTACACCGCCCGCTGCCTGCCTGGGCCGGCCCAGTCGGGGGCTAACTTGTGCGGAGCGATGACATTATGCCGCAGAATGCGGCAGATAGAAAGTCCCAGGACATGTACAATAGTTGATAAAATAGTTTTATCTTAAGTTTTGCATCTAATTTAGAGATGAAAAAAAACATGTCTACAATGGATCATCTCTTTGCCTTATCTTTAATAACTAGTTATTCCTAAAAATATAATGAAACATATTGTGCTAAGTGATCATCTCTTGTCTTTTCTTATATAAAAGAAGACAAGCGTTTTCTTATGATCTCTTTCCTCCACCTCATTATTTATTTTATGTGGCATTTATAAGATACAACCATTGTACATGCCCTCACGAGCTACCAGTAAATTAGCGATAACAAGGCTGACCAGTCGTACGTGGCCCCCCCTGCTGACTCACGTAAACTGAAGAAAAGGAAAAGGGCCCATGAGAAAGCCCACTACTGGCCAGATGGCCTCCTCCGTTCGTAGTTTGCTAGGCCCTAGCGCTCTTTCGTGTTAGCGTGTCCGCGGGATTAGCCCTTGCGCCGCCGCCGTCATGCGACCCCTACCTCCTGGCCGCCGTCGCCCTCCCTGCTCGGTGCTACAGTACGATAAACAGCGACGCGGGTGCTTCACCCGTCGATTCTTCAAGCTTCAGCTAAGAGCATCTCCAACAAAACGGTAGCCGTAAAAAACGCTCGCAGTAAAAGGCGGTTTTAGTGCGCGCGGAGCGGTTTCGCGCGCTCCAGCGGTGTCGGCAAATTCAGGCGCACGGGAAAAGATCGCGCGCGCTAGTTCTGGCGCGCGGCGTCCGACGCGCTTTATAAATGCTGCGCTCGCCACACGCCCTCCCACCTCTCTTCACCTCGCCACGCAACCTCTGCCGCTCTCTCGCCGCTCTTTCTCGCCTCGCCGCCGACGCGCCACCATGCCGCCGCGCCGCCGGTGACTTTCGGGCTACCGCGGCGTTCGCGCGCGCCCCTCCGGCGCCTTCTCCGAAGAGATCCGGTCCCGCGACGTGCGCCTCGGCCTCGGCACTTTCGACACCGCCCACGACGTCGTCCGCGCGTATGACGCGGTGGCGTGGCGCCTCCGGCGGCCTCATAGGGACACGAACTTTCCGGACGTGCCGACGCGAGAGCTGGCGCCTCCCCCGCGGCTTATCACCGACGAGGATCGTCGCGACAACCGGAGGCGGGAGCGCCGTCTCAGCCTCACCGAGATGGACGAGAAAGCCATGGCGCTGTGGTGCGAACGCTTCCCGCAGGACGTCATCAACGAGCGCCAGTTCTACGCGCAAAGGAGGGCGGAGCGAGCCGCCTATCGCGAGGACAGGCATACGCGGTAGGTGGCCGCTCAATTCAACATCGACCTAGGAGCAGCGTTGTCCTGGGACTCCAACGACGATCGGTACCTTGACGCATTCATTCAGACGTCGGAGGAGTACATCACTGAGGTGGAGTCCGAGTCAGAGGAGGAGGACGACGATGAGTAGTTGAACTATCTTTTTTTTTATCTATCTAGGCTATGAACTTTCTATGTATCGTTTTATCTATTTATGTACCTTTTTATTTATCTATCTATACCTATTGTATCGAGTCGGAGCCGAATGTGTATCCAAGTCGGAGTAGAAGGAGAAGAAATATAGCGCGTCTGCTGGAGCGGCGCACGCGCGTAATTTTTTGTAGCGGCCGCTGGAGCCAGCGCTCCGTGGCGCGCAAAAACTGGCTATGGAGACGCTGTAAACGTTTTTTTAGCGCGCCGCGCGTTGCGCGTCTGTTGGAGATGCTCTAACGATCTACTGAACTAGCCAAGGTAAACACACTACCCTGTCTATTAATCTTTCTCAGTTATCTTGCTGTTCGTATCACACATATGTCAGGTTTAATTACTTAATACTTTGGTTTTGTGATGATCTGTGATGCTGTGAATATTTTTGTGATCTTGCACGTCGTGCTGCAAATTATCATCTACTAGTTCATATCTATGATACAAAGATTTCACATTACGAATTTATACGATGTAACTAATTCAGAGACTTCAGTTCAGACCCGATGAAGCGAAATGTACCGTCAAACACTATTTAAATTTATTCCTTTTTAAAGAATGTTGTTGCCACTAGTTATAATTCTCCCAGTCTCAATGACTAGCGCAATGTGAATTTATTCGACTATTAAAATCATCAAGACACGTCTTTGCACCAAAATGCGAGACAACTTGCTTCGTCATTGCATGATAAGCTACACTAACAGATAATTAGCAGCTAAGATACCAACTAATGATTTTACTAGCAATAATGGAGACAAATTTAAACTAATTCAAATGTACCGATGTGATGTTTTTATAGCACCAAAGCGGAACCTTTATAATATTATATGGTTATTTTTTTCGCACTTTGTATTTTTTATCACCTGTTGCTTGCCCCCCCCCCCCCCCCCCCCCCCCCCCCCCCACGCTTTCCAAATCTTGGCTCCGCCACTGGCTCTGAAGCAACCTTCATTATAGCCCTAGTTTGCAACTTCGCCCTTGTTGCAACCGTTTGACCGCAACAAAGGTTTTGTTGCAGAACGGCAACGGCCTTATTCCTCGGAGGTCGGGTACCCCCGGTGTATTGCACCGTTAGCAGTCTCGCAAAATAAAATCATGTTTTTGCATTTTGTAACGAAAGGTCTATAGCAATTGCAACAAGGCACTTGTTACAGATCGAATCATAGATTAGACAGGCCCCGTCCAATCATTTAAAAGATCAGTCGCGGACGCGTAGCACGCCGCATATGCTTTTGGTTGTAATCTCCTTTTTCCTTGGGCTCCCTCCATGTATATAGAGTCCAATTACATATCTTATAGTATTCGATGATGTCATAATCTAATATAACCTAGATTTCTTTCAGAAAAAATATTCAGATTTTAGAGTTTCTGAAAGTCTATACTCGCATTAGCACAAAAGTAATAATCCATGGAAGCCAAATACGACACACCGCCTGCGGCTGAAGACCGCACCCATGTTGACTACCTGCTTTTGGATTGCAACATATTCAACAATTCTTCAAATAGGCTTTCGTCCCGCTTCATAAATAAAGCTTAAATCAAAGTACATGGACGGACGATACAGGGTAGTGAGGAGGCCCTCTTACATATATGATCCTAGGAAGAACCGGACAACCTAAACTCACATGACTACGTTGCCAAAAGATATCACATGTAGGCCTTGATACGCCATGACACGCACTAGGACACCTAAATTCCACAATGCCCTCGGGAGGGGGAAACAATGCTATGTGTCAGCACTGTCGAGTGGGACGGACAAAGGTCTTTGCCAGGAACCCTGGCATGGAGAGAACCACAACGACGTCACCAAGAGGAAAGTGGCACCCGCGGGGGTCGCCGCTATCCCCATACCACCGAGGCGCTCAGAATAGTTGTGACAAGCACAAGCCACCGGATCCAAATCTGGGCACTGCCACTGCCCTCGACAGAGAACATGCCTGAGCCACCCGTTGATATAGCTCTCCTCGGCTAGACGACCAAGAAGCATAGCCACCGTCTCCGCCATGAAGCCCATCGTAGAGCAAAACATGTGGACTGCCATCCGCGCTGCCCCGGCCTCCATGCCCCTAGACACCTCCAACCATGCACGTCACAGCTACCCAACCACAACAGTAGGAGTGGAATGCATCTCCTTCCACTCCTAGCCAGACATCAATCACCGGGTCTTGGTCAGCGCCTCCATGGTAGGAAGCGCCCACACCTTCATCCCCATCCAGTCCTGGTGGACATGTTCATGTGTGTGTGTGTGGGGGGGGGGGGGCACAACCCAATAACTACCAACAACCATTGTCGAGACAAAGGTCAAACGTTGCCTTGCCCATGGTTGTCAGTGTCGATCGTTCCAACAGCACATCGGGGCCCAGAGAGCCCGACTTGGACTAGCAGCACCAATGAACAATAGGCAAGAGGAGCACTGCGCGAAGGCAACTAACACAGACTAAGTTTCCCCAATACCTATGTGTCGTCAAACATCATCCACCACCACATGCCAGATCTGTGTTGCCTGCTGATACGTTTCCGGCGTATCTACTTTTCTTAACGCTTTTGCTCTTGTTTTGGACTCTAATTTGCATGATTTGAATGAAACTAACTTGGACTGACGTTGTTTTCAGCAGAACTATCATGGTGTTGTTTTTGTGCAGAAATAATAGTTCTCGGAATGGAACGAAACTTTTTGGAGAATTTTTATGGAGTAAAAGAAAAATACTGGAGCCAAGAACCATCGGAGGGGGGCCCCTGGGTGAGCACAACCCACCAGGGAGTGCCCCCCCTCCATGCGCGCCCAGGTGGGTTGTGCCCACCTGGTGGCCCCGCAGACCCTGACTCCGACTCTATAAAATCCTATTTTTGGAGAAAAAATCAGGGGGAAAGAATTATCGCATTTCACGATACAGAGCCGCCGCCACCTCCTGTTCTTCATCGGGAGGCCAGATGTGGAGCCCGTTTGGGGCTCCGGCGAGGGGGATCTTCGATCTTCGACATCACCAACCCTTCTCCATCGCCAATTCCATGATGCTCCCCCCTGGGAGTGAGTAATTCCTTCGTAGGCTCGTTGGTCGGTGAGGATTTGGATGAGATTCATCATGTAATCGAGTTAGTTTTGGTAGGGCTTGATCCCTAGTATCCATTATGTTCTGAGATTGATGTTGTTATGACTTTGCCATGCTTAATGCTTGTCACTTTGGGCCCGGGTGCCATGATTTCAGATCTGAACCGTTTATGTTATCACTATTATATCTATGTTCTAGATCCGATCTTGCAAGTCATATTCACCTATTACGTGTTATGATCTGTAAACCCCGGTGTGACAGTAATCCGGATACTTTCCGGTGATGACCGTAGTTTGAGGAGTTCATCTATTCACTATGTGTTAATGCTTTGTTCTGGTTCTCTATTAAAAGGAGGCCTTAATATCCCTTAGTTTTCTTATGGACCCCGCTGCCATGCGAGGGTAGGACAAAAGATGTCATGCAAGTTCTTTCCATAAGCATGTATGACTATTTACGGAATACATGCCTACATTATATTTATGAACTGGAGCTAGTTTTGTATCGCCCTAGGTTATGACTGTTATATAATGAATATCATCCAACGAGTTCACTGATCCAATGCCTACGAATTTTCCATATATTGTTCTTGCTAAGTTACTACTGCTGCTGTTACTGTTACAACTGCTACAAAATCATTGCTATCACTGTTACCGTTACTGTTACTATCATTACTGCTACCAAAACTATCATATTACTGTGCTACTGATCATATTGCTGCAGATAATTAATATCCAGGTGTGGTTGAATTGACAACTCAGCTGCTAACACTTACAAGTATTCTTTGGCTCCCCTTGTGTCGAATCTATATATTTGGGTTGAATACTCTACCCTCGAAAACTGTTGTGATCCCCTATACTTGTGGGTTATCAAGACCTTTTTCTGGCACCATAGCTGGGGAGCATAGCTATATTTGTTGAGTCACTTGGGATTATTATCTATTTATCACTATGAAGAATCTGAAGGATACCAAGACTAAGATTTTTCCCTCTAAGACGAGGGGAGGTAAGGAACTGCCATCACACTCTGCACTTGATTCACCTTCTATTTTGAGTAGACTGCAACACCACCACATGCTATTAATCCTGATATGTCGCAAGTTATTGATGACGCTACTTCTGCTATAAATGCTACTCATGATGATGCTAGTACCTTGCTTGATGATAATATGCCACTAGGTGAATTTCTTGATGAACAAATTGCTAGAGGTAAATATATTGAGAATGCTGAAACTGATGAAATTATTGAAACTGATGAAGTACTTGAAACTGAAAATCTTTAAACACCTATTAGGCCTAGCTCTCCTAGATATGAATTGCCTAAGATACCTGAAGGTTATGTTATGGATGAGGGATAGCTAGAGATTTTCTTGCTTGCAATGATCGAGATGATCTTAAAAAATTGCTATGCAAACTGAAAGAAAAATCTTTGAATGCTAGAATGAAATGTGATCCTAAGTTTGCTACTTCACCTATCTTTGTTGATGATAAGGATTATGAATTCTCTGTCGACCCAGAGTTAATTACTTTGGTTGAATATGATCCTTTCCATGGCTATGAGACTGAAACTGTTGTGGCACATCTGACTAAATTAAATGATATAGCCACCCTATTTGCTCATGATGAGAAGATTCGTTACTACTATATTCTTAAATTATTTCCTTTCTCATTAAATGGTGATGCTAAGATATGGTACAATACTCTTGCTCCTAGTTGTGTGAGTAGTCCCCAGGATATGATTTACTACTTCTCTGAAAAATATTTTCCTGCTCATAAGAAAAAAGCTGCCTTACAGGAAATATTTAACTTTGTGCAAATTGAAGAAGAGAGTCTCCCACAAACTTGGGGGAGACTTCTCCAATTAATTAATGCTTTGCCTGATCATCCTCTTAAGAAAAATGAAATACTTGATATCTTCTATAATGGACTAACCGATGCTTCTAGGGACTTCCTAGATAGTTGTGCTGGTTGTGTTTTCAGGGAACGAACTGTTGAACAAGCTGAGGAATTATTGAATAATATATTGAAAAATTATGATGATTGGACTCTTCCTGAACCACCTCCTAAACCCACTCCGAAGAAGAGGGGTATCTTATATCTAAGTCCTGAAGATATGCAAGAGGCAAAGAAAAGTATGAAGGAAAAAGGTATTAAAGCAGAGGATGTTAAAAATCTACCTCCTATTGAAGAAATACATGGACTTGACACACCACCACTGAAGGTGGTAGAGGTAAACTCTTTAATGAAATTTGATGATAAGTTACATCCCTTACAATAAACATCCTAGTCAATGCCTTTATGAGTTTGACAAGTACATTAGAAAACAAGATCACTTTGATGAAAATGTTATGAAACAATTGAAATACAATTCCAATATGATTGCTCACTTGAGTGACTTGTTATTTAGAATATCCAATGATGTTAGAGGTGTAGGAAAACATGCTTCTATGGTTCAAACTCAACTAGAACAAGTTGCTAAATCTCAAAGAGAGTTGCTTGATGAAATGAATGATAATATAAATGACTTTGCTGTTAGAGTAGCAACTAGAGGAGGTAAAATGAATCAGGAACCACTTTATCCTGAGGGACATCCTAAAAGAATTGAACAAGACTCTCAAAGAATTTACACTGATGCACCTAGTCCTTCTAGAAAGAAGAAGAAAAAGAAAAATGATAAGACTTTGCATGCCTCTAGTGAACCTGAAGTAGAAAAACCTCCGGAAAATGATGTTTCTATTTTTTACGCTGAAACTCAATCTGGTAATGAACACTCATCTAGTGATAATGAAAAAGATAATGATGATGTTCATGAAGACACTCAACCATACAATGATAAACAACCAGATAATGATGTTGAAATAGAACCAACTTTTGATCTTGATAACCCACAACCTAAAAATAAAAGATATGATAAAAGAGACTTTGTTGCTAGAAAACATGGAAGAGAAAGAGAACCCTGGGTTCAAAAAACCATGCCCTTTGCACCTAAATCAACTAAGAAGAAATATGATGATGAATTTAAACGCTTTGCTGAAATGCTTAGGCCAGTCTTTTTTGCGCACTCGATTGACTGATATATTACAGATGGCTCCTTATGCAAAATATATGAAAGACATCATCACTAATTAGAGAAAAATACCGGAAGCTGAAATCTCCACCATGCTTGCTAATTATTCTTTTAAGGATGGAGTACCTAAAAAACTTGGAGATCCGGGAATACCAACTATACCTTGCTCCATCAAAAGGAATTATGTCAAAGCTGCCTTGTGTGACTTAGGAGCTGGTGTTAGTGTTATGTCTTTCTCCTGATATAAAAGACTTGATTTGAATAAACTCACACCTATACGGTAAGTATCCATCCAGAAGGGACATTTTATGAAAAAGGGACATATTTTGCATCTGTGCACACAATTTTAAAAATGTCCCTTTTTCATAAAATGTCCCTTTTGCATACTTACCGTATCACATACCTCCTCTCTTGCAGGGTTCTGGAAGGTTTCTTTTATGTGCTCCTCCAGTGTCATGGTTTGGATAATATTGCTTTCAACATTAATAGGCGTACCTGAGATATAGTGTTTAATTCTTTGTCCATTGACCACCTTCGGATTAGTGCCTTCGGCATTATTGATCTTAATGGCTCCAGAATGATAAACCTCTTGATAATATAAGGTCCTTCCCATTTGGAAAGAAGTTTTCCTGCAAAGAATCTAAAACAAAAGTTGTACAAAAGAACATGTTCATCAACTTTGAATTCCCGCTTTTGGATTATTTTATCATGCCACCTTTTAACTTTTTCTTTGAATAGTTTGGCATTTTCATAAGCTTGGGTTCTCCACTCATCTAGTGAGCTAACATTACTTGGACAAGCCTCCCACTTATGATTAACCCCTCTCACAAGCATCCGCAACTACGAAAAAAGAATTAAGATAAATCTAACCATAGCATGAAACATGTGGATCCAAATCAGCCCCTTATGAAGCAACGCATAAACTAGGGTTTAAGCTTCTGTCACTCTAGCAACCCATCATCTACTTATTACTTCCCAATGCCTTTCCCTAGGCCCAAATCATGGTGAAGTTTCATGTAGTCGATGTTCACATAACACCACTAGAGGAAAGACAACATACATCTCATCAAAATATCGAACGAATACCAAATTCACATGATTACTTATAACAAGACTTCTCCCATGTCCTCAGGAACAAACGTAACTACTCACAAAGCATGTTCATGTTCAAGATCATAGGGGTATTGAATATCATTGAGGATCTGAACATATGATCTTCCACCGAATAAACCAACTAGCATCAACTACAAGGAGTAATCAACATTACTAGCAACCCATAGGTACCAATCTGAGGTTTTGGGACAAAGATTGAATACAAGAGATGAACTAGGGTTTGAGAGGAGATGGTGCTGGTGAAGATGTTGATGAAGATTGACCCTTCCTCGATGAGAGGATCGTTGGTGATGACGATGGCTTCGATTTCCCCCTCCGGGAGGGAAGTTTCCCCGGCAGAATAGCTCCGCCGGAGCCCTAGATTGCTTATGCGTAGGTTTCTCCTCGAGACGGCGACGCTTCGTCCCGAAATCTTCCTTATGATTTTTTCCAGGTAAAAACCCTTCATATAGAAGAAGATGGACGCAGGAGACCTGCCGGGGGGCCCACAAGCCCTAGGGGCGCGCACTGGGGGGTAGGGCGCGCCCCCAGGCTTGTGGCCACCTAGTGGGTCCCCTCTAGTATTTTCTTCGCCCAATAATTCTTATATATTCCAAAATAATTCTTCGTAAATTTTCAGGACTTTTGGAGTTGTGCAGAATATGTCTCTCATATTTTCTCCTTTCCGGTCCAGAATTCCAGCTGCCGGCATTCTCCCTCTTTGTGTAAACCTTGTAAAATAAGAGAGAAAAGGCATAAGTATTATACCATAATGTGTAATAACAGCCCATAATGCAATAAATATCAACATGAAAGCATGATGCAAAATGGACATATCAATACCATTTACATAGTGTTGCTTGGTTCTCCTACTCGATTGATACCTTGGTTTCACAAATGAGGGAAATACTTACCGTAGCTGTGTTGCATCATCCCTTCCTCTTTGGGGAAATACTGACGCAGTCTCTAGCCACGTCAAAGAAATTTCTGGTGCCGTTGCCGGGGAGACATCATCAACATCTATCAGGTTCCTAATCACAAATCTCATCTCCTTACAATTTACATTATTTGTCATTTGCCTCTCGTTTTCATCTCCCCCACTTCACAAAAGTTTGCCTTTTTATTCGCCTTCTTTTTCATTCGCCTTTTTCTCGTCAGATCTCTTGTTTGCTTGAACTCATCATCATGAGTGAATTTGGTATGGCAGAAACAGATGATGGCCGAACTCCTAAAATTGGACGATATGGCAATCTGGATGCTAGAACTTTTGTTTTGGGACAAGGGAACGTTATAGGAAAAGAAACTATCCAAGAATTTTTCAATTGTGTTGGAAATTTGACTCTTGATGATGCTCCTATACTCAAAAGAACTAAATTTTATGCGGAAGCTATTTCAGCACTAGTTCTGAAACTTGAGAATAGATTTATCCTAACCCATCCTACCTTGCAAAGACTGTTTTATGAGCTACCCATTATAAAGGATCCTAAAGCTAAAAAGCTAGCTACCCTCACTCTTATGAATGAATTTAATCACATAGTACGGGAAGCTAGGGAAATTTTTGATTTTTATGGCATGAGTCGTGAAAAACCGGTAATTGATGAGATCCTTGACAATAGTGATTATATGTTGAGGCATTTGCTTGGAAATAATTAAAAAAATTATGAGAATCCTAAAAAGGAAATCCCTGATTTAGATGTGATCCAACAAGTTTTCAATGATGTTAATCAACAATAATCTTGGATCGTGCCCGGAAATCAAAGGGGATACGTAGATGGACAACTTGATAATGCTAAAATTTCTATGGAAAATGTGTTTCAAGTTATATTTTCAAAACCTCCTGACAAAAACACATCTATGGAGAATAAGAAGAAAGATGACAATATTTGAATCTATGCATTATGCCTAGCTAGGGGCATAAAACGATAGCGCTTGTTGGGAGGCAACCCAATGAATAAAATTTATTTTTGCCTTTTTCTTTCAGTACTTGAGTGTTTAAAAAATTATGCTACTTTTATGATTGTGTTTTTATGTTTTAATTAGTGTTTGTGCTAAGTAAAGCCTTTGGGATCATGTTGGGTGATAGTTGACCTGATCTTGTTGAAAAACAGAAACTTTTGCGTGCAGTAACAGAATTGTTTAAATTTACAGAAGCAACGAAAAATTCTTATTTTTTTACAAAATATTTATATACAAATTTCCTAAGTTGTCATAATGATTCAAAAAATTTGGAGTTACAGAAGTACGAGTAAAATTCGTATCTTTACAGACTGTTCTGTTTTTGACAGATTCTGTTTTCTTTGCATTGTGTGCTTATTTTGATGAATCTGTGGATTGTATCGGGGGGGTATAAGACATTGTAAAGTTAGAATACAGTAGGTATAATTCAAAAACAAAATATGAATGGGTTTTTAACAGTACTTAAAGCAAAGAATGGTTTTAATATACTAATGGATCTCACTAATGTTTTGTTAAGTTTTGTGTGATTGAAGTTTTCAAGTTTTGGGTGAGATCTCGATGGATGAAGGAATAAGGAGTGAAAAGAGCCTATGCTTGGGAATTCCCATGGAACCCCAAGTTAATATTCAAGGAGAACCAAGCAACTAAGCTTGGGGATGCCCCGGAAGGCATCCCCTCTTTCTTCTAACAACCATCGGTAATTTTACTTGGAGCTATATTTTTATTCGTCACATATCATGAGTTTTGCTTGGAGCGTCTTGTATTATATGATTCTTTGCTTGTTTTGATTTTTAGTTTGTCACAAGCATCCTTGCTGGACACACCTATTTGTGAGAGCCAAAATTATTCTATGATTTGTTAGAATTGCTCTATGTGCTTCACTAAATTTTTTTTTGTGCTATGGAATTGCTCTAGTGCTTCACTTATATCTTTTTGAGCATGGTGTGCTTTAATATTTTTGAAGGAATTCTCTCATGCTTCACTTATATTATTTTGAGAGATGAAAATTTTTATGCTCATGTTCTTCACTTAAATTTGTTTGAGCTTGTCAAAAGGAATTGCAACATATAAAATTAGTCCCAAAGTGATAGATATTCAAGAGGGATATAATAAAAAATTTCATGAAGATCATTGGATAAAATAAACTTGATTCTTTGTAATAGTTTTGAGATATGATGATAGTAATATGTGAGTCATGTTGGTGAGTAATTATGATTTAGTAAGAATATTGGTGTTAAGGTTTGTGATTCCCTATGCAAGCACGAAAGTCAATAGTTATGCAATGAAATTACATCCTACTTGTGGTGCATTATTCGGTGCTAGTTATGCTCAATGCTCGCTTATGTGAATTTTCGTTTCTTGGTTGGGTGCTTCTCAATCTATTTGCTAGCCTCCATTTGTACTAAGTGGGAATACTACTTGTGCATCCAAAATCCTTAAACCCAGTTTTGCCATATGAGTCCACCATACCTACCTATATGCGGTATTTCCGTGCCGTTCTAAGTAAATATGTATGTGCCATCTCTAATTTTCAAAATGAATTTCCTTTTTGTGTGCCCGTACTGCTCATTAAGCGGCAGGGGGTGGCCAATATTTTTCCATGCTAGATGTGTTATTCTCAAGATGAGTGTTTATTCACTTGTCATTGCACGAGAGTACGGCGGTAATAGGATGCCCAGTCCCGAAATGAAAAAGAAATTTACTTTATGTTGTCAAATAATAAATTCCTTGAAAAGTGTTGGTATGGATGGTACCCGTGGATACGGCTAGCCGTGGAATGTGAAAGTATGGTGGAAAAGGGAATAAACTTTATTTTATGTTTGGGAACCGCCTATGATGTATCTAGCATGGAAAGTATTGGGAACTACTCAGTCGTTTTCATTGACGGGAAAAGTATGCCTCCCAAAATATTTTAATCTCTCAATTTAAGCTTTGAGCTCTGGCACCTCTACAAATCTCTGCTTCCCTCTGCGAAAGGCCTATCTATTTACTTTTATGAATTTTTTATTTTTTATTTTGAGTCTCCATCTTCTCTTATAAAGCACCAACTAGGGAGCACTATGATCATACTTGAGCATTGGATGTAGCTAATATGCGAGTATGTTTCATGAATGGATCAATGATTGAGCATGATGGGCTAGGGATAACTTTCTTTAGTGTAGATATTTTGAAAGACATGGTTGGTTGTTGATATGCTTGAGTATTGAAGTCATCATATCAAATATATACTATTGCTTTGAGCCATCTAAAAGTCCAAATGTCCATGCTACAAAAAATAATATGTGATGAACATGTTATGCAGCATTCCACATCAAAAATTCTATTTTTATCATTTACCTACTCGAGGACGAGCAGGAATTAAGCCTGGGGATGCTGATACGTCTCCAACGTATCTATAATTTTTGATTGTTCCATGTTGTTATATTATCATTCTTGGATGGTTTACAATCATTTTATAGCAACTTTGTATCATTTTCTGGGACTAACCTATTGACATAGCGCCTAGTGCCAGTTGTTGTTTTTGCTTGTTTTTTACTTTGCAAAATATCCCTATCAAACGGAGTCCAAACGCAGTGAAACTTTTTGGAGAATTTTTTTGGACCAGAAGACAACTTGGGAGCCAAGGAAGCACTTGGGGAGGCCCGTGGGGCCCACAAGACACCAGGGCGCGCCCAGGAGCCCATGCGCACCCTAGTGGGTTGTGGGGCCCACGGGGATCTTGATAGGTCTCCAACGTTTCTATAATTTTTTATTGTTCCATGCTGCTATATTATCATTCTTGGATGGTTTACAAGCATTTTATAGCAACTTTATATCATTTTTTGGGACTAACCTATTGACATAGTGCCCAGTGCCAGTTGCTATTTTTTACTTCGCAGAATATCAATACCAAACGTAGTCCAAATGCAACGAAACTTTTTGGAGATTTTTTTGGACAAGAAGACACCTTGGCAGCCAAGAAAGCACCAGAGGGGATCCTTGTGGGGACCACAAGACACCTGGGTGCGCCCAGGTGGGTTGTGGGCCCCATGGAGGTCTCCTGCACCGCCTCTTCACCCTATAAATTCCCAAATATTCCAGAAACCCTAGGGGAGTCGACGAAACACAATTCCAGCCGCTCCAAGTTCCAGAACCACGAGATCCAATCTAACACCATCACGGAGGGGTTCATCGTCCTCGTTGGTGCCTCTCCGATGATGCGTGATTAGTCCACCATAGACCTAAGGGTCCATAGGTAGTAGCTAGATGGCTTCCTCTCTCTTTTCTGATTCTCAATACAATGGTCTCTTGGAGATCTACTTGATGTAACTCTTTTTGCGGTGTGTTTGTTGGGATCCGATGAACTTTGAGTTTATGATCAGATATATATCCATGAATATTATTTGAGTTTTCTTTGATCTCTTATATGCATGATTATTTATAGCCTCATATTTCTTCTTCAAATCTTTGGTTTAGTTAGGCCAACTAGTTCGATTTTTCTTGCCATGGGAAGAGGTGCTTTGTGATGGGTTTGATCTTGCGGTGTCCTCTCCCAGTGACGGAAGGGGCAGCGAGGCACGCATGTATCGTTGCTATTAAGGACAACAAGATGGGGTCTATTCCTACATGAATAGATCTTGTCTACATCATGTCATTGTTCTTATTGCATTACTCCATTTCTCCAAGAACTTAATACACTAGATGCATGCTCAATAGCGGTTGATGTGTGGAGTAATAGTAGTAGATGCAGGTAGGAGTCGGTCTACTAATCTTGGACATGATGCCTATATATTGATCATTGCCTTGGATATCATCATAATTATTCAATCTTCTATCAATTTCCCAACAGTAATTTGTTTACCCACCATGTGCTATATTCTCGAGAGAAGCCAGTAGTGAAATCTACGGCCCCCAGGTCTATCTTTTATGATATTGCTTTCCGATCTACTTTTCATCGCATTTATTTTCAGATCTATTATTCTAAAAACCCAAAAATACTTTGCTGCACTTTTTATTTGCATCTTTTATTTCGTGTTTTATTCAGATCTATTTATCCAAACACATACAAAATAATCTATCTTTTTACCGAGGAGGGATTGACAACCCCTCTTACGCGTTGGGTTGCGAGGATTTGTTATTTGTGTGCAGGTATTGTTTACATAGTGTTGCTTAGTTCTCCTACTGGATTGATACCTTGGTTTCATAACTGAGGGAAATACCTATCGTAGCTGTACTGCATCATCCCTTCCTCTTTGGGGAAATACTGACGCAGTCTCAAGCCGCATCAAAAGGAATTTCTGGCGCCGTTGCCGAGGAGACATCATCAACATATATTAGGTTCCTAATCACAAATCTCATCTCCTTGCAATTTACATTATTTTCCATTTGCCTCTCATTTTCATCTCCCCCACTTCACAAAATTTTCTGTTTTATTTGCCTTCTCTTTTTCGTTCGCCTTTTTTCTCGTCAGATCTATCTTCTTGTTTGCGTAGTCACGGTGTCTCAGAGAAAGTACTATGATGTTCCATACCCTAATATTCTGCTTGAAATTGAGAAAAGTACTCAAGGAATATATGACTACACAATTTGAGCATAATAAATATTTTACCGAAGAACTTAAGGAACACTTTGTTATGTTAGATGGTATAACAAAACAACTTGATGATATTAGTAGAGAAGTTTGTAATCTCCAATCCAAGTATGCTCATGCTGAAAATTTGCTAGGCAAAATATCCGATGCATAAGCTACCCTAGTAAATCAAATGGCCGCTAAGCCAATTTATTTAGAAGATAAAAATGATGAAGATCTTAAAGTGATTGGTGTTTCTTCTATTGATTCCTTGTTTAGTAAAATCAAAATTGATGATAAAGGGACCGAAGAAGAGTCAACTTTAGCTAGAGGGCGTCCCGATAATTTGAAGGGTGAAAATCTTGATGAAAAAACTGATAAAAGTGGGTTTGGAGAGGTCAAAACTTTAACTAGTGATGTGCCCACTCTTTTGGATTACAAAGACTTTAATTATGATAATTGCTCTTTGATTGAATGTATTTTTTTGTTGCAATCCATGATAAATTCACCCCATGCTTATGAACAAAATAAAGCTTTTACTGAACATATCATAGATGCCATGATGAAAGATTTAGAAGAAAAGTTGGAATTAGAGATTTCAATTCCTAGAATATTACATGATGATTGGGAACCTATCATCAAAGTCAAGATTAAAAATTATGAGTGCTTTGCTTTATGTGATTTGGGTGCTAGTGTTTCCACAATTCCAAAATCTTTATGTGATGTGCTTGGTCTTACCGATATTGAAGAATGTTCTCTTAATTTGCACTTGGCAGATTCTACTATTAAAATGCCTTTGGGAAGAATTAACGATTATCTTATTATTGCAAATAGGAATTATGTGCCCATAGATTTTATTGTTCTTGATATTGATTGCAATCCATCTTGTCCAATTATACTTGGTAGACAGTTTTTACGTACTATTGGTGTCGTGATTGATATAAAAGAAGGCAATATTAAATTTCAATTTCCACTAAGAAAGGGTATGAAACACTTTCCTAGAACAATAATTAAGCCACCATATGAATCAATCATGAGGGCGTCCTATGGATCAAAAAACTAAAGATGACAATACTTGAATCCATGAATTATGCCTAGCTAGGGGCATAAAATGATAGCGCTTGTTGGGAGGCAACCCAATGAATAAAATTTATTTTTGCCTTTTTCTTTCAGTTCTTGAGTGTTTGCACAATTATTCCTCTATTATGATTGTGTTTTTTAAGTTTTAGTTAGTATTTGTGCCAAGTAAAGCCTTTGGGATAGCTTCGGTGATAGTTGACTTGATCCTGTTGAAAAAGAGATACTTTTGCGTCCAGTAACATAATTGTTTAAATTAACAGAAGCGACGAAAACTTCTGAACTTTTTACACAAGATTGATATACAAATTTCCTCTGTTGTCCTAATGATTCTATGCATCTTTACAGACTTTTCTGTTTTTGACAGATTCTGTTTTCTTTGCATTGTGTGTTTATTTTGATGAATCTATGGATTGTATCGGGGGTATAACCCATGGCAAAGTTAGAAAACAGTAGATATAATGCAATAACAAAATTTGAATGGGTTTGCAACAATACTTAACATAAAGATTGGTTTTCTTATACTAACGGATCTCACGAAGGTTTTCTTAAGTTTTGTGTGATTGAAGTTTTCAAGTTTTGGGTGAGATCACGACGGATGAAGGAATAAGAGTGGCAAGAGCCTAAGGTAGGGGATGCCCCATGGCACCCCAAGTTAATATTCAAGGAGAACCAAGCAACTAAGCTTGGGGATGCCCCGGAAGGCATCCCCTCTTTCTTCTAACGACCATCGGTATTTTACTTGGAGCTATATTTTTATTGGTCACATATCATGAGTTTTGCTTGGAGCGTCTTGTATTATATGAGTCTTTGCTTGTTTTGCTTTTTAGTTTGTCACAAGTATCCTTTCTGGACACACCTATTTGAGAGAGCCAAAATTATGCTATGATTTGTTAGAATTGCTCTATATGCTTCACTTAAATTTTTTGAGCTATGGAATTGCTCTAGTGCTTCACTTATATCTTTTTGAGCATGGTGTGCTTTAATATTTTTGAAGAAATGCTCTCATGCTTCACTTAGATTAATTTGAGAGTTAGTAAATTTTTGAACAAATTCTCTCATGCTTCACTTATATTATTTTGAGAGAAGAAAATTTTTATGCTCATGTTCTTCACTTAAATTTATTTGAGCTTGCCAAAAGCAATTGCAACATATGAAATTAGTCCCAAAGTGATAGATATTCAAGAGGGATATAATAAAAACATTCATGAAGATCATTGGACAAAATAAACTTGATTCTTTGTAATAGTTTTGAGATATGATGATAGTAATATATGAGTCGTGTTGGTGAGTAATTATGCTTTAGTAAGAATATTGGTGTTAAGGTTTGTGATTCCCTATGCAAGCACGAAAGTCAAAAGTTAAGCAATGAAATTACATCCTAGTTGTCATGCATTATTCGGTGTTAGTTATGCTTAATGCTCGCTTATGTGAATTTTTTGTTTCTTGGTTGGTTGCTTCTCAATCTTTTTGCTATAGCCTCCACTTGTACTAAGTAGAAATACTACTTGTGCATCCAAAATCTTTAAACCCAGTTTTGCCATATGAGTCCACCATACCTACCTATATGCGGTATTTCCGTGCCTTTCTAAGCAAATTTGTATGTACCAACTCTATTTTTTTCAAAATGAATTTCCTTTTTGTGTGCCCGTACCGCATATGAAGCGGCAGGGGGGCCAATATTTTCCATGCTAGCTGTGTTATTTTCAAGATGAGTGTTTATTCACTTGTCATTGCACAAGAGTATGGAGGTAATAGGGATGCCCAGTCTCGAAATGAAAAAGAAATTTACTTTATGTTGTCAAATAATAAAATAATTGAAAAGTGTTGGTATGGACGGTACCCGTGGATACGGCTAGCCGTGGAGTGTGAAAGTATGGTGGAAAAAGGAATAAACTTTATTTTCTGTTTGGGAACCGCCTATGATATATCTAGCATGGAAACTGTTGGGAATTACTCGGTCATTTTTGTTGATGGGAAAAGCATGCCTCTCAAAAAAATATCTCCCAACATCTCTCAATTTAAGCTTTGAGCTCTGGCACCTCTACAAATCCCTACTTCCCTCTGCGAAGGGCATATCTATTTACTTTATGCAATTTTTATTTTTTTAGTCTCCATCTTCTCTTATAAAGCACCAACTAGGGAGCACTATGATCATACTTGAGCATTGGATGTAGCTAATATTTGAGTGTGTTTCATGAATGGATCAATGATTGAGCATCATGGGCTAGGGATAACTTTCTTTAGTGTTGATATTTTGAAAGACATAGTTGCTTGTTGATATGCTTGAGTATTGAAGTTATCATGTCAAATATATACTATTGCTTTGAACCATCTGAAAGTCCAAATGTCCATGCTACAAAAGAAAAGAATATGTGATGTACATGTTAGGAAACATTCCACATCAAAAATTTTGTTTTTATCATTTACCTACTCGAGGACGAGCAGGAATTAAGCTTGGGGATGCTGATACGTCTCCAACGTATCTATAAATTTTGATTGTTCCATGCTGTTATATTATCATTCTTGGATGTTTTACAATAATTTTATAGCAACTTTATATCATTTTTTGTGACTAACCTATTGACATAGTGCCCAGTGCCAGTTGCTGTTTTTGCATGTTTTTTACTTCGCAGAATATCTGTACCAAACGGAGTCCAAATGCAACGAAACTTTTTGGAGATATTTTTGCCCCAGGGGGGTTGTGCCCCCCACGGAGACCTCCTACACCGCCTCTTCACCCTACAAATTCCCAAATATTCCAGAAACCCTAGGGGAGTCAACGAAACACAATTCCAGCCGCCGCAAGTTCCATAACCACGAGATCCAATCTAACACCATCACGGAGGGGTTCATCATCCTCATTGGTGCCTCTCCGATGATGCGTGAGTAGTTCACCATAGACCTACGGGTCCGTAGGCAGTAGCTAGATGGCTTCTTCTCTCTTTTTTATTCTAATTACAATGGTCTCTTGGAGATCTATTTGATGTAATGACTTTTTGCTGTGTGTTTGTTGGGATCCAATGAAGTTCGAGTTTATGATCAGATTTTTATCCATGAATATTATTTGAGTCTTATTTGATCTCTTATATGCATGATTATTTATAGCCTCGTATTTCTTCTCCGAATCTTTGGTTTAGTTAGGCCAACTAGATTGATTTTTCTTGCAATGGGAAGAGGTGCTTTGTGATGGGTTCGATCTTGCGGTGTCCTCACCCAGTGATAGAAGGGGTAGCGAGGCACGTATGTATCGTTGCCATTAAGGATAACAAGATGGGATCTAATCCTACATGAATAGATCTTGTCTACATCATGTCATCATTCTTATTGAATTACTCCGTTTCTCCATGAACTTAATACATTAGATGCATGTTGGATAGCGGTCGATGTGTGGAGTAATAGTAGTAGATGCAGAATCGTTCCATCTACTAATCTTGGACGTGATGCCTATATATTGATCATTGCCTTGGATATCATCATAATTATTTGTTCTTCTATCAATTGCCCATCATTAATTTGTTTACCCACCGTGTGCTATTTTCTCGAGAGAAGCCACTAGTGAAATCTACGGCCCCCGGGTCTATCTTTTATCATACTTGCTTTCCGATCTATTTTTGCCGCATTTATTTTCAGATCTATTATTGCAAAAACCCAAAAATACCTTGCTGCACTTTTTATCATACCTGCTCCCTGAAGTCACCCGGAATGGTGAGATAGAACTTCGTTTCCGACTAGCCGCGACCTAACTTGCCCGATTTGTGCTTGCACTATGGACACATGAATGAAAACCCTCAAATCAGTTAGAAGAAAAATGAATCCACGACGATTTCCGCCGGTTGATTAACAGCGACGGACGGACTGTGATAAGAGATGAGTGAATATTTTGCTAAATTGATTACCTTCTCCATGAGAAAAATCCCCGGCCCAATCCCGTGGAAAACCCCAATCGACCAGAGTCTAGAATGTCGGTGCAAGTCGGTGCAGATAGGCGGCGGCAAGTAGTAGGGGCAAAATCCTGTGCCGTTTGGAGCGCGACCTCCGCTCGCCGATGACAGCCGTCGAGCTTAGGGTGGCCGCCGCGATAGAAGTTGATGAGGTGGAGAGTTGCAGAGGAGTCCGCTGTCGGTGTCAAAACCGGCGGATCTCGGGTAGGGGGTCCTGAACTGTGCGTCTAAGGTCGATGGTAACAGGAGACGGGAGACACAATGTTTACCCAGGTTCGGCCCCTCTCTATGGAGGTAATACCCTATGTCCTGCTTGATTGATCTTGATGAATATGAGTATTACAAGAGTTGATCTACCATGAGATCGTAATGGCTAAAACCCTAGAAGTCTAGCCTGTCTGATTATGATTGTGATTATGATTGTCCCTACGGACTAAACCCTCCGGTTTATATAGACACCGGAGGGGGCTAGGGTTGTACAAAGTCGGTTACAGAGAAAGGAATCTTCATATCCGAACGCCAAGCTTGCCGTCCACGCCAAGGAGAGTCCCATCCGGACACAGGAGAGAGTCTTCTGTCTTGTATCTTCATGGCCCATCAGTCCGGCCCACATTACGTAGCCCGGACGCCCGAGGACCCCTTAATCCTGGACTACCTCAGTAGCCCCTGAACCAGGCTTCAATGGCGATGTGTCCGGTGCGCAGATTGTCTTCGGCATTGCAAGGCGGGTTCCTCCTCCGAATACTCCAAAACATACTTCGAGCGCAGAAAACGTGTCCGGCTCTGCAAAACAAGTACCACACACAACCGCAGAGAGTATAATATTTCACGAATCCAATCCGCTGACAACTTTTTATAACATGATACCACGTTCCTTTAAGATGCGGTTTCCAGTGGCATGCCTTGTCACAGCAGAGATCTTATTCCTTTATTACGGGATTCTCATCAATACGGGCGTGGGTAATCCAATCGTGCCATCTGCACGGCCCTGGGGAATAGGCGAGTTTTCAGGCGAGTGGGGAGGCGCTTGATATTCACTACCTTTATAAGAGATAAGGATTCACCCCTTTCACCCACACCTTCTCTTTCTCTGCCTCTCCATTCTCGAGCTCCAGCGCCCAAGTTCTCAACTTTTTCGCCTCAAAGAAGCACTCCGAGCATGTCCGGATCCGGAGCGCAAGGCAAGTGGATGGCCTCCTCCGTCAAGGAGAAGGACATCATGAAGCTCCGGAAGGCGGGGTATTTGGCCAAGGAAATCACCCATCGGCTTCTGGCCAAGGGGCAGATCATCCCCACCCCCAAGCCTCATGAGAGGGTGGTGTTCATCCCACACTTCGTCCGCGGGTTAGGGTTTCCTCTCCACCCTTTCGTCCGCGGACTCATGTTCTACTACGGGCTAGATTTTCATGATCTAGCCCCAAATTCTTTCCTCAACATCTCGGCATTTATTGTCATGTGTGAGGCTTTCCTCCGCATCCCACCCCACTTCGGACTGTGGCTCAAGATCTTCAATGTGAAGCCGAAGGTGGTGGATGGTCAACACGCAGAGTGCGGAGGCGCCATGGTGAGCAAGATGCCCAACGTCACATGGCCCAAAGGTACCTTTGTGGAAACCATCAAAGGGTGGCAACAACTGTGGTTCTATATCACAGAGCCCCGCGACGCTACCTGGGCCGCGGCTCCCGAATTCAAGTCCGGAGCCCCAATGCGGCTCACCTCCTGGCTGGAGAAGGGCCTGAATTGGTCGTCGTCGGACGAGCTGACAGCGCTACAGGCGCGTATCCAGAGCATGGTAGACAAGAACATCAAGCTTGTCAATGTGATCCAGGTGATGCTAGTTCGCCGGATCCTTCCACGCCAAAGCCGTACTTGCCATCTGTGGGAGTTCGATCCGGCCGAGCACCAGACCTTGCAACAGTTCTTCGGAACTATGCACGAAGACATCTGGAAGGTGCTTTTTAAGGCCAGCGAGAAATGGCCGGAGACGACCGAGGACCGCAGGCACGACCTGGCCCATCCCGCCAGTCCGGTAAGCTTTTCGTGCTTTCAAGGTGTATCCTTTACTTGCTTGCTCAGGGAAAATGCCTAAGCCTCCCTATTTATTTTTTCAGGTCTGGATGAAGAAGGCAGAGCGGATCAAGTGTCCGGCTCCGCTGCCCGAGGAACCAGCCATCCCGCTTCTGATGAAGGTGCTGGTCCCGGCGCCCTACCAGGCGCCGGAGAAGAAGGCCAAGAAAAAGGCCAAGGAGACCAGAAGTGGCCTCCGTCGCAAGGGAACTTCGGACGCAACGTCCGAAGACGCCGAAACTCACTCCTCCGCCGCAGAGGACGACAATGAGGAGGAGGAAAGCAACTCTCCCCTTGAGGGGGGAAGGAAGAAAAGGGCGGCCTCCATAAATCTGGAGGCAGAGGCGTCCAAGAAGGGGAAGGTCTCCCTCGCGGATAACTCCGCGTGGGATGTCAACAGCAGCCCAGAGCGGCGCCCCCGAGATAAGCCCCTGGCCGGATCGTGAGTACTCAAAGACCCTGACGCATTCATATATCCAGCCTCTTGTCTCCATGGTTTTAACATGTTGAATCATGTACTTGTAGTCCGGTTCATTCTGACCTCGAGCGATACTCCTCCTCGGGAAATTCGCTGGACCCGAAGGTGATGGACAGCGGGTCCCTTCCGGCGGCCTCCTCTCCCAAGGCCATGGATGACACCGAGGTGTTGTCCCAAAGGATCCCAGGCCAGGGAGAGACGCAGGAGGCCATCAGTGCGGCGCCAGAGGGTGAAACCTTGGCCGCCGGACACATGGGGGAGCAAATCCCCATGGAGCCTGGCAATGGGGGCTAGGTCCAATTCGGCCCCCAGCCGAATATGATCCCAGAGACCAATACGGCTCCAGAATCTGGCAAGTAGCCTCCTTCGAAAGAAGGGGGTGTGCCCATTTCGCCGGTGACCTCTGTCCAACCAGAGGCACCGAAAACCCTACTGGAAGCGCTGCGAAGTGCTTCCATTGTAGAGGAACACCGTGCCCTTATGGGTACGGTGATTGAGAAGATTCAGTCCGCGAAGAGCGGACTGACCGAAGCCTGCACAAGCCTTCTAACAGGTTTTGAGGTATGAAACGTAATTATGTAAAAAGAATATCACAGTATAGACAGTAGCCCCTGAGACACTGTCCGGTGGTCGAAAAGAAAAGCCGGACAGAGGATCAAACAATTTTCGCAGGAGACTAACCATACATGTCTATGTGAAAAAGCAGGCGTCGCTGCTGGCTGCGACCTCTCGTGCTGCCGAAGTCTCCGGACTGAAGCAGAGTCTGGAGCGGGCCGAGGAAGAACTCGGCCATGTGAAAAAGCAGCTAGAGGATAAGCAAGGTATGCCATGACCTTTTGTATATCAGAAAGGATAGATGATTTGCATTGACCATAGTGCCATGATATTTGTAGGAGTGACGACTAAGGTGGAGGCCCTTAAAAAGGCACTGGCCGAGGCCCAGAAGAGAGCGGCGGAGGAACAATCCGTCCACGAAAAGCACGAGGCCAGGGTCAGTGAGGTCCAACAAGAGCTCCAGGACGCTGTAAAGAAATGCGAGTCCTTGGAGCATAAGATGACGGATCAAGAGTCCGAGCTTGCTAAGGCCCACCAAAGCACACAAGAAGCCCGGGTTGAAGCCCAAGGCGCCCTCCAGGAAATCCAAGAGGCCAGGAAAATCGCGGTGAGTAAGGCCTTTATAATGCATAGCAAATTTGTGAAGAAAAGGTACCTCTTACTGACCCGGATTTGGAGTTCTCCAGGAGCGTTTGCGGATCTGCCGCACAGCATTGCAGATGCTGTGGATTTCTTCCGAGCCGAAGAGGGGAGCTCAGCAGAGAAGCTGTTCTGGTCGCAATACCTTGCGCCAGAGCATCCGGTGCCCCTTAGTGATCAGCTGAAACAGCTGACCGAACTGCATAGGGCGGCCGAATTGGCCATGAAGGATTTGATAATCTGCTTATGGCCTGCCGAAGCCATACCCCAAAGCTACTTCAGGCTCGTGAAGCGATTGGTTGCTGCCTGCCCTCGGCTTGATGCCATCAAGCGGTCGGTCTACATCGAAGGTGCGCGGATGGCCTTCCTCCGTGTCAAGATACAGTGGGCGAAGATGAACGCCGTCAAGCTCGCGACCGAGGGACCGCCTGCGGGCAAGGAGCACCGCACGCCCGAGCAATATTTTGATGATGTCCTGGAGGGATCCCGCATTGTAGCGGAGTAGTGTGCAAAAGACATTATCTTCGGATGAATATGTTATCCTGTCCTGCACAATAAAACAAAACTGATATGTAATATAATGTTAGTTGTTTATATCAAGATTTTTCCTCCTGTGCGGCCGTTTTATTAAATCTGAGAGTTGGCCAGTCGTCGGCTTTAGCCCCCACATAGGTAGTACGGGGGTGTTCGGGATAAAATCTAAACACTCTTTATCCAAAGTTTGGTCCTTGAAGGAGGTGTTTAGCGCAACGAACCAGGCAACCGGACTATGTGGCTTTATCACCCTCACTTAGCCATAGGAGTTTTATAGAAATTTAGGTGCAGCCCCTAGTATTCGTGAATCCGAACTAGGGTGCTGTAAACACCGGATCGGGTAAAGACCGATTCATCGCATAATGCGGAAAAAATCGCAAAAGATTTGAAACCTCCAAAGAGCTGACCGGCTCACGCCGCATCATGACAGTCAGTTTTCGGCTTTCTCTACTGAGGTGCTCATCCGGATGAACCAGGGCACAATCGCAGTAGTTCTCCCTTTACTACCCTAGCCGATATAGCGGAACGTAAGGTTGTAAGCACAGGAGCCGGGCAACCCAACTATTAACCAAAGACATGATTCGGAGCCAATGCATATAATGCTAAATTCAGGGTGCCGAACTATACTATAAAAAGTGTTCGGACTTTGTTGCCGTATTATGGGGTGCAATAAAGCCCCTGGCAAATTTAGGCCGTACCAAAGTGTACGGGTGCAATGGATAAGATTATCAAGAAAAAAAAAGTAGTAAGCTAGTGCCACAGAAGTTGGGCCGCAAACTGTTTCCATTACAAATTTATGGATACGTAAAAGCGTATAAGTAGTGCGATAAGCAACAGGGCTATTTTACATGCCATGACCAAGGGAGAGCTGCGTGAGGGTCCTGAGAACAGGTAGAGTGACCGTCAAAAAGGCTTCCTAGAGATTCCCGCATACTGCAATGCTTCTTGCTATCTTGGTGTATCTATCCTTCGAAAGGACCGATGATCAGGCCATCTTGAGGGGCCTGTGGAAAACCTGAAAAGGATGAAAAAGAAAGAGTGAGAGTACATGTATCCAGGGGAGGTCGAGCCGTATTATGGACCACAATATAGTTATGCCTCCATCTATGCCCATGGTATTTTAAGTGCGTAGTTATGTACGCGTGGTACATATGCCGCCATTTGGCCGGGGCGGAGACAGAGGCCAGATTGCTAGTCTAACTCCTGACGAGCCGGACTGTTATGCCACGGAGTAGTCCAGATCCGCTTGACAGTGTCCGGGAGTTTGGCCGCTGAATTAAGATTCTGCTTGGCAAGGCCGCTCTGTACTTCCGCTGCCAAGGCCGCGGTGTGCTCCTCAGTACGGAGGGAGCGCTCCGTGTTTCCATTAACTGTTATGACACCGCGTGGACCCGGCATCTTGAGCTTGAGATAAGCATAGTGTGGCACCACATTGAATCGAGCAAATGCGGTTCGTCCGAGCAGTGCATGATAGCCGCTGCGGAAGGGGACGATATCGAAGATCAACTCTTCGCTTCTGAAGTTGTCCGGGGATCCGAAGACAACCTCCAGTGTGATTGAGCCCGTACAGCGGGCCTCTACACCTGGTATGACTCCTTTAAAGGTAGTTTTTGTGGGTTTGATCCTTGAGGGATCGATGCCCATTTTGCGCACTGTATCCTGATAGAGCAGGTTCAGGCTGCTGCCGCCGTCCATGAGGACGCGCGTGAGATGGAATCCATCAACAATTGGATCGAGAACCAGGGTGGCTAAACCACCATGATGAATACTGGTCGGATGGTCCCTGCGATCGAAGGTGATCAGGCAGGAAGACCATGGGTTGAACTTTGGGGCGACTGGCTCCATCGCGTAGACGTCCCTGAGCGCTCGTTTGCGCTCCCTTTTGGGGATATGAGTGGCGTATATCATGTTCACTGTTTTAACCTGGGAAGGGAACTTCTTCTGCCATCCTGTGTTTGGCGGACGGGACTCCTCGTCATCATCCTCGCTTTGCGACCCCTTCTCCTTGTTTTCGGCATTTAACTTGCCGGCCTGTTTAAAAACCCAACAGTCTTTGTTGGTATGATTGGCTGGTTTATCAGGGGTGCCATGAATCTGGCATGGACGATTGAGTATGCGGTCGAAGCTGGATGAGCCCGTATTGTTTCTTTTGTATGGATTCTTCCAGTGGCCGGACTTGGAGCCACTGAAACCGGCGTTGACCGCCGTGTCATCGGCAATGCCACCATTGCTTCGGCGCTTGTGCCTGCTGCGTCGGGGCTTGCCATTGCCATTCTTGGCTTCAGAGGTACCGGCATCGCTTGCAGTATTATTGCTACGAGCTAGCCAACTATCCTCGCCCGCATAAAAGCGGGTCATGAGTGTCGTGAGGGCTGCCATGGACTTCGGTTTTTCTTGGCCGAGGTGATGAGCGAGCCATTCGTCGCGGATGCTATGCTTAAAGGCCGCTAGGGCTTCGGCATCCGGGCAGTCGACGATCTGGTTCTTTTTAGTTAGGAACCTAGCCCAGAATTTCCTGGCCGACTCTCCAGGCTGTTGAACTATGTGACTTAAGTCATCGGCATCCGGAGGTCGTACATATGTGCCTTGGAAGTTGTCGCGGAAGGCGTCTTCCAAGTCCTCCCAGCTGCCAATAGAGTTTTCAGGCAGACTATTTAACCAGTGCCGAGCTGGCCCCTTGAGTTTTAATGGGAGGTATTTGATGGCGTGAAGGTCATCACCGCGGGCCATATGAATATGGAGAAGAAAATCCTCAATCCATACCGCGGGATCTGTTGTTCCATCATATGATTCGATATTTACGGGTTTAAACCCTTCTGGGAATTCATGCTCCATTACTTCATCAGTGAAGCAGAGGGGGTGTGCGGCGCCTCTATATCGGGCCATGTCGTGACGTAGCTCGGATTGAGTTCGTCGGCAATCTTCGGCCCGGGCGTGGTTATGTTTGTCACGTCTGGCTTGATAGCCGTCGTCGCGCGCCAGGGCATGCCCCCGCGATCCGTAGATTGATCTGGACTGACCTGCTCTATTGTCCAGGTCCTGCCGCAGGTCATATGTATGACCCCGGGCTGTTATGTCTCTGCTTTTGCGGTGAGGTAGTATGGGCTGGTGTTCGGCTTGAGTTGCCACTTTGTCCCGGCCACGTGGTGGTCGATCAGCCACATTATGTGTTGATGGCCTGGGCTTAAGTGCCTCGTCGTTGAATTGGGGTAGCAGTTTAAGCCTCGAATAACTTTTAATGGGGCGCTCGAGTCCGTATTCCTTGGCTGCCAGGACATCAGTCCATCTGTCGTTGAGTAGATCTTGATCAGCTTGAAGCTGCTGCTGTTTCTTTTTCAGGCTTTTCGCAGTGGCTATTAGCCGGCGCTTAAAGCGCTCCTGCTCGACGGGTTCCTCAGGCACGATAAAGTCTTCGTCACCGAGGCTCACCTCATCTTCGGAGAGTGGAAGATAGTTGCTGTCCTCCGAGTCTTCGTTTATGGCCTGTTCATCAGGGCTGGCTTGCCCATCTTCCCAATCGTCTTGTTCGAAAATCGGCTCGACGGGATCTTCTTTGTCTTCGGCCTCATCCGGAGTATTGTTCTCTCTCGTGCCGGTATTGCTGTCTTTTCCATGGCGTGATTTAGAGCGGCGCCGCTGACGTCGGCACTTTGGCCGTGTCTCAGGAGGTGTATCCTCGACTGGATCTTTCTTGTTATCGCCGTTATTCTCTTTGGGGGTATCCATCATGTACACGTCATACGAGGAGGTGGCTGTCCAGCGCCCAGTAAACGGCGGGTTTTGGGCCTGCTCCTCTCCGGCGTCGGCGTCCATACCGTCGATGTCTTCGGAGTCGTAATCGAGCATGTCGGTTAAATCTTCGACAGTGGCAATGAAGTGGGCGGTGGGTGGGAAGCGAAATTCTCCGTCCTCAGCCCCCAGTTCAAACCGGATATAGTTCGGCTGCGAGTCCCCCATTAAGGCGAGGGTTTTTAATGAGTTAAGCACATCACCCAAAGGTGAGTGCCGGAAGATGTCCGCGGAGCTGAACTCGACGATCGGCGCCCGATTGAGCTCGACGGGCGCGGAAACATGCTGTTCGGAACCTGTTGCCGAAGACGAGCCCGAGGTTCCGGTGACACAGATCTCGTTCGAAGTTGGGTCTGTGTGCGGCTCCAACGCCACCGAGTCTGCGGCTTCCGTGGCGGGGTTGAGCTTCCAGTCCTCGGATGGCGCAATCTGCTCCGGATCTAGGGCCAGGGCAGTTACAGGAGCTATCTCCCGGGTATGGTCCGATGACAGATTTAGGTCATGTTCATCACGATGGCAGGGAGCGGCTGCCACGGGCTCGAATCCGTCGAAGATCAAGTCTCCGTGGATATCAGCAACATAGTTCAAGCTTCCAAACCTGACCTGATGGCCAGGGGCGTAGCTGTCGATCTGCTCTAGATGACCAAGCGAGTTGGCCCGCAGCATGAAGCCGCCGAATACGAAGATCTGGCCGGGGAGAAAGACCTCCCTCAAGGCAGCATCGTTGTGGATGATTGATGGAGCCATCGAGTCTTCTAGCGACGACACAGCGGAACTCTCAATGAAAGCACCAATGTCGGTGTCAAAACCGGCGGATCTCGGGTAGGGGGTCCCGAACTGTGCGTCTAAGGTCGATGGTAACATGAGACGGGGGACACGATGTTTACCCAGGTTCGGGCCCTCTCTATGGAGGTAATACCCTACGTCCTGCTTGATTGATCTTGATGAATATGAGTATTACAAGAGTTGATCTACCACGAGATCGTAATGGCTAAAACCCTAGAAGTCTAGCCTGTCTGATTATGATTGTGATTATGATTGTCCCTACGGACTAAACCCTCCGGTTTATATAGACACCGGAGGGGGCTAGGGTTGTACAAAGTCGGTTACAGAGAAAGGAATCTTCATATCCGAACGCCAAGCTTGCCGTCCACGCCAAGGAGAGTCCCATCTGGACACGGGAGAGAGTCTTCTGTCTTGTATCTTCATGGCCCATCAGTCCGGCCCACATTACGTAGCCCGGACGCCCAAGGACCCCTTAATCCAGGACACCCTCATCCGCGGCGAGTGGGTGGGGATGAAGTGGGCAGTGGGGGCGAGGTTTTTTTTTCCTTTTGCATGTGTGGGTGAACAGACATGGTTCGCAGAGGCGATGGAGATGAATCGTGTGCGATAGTAAATCACCGAGATTGAAGGGGAATCCAAATTTCCTTCCTAGTTTGTCATTCAGTTTTTTCTACGTTCGACATACCCCCTCCAATGCAACATGTTCAAATTTGGCATTTTTCCGGGATCATTTACCATATTTAGGTGATTATGTGTCTTTTCTAGGCATTAATGCACATAATTCAAATTCAAACAATCAGCGCATGAAAAGGTGCACGAGAACGGTCTGGAAAATCATGCTCGTGCTATTTAGTAAATTGTCATGCCTTTTACAAGGAATGGGCAGAGATTTCAAGGGAATGTGTGGCAAAGTCAACCACGAACGCGTCCTTTATTGGTTTTTCAACTATAGAAAAATTAAATACATGCTTGAAAAACATGACACTTGGCATGGTGCCATGGTATGGCCTCACCGTGCCCTGGTAAAAATTTGAGAAGGTTTGGCTTATGTCGTCATGCACTCCCTTCATAAATCGAACCATCACCGAGGAAGTTTCATGGTTTCGAGGGGGAAATCACCAAGATTGAAGGGGAATCCAAATTTCCATCCTAGTTTGTCATTCAGTTTTTTTTCAACAATCAACATACCCCCTCCAATGCAATGTGTTCAAATTTGGCATTTTTCCGGGCTCATTTACCATATTTAGGGGATTATGTGCATTTTCTAGGCATTAATGCACATAATTCAAATTTGAACAATCGATGCATGAAAAGGTGCACAAGAACGGTCTAGAAAACCATGCTCGTGCTATTAGTAAATTATCATGCCTTTTACAAGGAATGGGCAGATATTTCAAGGAAATGTGTGGCAATAGTCAACCACAAACGCGTCATTTATTGGTTTTTGAACTATAGAAAAATGAAATACATGCTTGGAAAACATGACGCCTGGCGTGGTGCCATGGTATGGCCTCACCGTGCCTTGATAAAAATTTGAGAAGGTTTGGATTATGTCGTCATGCACGCCTTTCATAAATCAAACCATCACCGAGGAAGTTCATGGTTTCGAGGGGGAAATCACCAAGATTAAAGGGGAATCCAAATTTCCTTTGTCCTTTGTCCATGAGTTTTTTTCTACGATGAACATACACCGTGCAAATCACCGTGTTCAAATTTGGCACTTTTCCGGGTTCACTTACCATATTTAGGGGATTATGTGCATATTCTAGGCATTAATGCACATAATTCAAATTCAAACAATTGGTGCATGAAAAGGTGCACAAGAACGGTCTGGAAAACCATGCTCATGCTATTTAGTAAATTCTCATGCCTTTTACAAGGAATGGGCAGAGATTTCGATGAAATGTGTGGCAATAGTCAAGCACAAACATTTGTTTATTGGTTTTTCAACTATAGAAAAATGAAATAAATTCTTGAAAAACATGACATCTGGCATGGTGCCATGGTATGGCCTCACCATGCCCTGGTAAAAAATTAAGAAGGTTTGGCTTATGTCGTCATGCACACCCTTAATAAATCGAACCATCACCGAGGAAGTTCCATGGTTTCGAGAGGGAAATCACCAAGATTGAAGGGGAATCCAAATTCCCTTCGTTCTTTGTCCTTGATTTTTTTTCTATGATGAACATACACCCTGCAAATCACCGTGTTCAAATTTGGCACTTTTCCGGGCTCATTTACCATATTTAGGGGATTATGTGCATTTTCTAGGCATTTAGCGCATATAAATCCAATCCGGCTACAACTGCACGGGTGTGATGTGAGGGATGTGGATTGACGTTTGATCGCGGTGCATCCTATGGTGCACACGCGCAATCCGCGTGGCTGGGGTTCCGGCCAATCATAACGCAACACACAATAGGCTCAGCGCACACTGTTTCTGGAGGCGACGGAGATGAACCGTGTGAGATAATGAATGAGCAAGATTGTAAGGGAAGCCAAATTTCCTTCGTCGTTTGTCGTTGAGCTCTTAAAAACCACCGCACTGTACGGTTGTCCGGCCACTCCATCCCAGAGCTCTCTCCAAGCGTCGTTCATGGCACCGTGGTGCAAAGTAACTGGTAAGGAAGCGATGGCATCCTGCTGCGCCGAGTTCCTTGATGACCCACAAGTATATGTGATCAATTGTAGCCTTTTCGATAAGTAAGAGTGTCGAACCCAACGAGGAGCAGAAGGAAATGACAAGCGGTTTTCAGCAAGGTAATGTCTGCAAATACTAAAATTGTAAGTAGCAGAGTAGTTTGATAGCCAGATAATTTGTAATGAGCAAGTAACAATAGTAGTAACAAAAGTGCAGCAAGGTAGCCCAATCCTTTTTAGGCAAAGGACAGGCCAAAACGGTCTCTTATAATAAGCAAAGCGTTCTTGAGGGTACACGGGAATTTCATCTAGTCACTTTCATCATGTTGGTTCGATTCGTGTTCGCTACTTTGATAATTTGGTATGTGGGTGGACCGGTGCTTAGGTGCTGTTCTTACTTGAACAAACCTCCTACTTATGATTAACCCCCTCGCAAGCATCCGCAACTATGAGAAAAGTGTTAAGAATAAATTCTAACCATAGCATTAAACTTTTGGATCCAATTGGTCCCTTACGGAATAGCACATAAACTAGGGTTTAAGCTTCTGTCACTCTCGCAACCCATCATCTAATAACTACTCCACAATGCATTCCCTTAGGCCCAAATATGGTGAAGTGTCATGTAGTCGACGTTCACATGACACCACTAAGGGAATCACAACATACATATCATCAAAATATCGAACACATATCAAGTTCACATGATTACTTGCAACATGATTTTTCCCATGACCTCAAGAACAAAAGTAACTACTCACAAATGATAATCATGCTCAAGATCAGAGGGGTATTAAATAGCATATTGGATCTGAACATATAATCTTCCACCAAATAAACCATATAGTAATCAACTACAAGATGTAATCAACACTACTCGTCACCCACAAGCACCAATCTATAGTTCCGGTACAAAGATTGAACACAAGAGATGAACTAGGGTTTGAGAGGAGATGGTGCTGTTGAAGATGTTGATGGAGATTACCCTCCCCAAGATGGGAGAGTTTTTGGTGATGATGATGACGATGATTTCCCCCTCCGGGAGGGAAGTTCCCGGCAGAATCGCTTCGCCTTAGGGCAAAAGTGCTCCTGCCCAAGTTCCGCCTCGAGACGGCGGTGATCCGTGCCGAAAGTCCTCTCCTTATTTTTTCTAGGTCAAAATGACTTATATACCAGAAGATGGGCACCGGAGGAGGGCCGAGGGGAGCACAACCCACCAGGGCACGCCTGGGCTCCCTGGCGCGCCCAGGTGGGTTGTGCCCACCTGGTGGGCCCCCTCTGGTACTTATTGGCTCCATTATTTCTCATTTATTCCATAAAAAATCCCCGTAAATTTTCAGCTCATTTGGAGTTGTGCAGAATAGGTAGCCTGACGTAGCTTTTTCAGGTCAAGATTTCTAACTGCCGGAATTCTCCCTCTTTGTGTGTACCTTGCATTTTATGAGAGAAAAGGCATTAGAATTACTCCAAAAAGCATTATTATGCATAAAAACATCATAAATAATAGTAGGAAAACATGATGCAAAATGGACGTATCAACTCCCCCAAGCTTAGACCTCGCTTGTCCTCAAGCAAAAACCGAAATCGAAAAACATGTCCACATGCTTAGAGAGAGAGATGTCGATAAAAAGAAAATACGGACATAGTAGCATCATGTAATTTTATTATAACAGCAACAAACTTTAACATAAAACTTTTATCATAGACTTCTCATGAATAAGTAACAATTCATCACACAATCGAAGTATAAAGCATAAACTCTATTAGGAACCAACAAACTATGTTCTCAGTCAACTTTGCAACTACAATTCATCATCTTTTCAGGAAGGGTCATGTATCGGAGCCTTTAGGCAAGTCCACATACTCAACCATCATATAGTCTTCTATGATTGCTAACACTCACCGCATACACATGAGCAAAACGTTTCAACCGGACACATAGAAAAATAGGGGCTTATAGTTTCGCCTCCCAACGTATTCACCTCAAGGGTGATGTCAACAATAATAACTCATGCTGCCCATATTCAACTGGACATATGTGCCTAGATCTTTCCTCACCACATGATGCTTGCCAAAGGAGAAAAATAAAAGGAAAAGAGAGAACAACTTTGACTCTTGCATAAAAGTAAATACATAAAAGTAAAAGATAGGCCCTTCGCAGAGGGAAGCAGAGGTTGCCATGTGCTTATTTGTTTGTATGCTCAACCCCTTAATGCAAAAGAACGTCACGTTATATTGCCCCTTGTGATGGCAACCTTTATTATGCAGTCTGTCGCTTTTATTCTTCACCATCACAAGTTCGTACAACACTCAATTTTCTCTTACACTAAATGATCTCACACTTTTAGAAGCAATTTTTATTGCCTTATTGCACCGATGACAACTTGCTTGAAGGATCTTACTCAATCCATAGGTAGATATGGTGGACTCTCGAAAATAAGATTTGGGTTTAAGGGTTTTTTGGATGCACAAGTAGTATCTCTACTTAGTGCGGAATTTTTGGCTAGTAAAGATGGGGGGCAAGCACCACATGTTGAAGGATCTATGACAATATAACTTCTATGTGAATATGAACAAACATAAATCATTAAGTTGTCTTCCTTGTCCAACTTCCACAATTTTGGCATATAATATTTTGATGGGGGCTCACAAGCACAAAAGATTTCCATGATAGTGTATTTATATGTGAATCTTCTCTTCCCTTATTAATTCTTTCAGGAGTTGCATCATTGACTAATGCCATGTTTGTCAATCTCTAATAAAATTTTCTACTTATACTTTTCCTTATGTGGTGTTATCACCTACCATAGGATTAGCATATGATCTTTTCATTTATTTCCTTTCTCTTTATTGAAACATGAAAGTAAAGAAAGCAAAAACTCAAACTGAACTTTATTATATATCTCGCACACGATTACAAGAATGGATTACTAAGCAAGCTATCAAAAAGAAAGGATCGAACTAAACTTTTATTCATCTAAAGCAAAAGATAACCATGGATTGAACTAAGAAAAGTAAAGGCAAAAGATAGTGGGGGTGATACGATAGCGAGGCACCTCCCCCAAGCTTGGCGGAAGCCAAGGGGAGTGCCCATACCCGATACTCAATTTTCTTTTGGTGATGAAGAAGGAGGTGGTGGTGATGGTGAAGTAGAAGCGATCTTGTCCTCGGGTTTCCATGGCAGGGGCTCACCATTATAAGAGGAGGAGTGAGTCTCACGGGTCCTGCAACTGGCAGCCAAACTCATACCTTTAAACCTTGCCTCATATTCAAAGACTTGGTTTTGGAGGTCGTAGATCTGGCTCTGGAGGAAGTTGATTTGCTCGTTGAAGGAGAAGACGATGTCCTTCATGGACTTTCCCTCCACCTTGAGATCACGGGTGTAGTCCACGATCATGAGGTGATTGGCATTGAGTCCATGTTCCACCATCCCCTTGCACCGGAAAATGTCCTGCTCCACAGCTTCAAGCCTAGCCTCCACGGATCCAGTCCCCTTGGGGCCTTGCACATCGCGGATGTGGAGCACCCCCTCACGCATCTGGATAGCTTGAGGGAGCTGCATCACCTCCCGTAGATATGGTTTGATGACGTTCTCGAAGAACTTGTCCTTGGAGGAGCTTGAAGCGGCCAAGGTGGATTAGATCTGTCAGAAAACATCAAGGAAAAGAAAACATGAGATTTCTTCGCGATACGGAGGTCAATAGGTTCGGGGGGTATATAAAGATTTTTTATCTTGGGAAACAAGCAAACTGAAGAAAAATGAAGTCCGGAAGGTACCCGAGTTGGGCACAACCCACCTGGGTGCGCCTGGATTTTTTATCTTGGGAAACAAGCAAACGGAAGAAAAACGGAGTCCGGAAGGTACCCGAGGTGGGCACAACCCACCTGGGCGCGCCTGGCTGTCTTGTGCCCACCAGGTGTGCCTTCCTGGTTGCTTCTTATTTTCCTAATTTTCTAAATATTCCAAAACTGGCAAAAAATATTTTTGCGATTTTTCGAAGTCCGTTTACTTACCGTATCACGTACCTCCTCTTTTTCACGATTCTGGAGTGTTCCGGAAGGACTCTTTTATGTGTTCTTCCGGTGTCATAGTTTGGATAATATTACTTTCAACATTAATGGGCGTACCTGAGATATAATGTTTTATTCGTTGCCCATTAACAACCTTCGGGTTAGTACCTTCGGCATTATTTATTTTGATAGCTCCAGACCGATAAACCTCCTCGATAACATAGGGTCCTTCCCATTTGGACAGGAGTTTTCCTGCAAAGAATCTGAAACGAGAGTTGTACAAAAGAACATATTCTCCAACTTTGAACTCACTCTTTTGGATTCTTTTATCATGCCATCTTTTAACTTTTTCTTTAAATAACTTGGCATTTTCATAAGCTTGGGTTCTCCATTCATCTAATGAGTTGATATCAAATAACCTCTTTTCACCGGCAAGTTTGAAATCATAGTTGAGTTCTTTAATTGCCCAATATGCTTTATGTTCTAACTCAAGAGGCAAATGACAAGCTTTTCCATAAACCATTTTATAAGGAGACATATCCATAGGATTTTTATATGCTGTTCTATAAGCCCAAAGTGCATCATCTAATTTCTTAGACCAATTCTTCCGGGACCTATTGATAGTCTTTTGCAAAATTAATTTTATTTCTCTATTGCTAAGTTCAACTTGACCACTAGACTGAGGATGATAGGGTGATGCAATTCTATGGTTAACATCATACTTGGCAAGCAGTTTACGGAAAGCACCATGAATAAAGTGTGAACCACCATCAGTCATTAAATATCTAGGGACTCCAAACCTTGGGAAAATAACTTCCTTAAGCATTTTAATAGAGGTGTTGTGATCAGCACTACTGGTTAGAATAGCTTCTACCCACTTAGTAACATAATCAACAGCAACCAAAATATGAGTATACCCATTAGAGGAAGGAAAAGGTCCCATGAAATCAAATCCCCAAACATCAAATGGTTCAACAGCAAGAGAATAATTCATAGGCATTTCTTGACGCTTACCGATATTACCTATTCATTGACATTCATAACAAGATACGACGAACTTACGAGCATCTTTGAAGAGAGTAGGCCAATAAAAACCAGATTGCAATACCTTATGAGCAGTTCTGTCTCCCGCATGATGTCCTCCATAAGCTTCGGAGTGACATTTCCGTAGGATTTGTCCCTGTTCATACTCAGGTACACAACGTCTAATAATACCATCTACTCCTTTTTTATAAAGATGTGGGTCATCCCAGAAGTAATGTCTTAAATCATAGAAGAATTTTTTTCTTTTGTTGGTATGTAAAGCTAGGTGGTAAATATTTAGCAACAATATAATTAGCATAATCAGCTTACCAAGGAGTGTTATTAGAAACATTTATTGCAGCTAACTGCTAATCAGGAAAGCTATCATCAATAGGTAGTGGGTCATCAAGGACATTTTCAAGCCTAGACAAGTTATCAGCTACGGGATTCTCTGCTCCTTTTCTATCAGTAATATGCAAATCAAATTCTTGTAGCAAGAGAACCCACCTAATGAGTCTAGATTTAGCATCTTTCTTTTCCATAAGATATTTTATAGCAACATGATCGGTGTGAACAGTCACTTTAGAATCAACAATGTAGCATCTAAATTTATCACAAGCAAACACAACTGCTAAGAATTCTTTTTCAGTAGTAGCATAATTTCGTTGGGCACTGTCTAGAGTTTTACTAGCATAATGGATAACATTTAGTTTCTTATTAACTCTTTGTCCTAGAACAGCACCAACAGCATAATCACTAGCATCACACATAATTTCAAAAGGCAAGTTCCAATCAGGTGGTTGAACAATAGGTGCAGTAATTAATGCTTTCTTGAGTGTTTCGAAGGCTTCTAAACAATCATCATCAAAAACGAAAGGAGTGTCCTTTTGCAAAAGATTTGTAAGAGGCCTAGAAATTTTAGAAAAGTCTTTGATAAATCTCCTATAGAAACCAACATGACCAAGGAAACTACGAATACCTTTGATATCTTTCGGACATGGCATTTTCTCAATTGCATCAACCTTAGCTTTATCCACCTCAATATGTCTTTCAGAAATTTTATGGCCCAAAACAATACCTTCATTAACCATAAAGTGGCACTTCTCCCAATTCAAGAAAAGATTTGTTTGCTCACATTTCTGCAAAACTCGATCAAGATTGCTTAAACAATCATCAAAAGACTTCCCATAAACAGAAAAGTCATCCATGAAAACCTCAACAATCTTTTCACAAAAGTCAGAGAATATAGCAGTCATACATCTTTGAAAGGTAGCAGGTGCATTGCATAAACCAAAAGGCATACGTCTATAAGCATAAGTTCCAAAGGGACAAGTGAAAGTGGTCTTTTCTTGATCAGGTTGAGAAACAGGTATTTGTGAAAAACCAGAATATCCATCAAGGAAACAAAAATGTGTGTGCTTTGACAATCTTTCTAGCATTTGATCAATAAAAGGCAAAGGGTAATGATCTTTTCTAGTTGCTTTGTTCAATTTTCTAAAATCAATTACCATTCTATAGCCTGTAACAATTCTTTGTGGGATGAGTTCATTTTTATCATTAGGAACAACAGTAATTCCTCCCTTCTTAGGGACACAATGAACATGACTTACCCACCTACTATCAGCTATAGGATAGATTATACCTGCTTCCAGAAGTTTTAATATTTCCGTTCTTACCACTTCTTTCATCTTCGGATTAAACCGACGTTGGTGATCAACAACGGGTTTAGCATCAGGTTCCATATTAATTTTGTGTTGACATAGAGTGGGACTAATGCCCTTAAGATCATCAAGAGTATATCCAATAGTAGCTCGGTGCTTCCTTAGAACTTTCAATAGTCTTTCTTCTTCATGTTCTAAAAGGTTAGCACTAATCATAACAGGATATATCTTTTTCTCATCAAGATAAGCATATTTCAAAGTGTCTGGTAATTGTTTTAATTCAAACACAGGATCACCTTTAGGTGGAGGAGGACCTCCTAGAGTTTCAATAGGCAAATTATGTTTAAGCAGAGGACGTTGTTCAAAGAAAATCTCATCTATTTCATTTCTTTCATGCATATGTAAATCATTTTCATGGTCTAGCAAATATTGTTCTAAAGGATCAGTAGGAGGCACAACAATAGAAGCAAGACCAATTATTTCATCCTTACTAGGAAATTCTTTTTTATGAGGTTTTCTACTAAACTTGGAAAAGTTAAACTCATGAGACTCATCACCAAAACTGACACCGACAGTTTGTTTCTTACAATCTTTTTTAGCATTAACGGTGTTCAAGAAAGGTCTACCAAAGATAATGGGACAAAAATCATCTTGTGGGGAACCAAGAACAAGAAAATCAGTAGGATATTTTATTTTCCCACACAAGACTTCAACATCTCTAACAATCCCAATTGGTGATATGGTGTCTCTATTAGCAAGTTTAATAGTAACATCTATGTCTTCTATCTCAGCGGTGCTATGTCATTCATAATTTCTTGATATAAGGTAAAGGGAATAGCACTCACGTTAGCACCTATGTCGCATAAACCATGATAATAGTGATCTCTTATTTTAACTGAGACAACGGGCATGCCAACAACGGGTCTACGAATATCTGACTTATCAGGTTTGACAATTCTAGTAGCTTCATTATAGAAGTAAATAACATGCCCATCTATATTTTCTTCCAGGAGATCCTTAACCATAGCAACACTAGGTTCTACTTTGATTTGTTCATCAGGTTTAGGTGTTCTAATATAACTTTTATTGACCACAGTTGAAACTTTAGCATGTTCCTTTATCCTAACAGGGAAAGGTGGTTTCTCAATATAAGCAGTAGGAACAACTGGATCAACATTATAAATAATAGTTTCCTCTTTAGCTGGTACCGGTTCTTTAATTTCCTTTTTAATAGGTGGGTGATATTTAAACCACTTCTCCTTGGGGAGATCAACATGAGTAGCATATGATTCACAAAAGGAGGCTACTATCTCAGAGTCAAGTCCATATTTAGTGCTAAACTTTTGAAAAGCATCGGTATTCATAAAAGATTTAACACAATCATACTTAAGCTTAATACCTGAATCTTTACCTTCGACGAGTTCCCAATCTTTAGAGTTGCGTTTAATTCTTTCTAAAAGATCCCACCGGAATTCAATGGTCTTCTTCATAAAGGAACCAGTACAAGAAGTATCAAGCATGGATTGATCATCACGAGAAAGCCGAGCAGAAAAATTCTGAATAATAATTTCTCTTGAGAGCTCATGATTGGGGCATGAATATAATATTGACTTAAGCCTCCCCCAAGCTAGAGCGATACTTTCTCCTTCACGAGGCCAAAAATTATATCTGTAATTCCGGTCACGATGAACTAGATGCATAGGATAATTTTTTTGGTGAAACTCCAATTTCAATCGATTCAAATTCCAAGATCTAATATCATCGCATAGCCTATACCATGCCAATGCCTTTCCCTTTAAAGATAAAGGGAAAACCTTCTTCTTAACTTCATCCCCGGGTAAACCTACAAGCTTAAAAAATCCACAAATTTCTTCCACATATATCAAGTGCATATCAGGATGTTCAGTTCCATCTCCTGCATATGGATTAGCTAGCAGTTGTTCTATCATACCCGAAGGAATTTCATATTGAATATTTTCAGTAGGTGCAGTAGGTTGAGGGGTAACTAATTGTGGTTCCGGTCAAGGTGAAGATACCCCGAACAAACCCCTCAAAGGATTGTTTTCCATAGTAACAAGTGACAATAAATTTCAGCACGTAGTAATAATTTTTCCTTACCAATTTCCACTTACCAAAAGCGCTTCACTCCCCGGCAACGGTGCCAGAAAATAGCCTTGATGACCCACAAGTATATGGGATCAATTGTAGCCTTTTCGATAAGTAAGAGTGTCGAACCTAACGAGGAGCAGAAGGAAATGACAAGCGGTGTTCAGCAAGGTAATGTTTGCAAGTACTGAAATTGTAAGTAGCAGAGTAGTTTGATAGCCAGATATATTGTAACGAGCAAGTAAAAATAGTAGTAACGAAAGTGCAGCAAGGTAGCCCAATCCTTTTGAGGCAAAGGACAGGCCAAAACGGTCTATTATAATAAGCAAAGCGTTCTTGAGGGTACACAGGAATTTGATCTAGTCACTTTCATCATGTTGGTTCGATTCGTGTTCGCTACTTTGATAATTTGGTATGTGGGTGGACCGGTGCTTAGGTGCTATTCTTACTTGAACAAACCTCCTACTTATGATTAACCCCCTCGCAAGCATCCGTAACTATGAGAAAAGTATTAAGAATAAATTCTAACCATAGCATTAAACTTTTGGATCCAATCGGTCCCTTACGGAATAGCGCATAAACTAGGGTTTAAGCTTCTGTCACTCTCGCAACCCATCATCTAATAACTACTCCACAATGCATTCCCTTAGGCCCAAATATGGTGAAGTGTCATGTAGTCGACATTCACATGACACCACTAAGGGAATCACAACATACATATCATCAAAATATCGAACACATATCAAGTTCACATGATTACTTGCAACATGATTTCTCCCGTGACCTCAAGAACAAAAGTAACTACTGACAAATGATAATCATGCTCAAGATTAGAGGGGTATTAAATAGCATATTGGATCTGAACATATAATCTTCCACCAAATAAACCATATAGTAATCAACTACAAGATGTAATCAACACTACTCATCACCCACAAGCACTAATCTATAGTTCCGGTACAAAGATTGAACACAAGAGATGAACTAGGGTTTGAGAGGAGATGGTGCTGTTGAAGATGTTGATGGAGATTACCCTCCCCAAGATGGGAGAGTTGTTGGTGATGATGATGACGATGATTTCCCCCTCCGGGAGGGAAGTTCCCCCGGCGGAATCGCTCCGCCGGAGGGCAAAAGTGCTCCTGCCCAAGTTCCGCCTCGAGACGGCGGCGCTCCGTCCCGAAAGTCCTCTCCTTATTTTTTCTAGGTCAAAATGACTTATATACCAGAAGATGGGCACCGGTGGTGGGCCGAGGGGAGCACAATCCACCAGGGCGCGCCTGGGCTCCCTGGCGCGCCCAGGTGGGTTGTGCCCACCTGGTGGGCCCCCTCTGGTACTTATTGGCTCCAATATTTCTCATTTATTCCATAAAAAATCCCCATAAAGTTTCAGCTCATTTGGAATTGTGCAGAATAGATAGCCTGACGTAGCTTTTTCAGGTCCAGATTTCCAGCTGCCGGAATTCTCCCTCTTTGTGTGTACCTTGCATAATATGAGAGAAAATGCATTAGAATTACTCCAAAAAGCATTATTATGCATAAAACATCATAAATAACATTAGGAAAACATGATGCAAAATGGACGTATCATTCCTCACCGCCCGCGATCGCACACATGGTAAGGAAGCGATGGCATCCCACCGCGCCGAGTTCATCGCCGCCCGCAGCCGCACAAGTACGTGGGCGGACTTTGATGCTGCCATGGCTGAATGGGCAGTGGATCTAGAGGCGGCCAAAGCCGCACAGAAGGAGCGGAAAAGGCAGAAAGCAGTCAAGAAAAGAGAGTCCCGCTGCCGCAATAAAGAAGAGGCCTCACGCCGTACTGAGGGGAGCTCGGCGGAGATCGAAGCACGGTGGGCTGCCGCCAACAAGGCCGGGAAGGAGAATGACGGCGTCTGGCCAGCATGCCTCGATGCCAGCATGTGAGAAGTAGTTAGTGCGTGTGTCGCCCGTAAGTTTGTATAATTAATTACAAGCATCTACCAGTACTACATACGTACTAGTTTTAGAGCAAATTACCAGTAGTACTTTAAGTTGGTACTATATATTACTAACGTACAATGTCGGTAAGCGCAACCTTTGAGAGCTTTGAGCATAGATAAGCATGTGTTCACTGAAGTTTTGTAGCCGCATCCCGGCCCTAAATACTCCCGAAACGTCCGCTGCAGTCACCGGAAGCCACCGGAGACTAGAGCTGGCCGTAGCTGGTTTTTAGTCCCACCTCGCCGATGAGTTGGCCGCACACCAGCTTAAATAGCGATGCCAGCGGATGGCAGCAAGCTTCTCTCTTGTTGCATAGGATCAAATCTAGCTATGCGAGCGAGGCAGGTTGACACTTGATAGCATTTCATAAACCGATGATTGTTCATCGGGTGTCACCTTTGCCTCGTTCATGTACATTGAATAATCCTACTACAATGAAAGAGATTTTTAAATTAGGTGTGGCTGGAGATGCTGATAGATATAAGAATTATTAGAAGATCACAAAACACACGGTTTCTATGGCGTACCCGTGTGCGTTTTTTTGCGTTAATGATCCATAAGTCAGTTACCTGTGCGATGTTTCCTAATAAAGCAAGCGTACCATTGACCAAAAAATCAACTACACGTGTACATTTTTTTGGAGACGGGATCTGCCAATTTTCTCTTTTCTCGCACACAAGTATTTTACGTGCTTCGTCTGTGTTGTGTGTTTCCCCCACCCAAGTTTTAAGTTTCACAGCGAAATTTGCATTAGGCGCGCGATTTCAGAATTTATTCCTCCCACCACATCCTCAACCATCAAATTTCCGCAGTATCTCCCCCATGCCCCCCCTCCCGACAGCTCAAACCGCAGCCGCCGCATCCACAGCTTCAACCACATCTACGTTCTGCCCGAGCATCGTCAATCCAGTCAGGTAACCCACCGATCTCTATCCCGGCCCCTGCCTGATTCCTTAAATGGTGCCTGCGAAACATCCTCATGCCTCCAAATCCCCACCGCCCCTACCTCTAGAGCATCGCCGCGCAAGCCCAACCACATATCACGTGGAGGTCGAGGAGCTGATGGCGGTCGATGGCGCGATGGCCGCTGTGCGTGTTGACCCGGAAGAACACCTCGCCTCCGCCTCCGCCGCCGCCGACTTGGTGCAGGCTCTGGCCCAGATGAAGTGCCCCAACAACTACTCGCCAGGACTTACCAAGTATGATCTGGCCAGCTCAATCTTACCAATACCACTTGCAATCGCTATGTTTTATACGGTTGATGTATTAAGCATGTTCATGCCTTGTTTAATTATTTCAGTACTGCACACTGTGTGATGTTCAAGTATTAACTGTCCAGCTCTATTTCACCAATACTAGCAATAAACTTGCAATACATGACTTAGGATGTTGTTAAGCCTTTTGTAATTAACAGTTGTATCCATTTTTTAATATGTCCCTTTGCTACCATGCTACTCTCCGCGATGAAGATATCACTAGAGATGCTTCCCATTTGCTATTTTTGGTGGATGCTAACCCTGTTGTAGTTAACATGCCTTTCCATGTACTTACGTAGGGCCATAACGGGCGATGCTGTTATTTGCCGACGAGGTTAGTTGCATCCCATGTCTTACAGTATTTTACATCATTTGTGCAATTCCAGTTTAACTTCTAACATTTACTGGTTGCCTGTAGGTACACATGTCAGCGGCACTGATCCACGCTTCGACCCGGAGGAACAACTCGCCTCCGTCGCTGCTGACTTTGGGCAGGCTCTGGCCAAGATGAAGTGCCCCAATAACTACCTCTCAAGACTTACGAAGTATGAACTCACCAGTTCAATCTTACCAATACCAGTTGCAATGGCTATGTTTTGTACGGTTGATGTATTAAGCATGTTGTAGTAAACATGCCTAACATGTCTTAGCTATTTTCCCTCCCTTTTTATAGACAACTGGGCCATTCTCTGCTCTAGCAGCACCTGCCTTGTCATGTTTAACTCTGCCAATTGAATTTTTATCAGTACCCGTTTCAATGGCTATACTACGTTGGCTGTAGTTAAACGTGCCTTGTTATTTTCAGTACTGCACTATGTGTGATGTTCAAGTATGAACTGTCCAGCTCAATTTCACCAATAGCAACTACAAACTTACAAAACATGACTTAGGATGCTGTTAAGCCTATTGCAATTAACAGTTGTATCCATTTTTTAAGCTGTCCCTTTGCTATCGTGCTACTCTCCGCAATGAAGATACACTAGAGATGCTGCCCATTTGCTATGGTTAGTGGATGCTAACCCTGTTGTAGTTAACATACCTTTCCATGTAGTTACGCAGGGCCATAACGGGCGATGCTGTTGTTTGCCGTCGAGGTTAGCTGCATCCCATGTCTTACAGTTTTATACATCATTTGTGCAATTGCAGTTTGGCTTCTAACATTTACTTGCTTCTTGTAGGTACACATATCAGCGGCACTGATCCACGCTTCGACCCGGAGGAACACCTCGCCTCCGCTACGGCTGACTTGGGGCAGGCTCTTGTCCATCTGAAGTGCCCTAGCAACTACCCCTCAGGACTTACCAAGTATGAACTGACCAGTTGAATCTTACCAATACCTGTTGCAATGGACATGTTTTGTACGGTTCATGTATTAAGCATGTTGTAGTAAACACGCCTAGCCCGTCTTATCTATTTTCCCTGCCTTTTTATAGACAACAGGGCCATTCTCTGCTCTAGCAGCACCTGCCTTGCGATGTTTAACTCTGTCAATTTCTTTTCTATCAGTACTAGTTTCAATGGCTATACTAGGTTGTCTGTTGTTGTAAACAATTCTATCCATTTTTTAATCTGTCCCTTTGCTACCGTGCTACTCTTTTGCAATGAAGATATCACTACAGATGCTATCGTTTTATTACCATTTGCTATTTTTGGTGGATGTAAACCCTGTTGTATTTAATATTGCCTTTCCATGTACTTACACAAGGCTACAATGGGCGATATTGTTGTTTTCCATCAAGGTTAGCTGCATCCCATGTCTTATACACCATATGTTCCTAAATATAAGTATTTTTAGAGATTCCAATACAGACTACATACGGAGTAAAATGAGTGAATCTAGATTCTAATCTAAACTATGTCTATAATTCTATATACATCTGTATGTAGTTCATATTGAAATCTCTAAAAATACTTGTACTTAGGAACGTAGGTAGTTGTATTTTACATCATTTGTGCGATCTCAGTTTAGCTTCTAACATTTACTGGTTGCTTGCAGGTACATATATGAGCGGTACTGATCCATGCTTCGATCCCTTCTGTGTATGGGGCAATGAGATATTCATGAACAAGCGTCAAGTGAGGAAACTAAGAAAGATTGCTAGGAGAAAGAAATGAGTGATGGGAATTAAGCTCTCTATTTACACTTTGTCCAAGACAACAGTGAACTTTAGGATGGTAAGTAATGTGTTGCCTTTTCCCCCTGCCCACAGCAAGTTACTCTATTAGACCTGAGTATCTAAAAGTTTTCTCTTTTAAGTGGTTTCCAAAGCAATTTACTGATGATTACCTTGCAAACTACATGACCGGAGTGGAGGCAACTAAGGTTAAAGTATATAATTCATGCTACCATGATAATGCTCTAGAAGTCTTCCTGAAGGCGGCGAAGGATGGGCGGGCGATCGTCACAAGGGGTTGGACAAAAGTTGTCCGTGCCTATGGCATGCAGGAGCGCACATTATGGGCATTCCGCTTCTTCAACACCATCGGCAGACAAAATGATTTACACTTGTCTCTTCAACTTTACCGCCTCTAAATATTGTGGTTCATCATAGTTAATTGCTGCCTAATCATGTAATTGCTGAACATATTGTACTGAGAATTTTATTTATGTATTGGTTGTTGAACCATTGTGTTGAGAATTTGAATTCCACGTTTCATATTTCAAAATTTCCAATTCAAATTATAAATTACAGGGAAAAATAAAATTAAACAGGAGCAAATAAAATAATGTACACACGGTTAGAAAGAAAACAGCGTGTGCGATGAAAAATAGAGAACATACGGTTCTTTGACGTGAAACATTTGCGATGCCCGACGGATGCACACACGGTTTCGTCTCATATGCATCTGCGATTCATGGTAATATGGCAAACGTTTCAAACCTGTGTGCGTGTGTGATAGGAATACCTATCGCACACAGTTATGAAAATGGACACGTTGGCGTTAGTAGAGGCACCGCACACATTTTACATTCTTGAACTGTGTGCGATAATGTACCTATCGCAAACACATCGGTAGATTAAATGTTTGTGATGTCCACCTTTTTCACCCGACTATAGTAGCATAATCGTTTTGGATGTCTCTTGGATCAGAAACATAACGTCAAGACGTAATGTGTGGGACTGGGGCGACTTCTCATACGTTTATTCTATGGCGATCGTCAGTAGCCGCTCGCCTATCCATGATGGTTTTTGGGTCATGTGGGAAGGACCCCCCCTATCGCACACACTCACTTGGCGACGGCTTAGAATGTCGTCGCGGAAAGGGGTTAAAAACCATTTGTATAGCACGTTACGGTACCAGTGTACATAGACCAAAGCTATTCTGCTTGGTTTTGCTGCCTCCTTAATATCTTCTGTTCTGGTATTACTAATGTACAAACTCAACTTTTCAGCAAGCTATGGAACAAATGGTGGAACTGCCACCTTCTGAAGGTGACGAGGCAACCATAACCGCAATGTCACCTATTGTTGCAGTTGGTCAGTACATGTCCATTAACAGTGCCAAAAGCACGTTCCTACGTAATACTGGGTTGGTTGTTCAGGCAATCTCGTCCGAACTGCCTCATGATCAAGATATGCAAGCTCAAAACAATGTTATATCTGCGCTCCAGACACAAGTACAATCCCTAACGGAGACCCTTTGTGAAACAAGGACATCCATTGTTCGATGTCGTCAAGATATGCATGGTTTTGAAACCAGACTATCAGACATTTGCTATGTTGTTCAGGAGCCTAGGAGAAATGAAGGCGAAGGTTATGGTGCTCCATCGGACAGTACAACATGAAAACGTAATAGTCAGGTCAAAATGAACTGAGCTTCTGAACTTCTGATGGTGCATTTATCTTCCGGACTGTTAACTTTTATGCCAACCTTCCTTTTGTTATATAGCTATAATTTGTTTTGTTGCGATACAAAATTTGTTCTTAACGTGCAGCGACCGGCTGAAGAAAATAGCAAGCCATTTTTGTATAGTGTAGGGTCTTCCCTATATTTGCACTGGTGGAGAACTTTGATGCCCAGTGGATGTAATCTGTGCAATTGCCTTAATAGCCTAGCATTAGTTTCTAGCTTATTTATTTCCCTATTCTTATTTTTCCTTGGTTTGCTAGTGGTCGCAACAGCCATGGGCCAGATACAGACCGTGGTAACCTTGAGCCTGCTACGCGCCATAGGATCAATGGGCCTCGTACGGGCCGTAGGATCAATGGGCCTGCTACGGGCCATAGAATCAATGGGCCTCTTAGGGGCCATCGGATAAATGGGCCTCCAATGGGCCATAGGATCCATTGGCCGCACATGGGTCCAACAATTCGTGTGCCTAAACTGGACCGCAACATGGGTTGTAAACAGGCATAATTGGTAACGGGCCAGCACGGTAATGGGCCGTTAACAGGTCGGAAGACAGCAAAGGCTTAATTTTGTCACAGGCATAATGGGTCGTTAATGGGCCCGAATACATGATGGGTTGGAAATGGCGCAACAAGTTAACAGGCCACAAACAGGCCGATTCTAACCATGGGCTGAATTTGGCCCATTAGGAGAACATGCCAATAACATACCGGAAGTAATCAAGGGCCGGAAAGGATCCCAAGAATTTATGGGCCGTCAGTAGGCCGAAAGCTAACACGGGCTAGAAACGGCCCATGTGAATCATGGGCCATTAATGGGTATAAAGAAATTTACTGTTTATTATGGGCCAGAGTCACCAAGGGCCACTAAAGAGCCCAAAGATACGAAAGGCCTCATATGGGCCAAAAGACATCATGGGCCATACATGAGCCGAAAGTGAAATGGGCTGGTATTATACTGGACGGTGTAGGATCGAAAGTATGTCTAGAGGGGGTGATTAGCCTACTTGACCAAATAAAAATCTATACTTTTCCCAATTTTAGTTGTGGGCAGATTTTAGCAATTAGCACAAGTCAAGTAATCAACCTACACATGCAATTCTAAGAGTGTAGCAGCGGAAAGTAAAACATTGCATATGAAGGTAAAGAGAAGGGTTTGGAGAAGGCAAACGCAATGGAGACACGGAGATTTTTGGCGTGGTTCCGATAGGTGGTGCTATCGTATGTCCACGTTGATGGAGACTTCAACCCACGAAGGGTAACGGCTGCGCGAGTCGACGGAGGGCTTCACCCACGAAGGGTCCACGAAGAAGCAACCTTGTCTATCCCACCATGGCCATCGCCCACGAGGGACTTGCCTCACTTGGGTAGATCTTCACGAAGTAGGCGATCTCCTCGCCCTTACAAACTTATTGGTTCAACTCCACATCTTGACGGAGGTTCCCAAGTGACACCTAACCAATCTAGGAGACACCACTCTCCAAAAGGTAATAGATGGTGTGTTGATGATCAACTCCTTGCTCTTGTGCTTCAAATGATAGTCTCCCCATAACTCAACTCTCTCACTCATATTTGGCTATATATGGTGGAAAGATGATTTGAGTGGAAAGCAACTTGGGGAAGGCTAGAAATCAAGATTCTTGTGGTACGATTGGAATGTCTTGATCTCAACACATGAGTAGGTGGTTCTCTCTCAGAAAATGTATGGTGGAAGTGTAGGCACGTTCTGATGGCTCTATCACAAATGGAGAAGGGGGTGGAGGGGTATATATAGCCTCCACGCAAAATCCAACCATTACACACATTTGACTCATCTCTGTGGGACCGAATGGTTAAACTCGATGGCACCGATCTGTTCAAAAATGTGAACGTTAGGAATTTTGGTGGGACCGACAGGGACAACTCAGTTGGACCGATGTGCTTGGGCTTAGGGCAAACATCATCTCGGTGGCGCCGATTACATTAACTCAGTGAGACCAAAGTGAAGCAATAAGGCAACCGAGAATCTGTCAAGCCAACTCGGTGAGACCAATTGCATAACTCGGTGAGACCGAAACAAATGCAACAAGTCACAGAGTGTTGGCAAGGCCATCTCGGTGAGACCGAACTGTTAGGGTTTCTGGCTGTGGCTATGTTATATGAACTCGGTGGCTCCGGGTAGAAAGAATCGGTGGGGCCGAGTTGGAGTTTAGGATTTTGACATATTTGGATGGAGAAAGTGGCTGAGGGTTTTGGAGCATTATCACTAAGAATTTAAGCAAGCAAGCCATTAAGCAACACCTCATCCCTTTTAATAGTATTGGCTTTCCTATGGACTCAATGTGATCTTGGATCACTAAAATAAAGATGGAGAGTCTTGAACTTTTGCCAATATTTGTCCTTAGCATTTTGAGGGGTCCACATCTCTAGTCCATGCCATGCCATTCATTGAACTGTCTAAAATATTTATCTTGAATCGATATTAGTTCAATGAGCTATATGTTGTTATGAATTACCAAAACCACCCGGGGATTAGTTGCACTTTCAATCTCCCCCTTTTTGGTAATTGATGACAATATATAGATCAAAGCTTCGACAAATGATAAAAATGAATGAAATACATCGTCGCTTTGAGAAGTATGTGATAAGCAAGAGCTCCCCCTAAATTTGTGTATTATTTAAAATTTGCGTTTGAATGCAAATGCACAATCAATTAGGATCATGGGTCACTCTTCCATGTCACATACATCTTGGTGGAGCGCTCAAAATGATAAGAGTGAAATAACATGCACGCATCACCAAATACATAAGTTAATGATCATACACAAATAATCATAGAGATAGGCATAGATCACACATTAAACATAGTATGGTCAAACACAAAACCACACAAAGTATCTCACTAGCATAAAACAATAAGTAGCACAAACCAAACGGACGAAGTAGCAACTGGCAATAAAAACCAACAAGCAAAAGAACGAGACACACACTCTCTCTCTCGAAGCCTATGTGTAGGAACGAAGTATGTCTACTAGAAGGGGGGTGAATGGGAGTTTTAAATTTTCTTCGGAAAACTTAAATCTCTCAGAACCCAGCAGCGGAATAAAGGAAAAAACAAGTTAAGATGAACTATGGTGAAGTATCGAAGGGAAACTAAAGCATGCATCGAGGTAAATTACATGATAGGAATGCATCGAAAGTAAACATGAGTAACAGAGGTAACTGAAGATGCTCGATGGCGACAAGGTATTTGTTCGACCAGTTTGTCCTTCTACACAAGGACTATGTCTAGTTGGAGGGGTTGTGACTTAACACGGAAGATAAACTCTCCTCACCCTATTCTCCTCGACAATCGATTCATCAACCGATGCCGATCACTCATGGTAGATACTTGAAGGTGATCTCCAAACCTTTACAGACTTCTTCTTCGAGAACCACAATCACTCTTGGTCTCTGAAGAAATTGACACTTAACCATCTAGAGAGTTTGCAGCTCTCAAGAGTAATAGGCGGAGCATACTAAACTTAGATTCCAGTGATGCTGAACCACTATCTAATTCTTCGGCTCTAGGGTTTTTCTCTCGGTGGATTTTAAACTCAAATCGCTCAGAGAGGGGGTTGCTCAACAATCTTCTCAGAATCAACCGAAGCAGCCGCCAGACAAAGCCGGCGCGGGGTGGCTATTTTTATAGCCGCATCCTTCCCAGAAGGGAAATGACCATTTTGGACACGAGGTCCAGCCAATGGCCAACCGACACGTTCACAAAGGTCCAATTTTGGAGCAACGGTAACATTACTTGAGGAACAAGTAATGCTAACTCCTCGGTCCGAGGCAAATCTCTCGCAGCAAAGAAGATCACAGTCTCTTGCTGGCAAGTATTGGCTCGGAGCACAAAGAGATTTCTCTCACAGCTTTCATAGGTTTTTGGGTTTAGCATCAGAGAATCAAAGCTTCGAAATGCTATACCCCTATTAATAGTACGGTGGTCCTATGACTCAATGAAAGAAGAAGAACAACAAAATAAATGCTACGTCTTCATTTCGTCTTCATTCTTCCTTGAGCGCAGTCATTTGCTTCAAACATGCACCGAACCAATTGCTTAAACTTCAGCAAATTTTAGGAGTCACTCTTGATAGCTTTATCTTCGGTGATAACCTTCACTGCCGCGCAGGGATATTATCTTCGTCATTTGCATCAAACTCCTCGATACATCAGGGACCTATTACTCCGTGTGCACTAGCAAACACATAAGTCCCAACAAACTCCAAAACATAAGGGGCCTATCATTGCTCCAACAATCTCCCCCTTTTTGGACGATTGTTGACAAAATAGATAATCATCAAAGTGAAGATAGATAATTGAAATGTAAATCGAACAAGAGTGAACTTGCATTACTTGACTCGATGATGAAATATACTCCCCCCTGGATGTATGCAGGGTCAATTGATATACAATGAAATTCCTTGCAATTCATTCGATTGTGTGGAGGATTTTCAATCATACGAGGTAATGATTCGCACTGATGATAGATAATCCAACGAGAATAAAGTGCAATCAATCATAACTTCTATTAATAAGTCCACCTGCAAAACAATAAGCTTCGACAGAGAATAGTGCAGCAGGCGGGGTTATTAATATTACAACCCATAACAGAAGTTTTACATCAGAGCAAAAGAAATGGCGTAAATGTATCAAGAGATAGAGCGAGAAAACGCAAACACCAAATCCAACAGAGCAAATCTATCAAAACTCTCAATGTTATTCTCCCCCTTTTTGTCAACTAGTGTAAAAAAGGTGATGAAAAACACGAGTGCTAGAAAACGGTGAATGTGATTCACTCTGAGGCATCGCCTGATGAACTTCCCGAAGAAGTTTCTGATTCGGAAGTGTCTAGAACATCTTCATCTTCAGTGGCAGCAGCAGCAGCTGAGCCTTCTAGACTGACTTGGGTCTTGGAAGATGAAGGTGCATTTGGATCAGCTTCGAGAGTCTTGCGAGACAGAGGATTTGCTTCAGCAGGTTTTTCAGTAGGCGGTGTGGCTTCTGACTCGTCGAGTAATTTACGCAGCTGAATTCGAAGTAAATTCGTAGTAGGTTCACGAGCTGGCAAAGATGGAGTGGAGCGATCTTGATAATCTTCAGTAGTAAAGCCTTGGTCAATGTACTGATAGAGTTCTTGGAGGTGAGAATTGTTGAGTTGCTTCTTGGAGAAAAATTTACGAAGCAATTTCCATAAGCGCTTCTTGTTTTCTGCTGTAATCATATGCACAACTTTTGTTTGGTTGTGAATAGCATTAAGTTCGGCAGCCAGATGCTCTTTTTCTTGACGATCTTCAGCCATATGCTTCAAAAGCAATTGTTGGGTGCGCATGCTCACTTTCAGATGTGACGGAGGTTGAGTGTTCGGCAGACGATCACGCTGAGGTAGCTTGGGTCCATTAAAGGTAGTATGATAATCAGGACTTGTCACTAGAGTTTTTCCCGAAGAGAAATCTTCCATCACTTTCAGCGTGTCACGCACAGGAGGAATAAAGCTTTTATGGCTAACTTTGGCAAGATATCCAGTCTTCATTGCATAGTCAATCACCTTCTGAATCCAGGGCACAAACACCTTGATGGTTTTTGGACACTCAGCTAAATCCTTCAGTATGTGCAAAAACATGTCTTTGACATCGAAGATATACCCTTGTGAGATTGCATGGATGGTGTTCTGAAGAACATCAGATATAGCATTGTCAGTGTTCATCCCAGCCAGCGGACAGAGGGTGTATGTGAGAATGTGATATAACGTCTGATTGTCGAAAGTCAAGTGCTCAGGTAGAGGAGGACCATTGCAGTCACGAATCTTTTCTTCATCCATTGTACATCGGAAATCTTCATCAGTGATCGCATCAATGTTATGAACCTGAATCTCAGTTTTGCCATGTTCAAACCGAGGGAAATGGAAGTGTGATACAAAGTCCATGGCAGAGCATTTGATTCACTTTCCTTCTATCATCCATTCCATAATCCATTTTGTACTATCTGACTCATCGCCGGAGATATATAATGCTGCATAAAACTGAAGAATAATCTACCTATTCCATTGATGCTGATAGCCCAAGACATGCGTGAGACCATAGTCTTCGATGTCTTGAAGAATTTGGTTAAAGCAGCCGATGTTCTTCATAGCAGGAAAGTCTGGGAACTCATGAGGGAAAATCTTCAGGCTATCATAAAGAATTCGAGAGTAGTATATTCCCTGTTCTTGAGTCCAGAACCGAGGAGATTCAGACGTACTGGGCTTGTTATAAGGACTTTCCCGAAAGAAAACTAGATGAGTATTTCTATTGAACAGAGGCCCTTTGAATCCAACGCCATTGGAAAACAGCGGCAGTTGCTCGCGTGGATAGGGGTACTTGAGTTCATCTTCAATAGACAACACTTCTGTCGGGGTAATCTCGCGACATATGCCAGGGGGTGGCTTATCATGGATGGGGACAGGAGTACGTCGTGGGGCCCTGGAAGCGGGAGTGAGCGAGATCTCGAATGAACACAAGTCTTACCCAGGTTCGGGGCTCTCTGAGGAGATAACACCCCTAGTCCTGCTCTGCGGGGTCTACACATGATGACTATGATCAATCTCGTAGCTACAAGCTTGCTCCTTGAGTTGTTTGCTAGAGGAAGGAGAAGGGCAAGGCCAGCCCAGGTGCTTCTCTAGCTATGTGTGTGTATAATGGTGTGGAAGATGAGCTGAACCCTTTGCATGGGCGAACCTGGGGGGTTTATATATGCCTACCTCCCAGGGGTACAATGGTAATTGGGCCGGGTGTAGGACCCGGATGTCAGCGTCTATGGGCGCCGGGTTCTCCGCCGGCTGCTGGGGCCCGCCGCTTGGTGGGTCCCGCCGGTCGCCGAGGATTCGGCAAACAGGTGGGGCCCGCCGCCTGCGGGCCACGCTGATTGCCTTTTGCTGTAGCCTCGCCCTTGATGACGAGGGCTTCGTCAGTGGAGGCATGGCTACAGTCCGCCACCCGGTGGGCGCTCACTATAACCACACCCCATCTCATCGGAGTAACGGCGCGTTGATTCCGAGTGGAGGGAGAGGCCGGCTGCTGGAAGCCGGTCTGTCGCTGAGGCCGCCTTCTTGAGGTGCGCCATCTTCCAGTTGCTCACAGACGGGTAGGGCCCGCCGCCTGCGGGCCGTATCGACCGCCCGCCGTGGGAGCATGGTCCCGCTGTCGAGGGCTGCGTCACGGGCCGCGTGGCTATAGTGCTGCGCCTAGCAGAGGGGTGTCCGCTTGGTCAGCCCGCCCTGTAGCCACGCCCCACCAGGATTTGGGGGTACAGGTGGCCCTGTAGCCACGCCCCATCTTATCGTATTGAATGGACGCAGACTCCGAGGGGAGGAGGGGCCGTTTGCTAGGACCCGTCCTCCCCCGAAGCCGCCTTCTAAGGGTACACCACCATCTGGGAGTCGGCCTCTTGGGCCAGCTGGCCCAAGGGAGCCGGCCACACGTCCGGGAGGCGCAAAGGGCTTGGCTTGCCCTGTTGTTTTGAAATGCTATGGGGTGCTGGTGAGGCTACTCGTGGTCAATCCCTCCGACAGTAGTCCCCGAAGCTGGTGAGGCACCGTGGCTCAAGCCGGAGCGCCTCAGCAGTTTCCTACTCTGAGAGGTCTTGTATCTCCTGCTTCATCCGTCTGGTAGAAGCCATCTGCCAGGAGCCGGCCAAGGGTAGGCCAGCTGCCCGTCGAATTCGAAATAGTCGTTGTGTGCGCCGGGTGGCGTGCCTGCCGCCCGTTGGTCGCGTGCCACGCGGCACCAGCAGGCCAGGCCGGCCTGCCAGCCCAAGCGCGCGACGGGACATTGCCGTGGGCCTGGGCCCACCACCACAGGGCCTCGGCGCGCGCGCGGATCCGCTGCGGCCGAGGTGGGCGGTTGCCCTCCCCACGCGCAATGAATGTGCGCGTTGAAGGCGCGAGAAACGCGGGGTCGTGCGGGGCACGGGCGCAGTTAATCCCCACGCCCCCCACGTCCTGCCTCTTCGGCTCCGCCACCGTGGGCCTATAAGTAGGGGGAGGAGGGGGCGGCAGAACGCACGCGCGCCCTCCCTGTTCCCTATCTTCTTCCTCTTCTGCCCCCTTGCTGGTGCTGTGTCGCCATGCCGCTCCGCCGCCGAAATGCCGCCACCGCTCGCCGTTGCTCGACTTCACTGCGTCGCCGCGGCCTCGCCACGCCGCCACCAAGCAGCCATAAAGCATGGCGCGAGGTGATTGGGATGGTTCGAACGTCCACGACGACCACCTCGAGTTCCTCCGCCTGATGCGGCGGCTTCCCCACACGGCGAACATGGACGTGCGTGTTCCCTCCGAAAGGGAGATCTAGCCGGCGCCGAGGGACGATGAGCGCGTCGTCTTCAGGACTCACTTCCTCTGTGTCTTCGGTCTGCCGACAAGCGGCTTTTTCCGCTCTTTTCTTGATTTCTACCATCTCCAACCTCACCACCTCATGCCGAATATGGTGGTGCTGCTCTCCGCCTTTGTCACCCTCTGCAAGGGGTACCTCGGCGTCTTGCCCATGCTCGAGCTGTGGGGGGAGCTCTTCTACCTTAAGCTCGGCACCGCCGTCAAAGGCGAGGCGGCCCAGTGCGGGGCCTGCATGGCAGTGCGGTGCACCGGCTCCGGGATCCGCTTCCCGGCCATCGCTCTGCTGGAGTCGGCCAAACTCTAGCAGAAATCGTATTTCTACGTTCGGAACATCCACGAGTCAAGGGACTACGTCAACCTGCTGGCTTATGCAGCCGGCCCGCCGCTCGAGCCTCGGAGCAACTGGAAATTTTGGCCGAAGTCGCCGTCGGCCGCCATCACCACCGCCCTCACCCGGCTCCAAGAGATGACGGAGTCGGAGGGCCACAAGGCATCGGATCTGTTGGCCGCCTTCGTCGAACGCTAGGTGCTGCCCCTCCAAGCCCGGCCTCATCTGATCGCCAGCATGAGCGGCCGCCGGGACCCATGCCGGATGTCCACCAAGGCGCTGCTGACTGTGGAGGTGGTCCGGCTCGTCAACTACTTCTCCGACTACAAACTCAACGAGGAGAGCTGGCAGTTTGGCAAAGAGCTGTACAGCCGCGCCAATCCGCCGCTTACGGTTAGTTCTGATTCTTTTTCTTTTCTTGTGCCAAGTTCTTCGTGCCGCCTGACAGCCATTCTATGATGCAGCGCTTCCAAGGCCAGACGGCGGTTGACACGCCGGATCCAGGCCATCGGTACATGGTGGACCGCGCGGAGAGTGACGTGGACGACCCCGAGCTGGGGGCGGCCGCGCTGGAAGAGGATGATGCCACTGGAGGTGGCGATGCGGCAGGCGGGGCCGTAGGTGGCGGCATAGGGGATTGGCCAGATGATGACGAGGAAGACGATGAGCCCCGCTGCGCCCCAGGCGCCGGCAGGACAGGCGCCGGCTCCTCGGCGGCACCGACTGGAGCACCCGGAGCGTCGAAGCGTCGTGCCGACGTTGGGATGTTTGGCAGCCGGCGGTCCAAGAAGGCCAAGTCCGCGGTCGCCGCGACCAAGCGGCAAGAGGCCGCGAAGGCGGCCGCCATCCGGAAGGGCCTGAAGCAGCGTCCGATGGTGTCCGTGTAAGTATTTTTGCTGCTTTTCGTCTTGATCCTTTCTGTCTTGGTTTTTTCTTTCCAAACTTCTTATCTTCGTTTGTCGTGCTATGTAGGGCTCTGCTTTCTATGTCGCAGGCCCCGTCTGCCTCGGTGATTCGGTCGGCAGGCGGCCCCGAAGATGCCCACCATGTGGACCCGGCCGCCGCCCTTCGGGAGGCGACGGAGAGGAATGCGCGGGAGGCGCAGCAGGAGTGGGATGCCGCGGCTCAGGCAGAGGCGGAAGCGGCAGACGCGGCGCGGGCGGAGGCTGACGCAGCGGCCAAGGCGTAGGCCGACGCGGCGGTCAAGGAGTGGGTGGACGCAGCGGCCAAGGCGCGGGCAGAGGAGCCGGAGCGCGGCGGAGCTCCGGAGGCCACCGAACCGCAGCAAATGGAGCCGCCGGTGGTGGAGGGCCAGGCGCTGACCGGAGGAGCTGGGGCTGACCAGACGGCGCTGGATAGGGGAAGGGCTGACCCCATCATCCCGGAGACGGACGTGCCTCTACGCGCGCCGACTGCTGGCGAGGAAGGCTGCCGGCCCGAAGCGCCAGAGGTGCCGCCATCCAGCGCTGAGATGGTGGTGAGCCATGCGGTGGCGACCCGCGTCCCTGTGTGCCAGCGCCCAGCGCGGGCGGTCTCCACGCCAAGGCCGATGGAAGTTGGGGCTACGAGCTCGTCGGCGCCCGACGCCGAGGCCACCAGCGCTGCTTCGCCTGACTGGACGTCAGGGACCGGCTCGGGTGTCCTCGACTTTGCGGTGCAGGACGTCCTTGACTCATTCAATGCCCATGGCGCCACCCTCCTGCAGGCGGGGAAAGAGCTGACGGCGATGCAGGCAGCTGTCCAGGTACGTGCTTGAGCTATCCTTTTTGCTTTTTTGCGGTCTTCAGTGGGGGCGCCCAAGCGCACCCGCTAGGTGTAGCCCCCGAGTTCCAAGCCGGCTGCTGAGCAGGCGGGTTGGAACTTCAAGGCGTATGTTGAAGTGCTGCTCTTCTTGCAGAACTATCACAATCTGCGCGCGGCCGCCTTCAACTCCCAGAATAGGCTACTGGCCAAGCGGACTACCGACCTGAACAAGAGCCGAGGTGAGTACGGCCGTCTTTCCACGTCCGCTAGGTGTAGCCCCCGAGATTTGGGCCGACTGCTGAGCAGTCGGGCCGGATCTTCCGGCAACTTCTTGTTTTTGGTTGATGCTGATGTTTCTTTCTTGTCTTGGCAGGGGCCGCCGCTGGGCTGCGGGCGCACATGGGCGAGCTCGAGACCGAGCTCTGAGCCAAGGAGCAGGAGCGCAGCCAAGCCGCCAAGGAGTGCGACCGGCTTGCGAAGGAGCTGGCGGACCAGGCGGAGAAGCACAAGGCGGAGGTCCGGCAGCTGAAGAACGGGGAAACGCTCCTCAAGGCCGAGTTCGAGACTCAGCGCTCGGACTGGGTCGAGAGGGAAAATTTGCTGTCGGACGGCTATGGAGTGATTGAGGACATGGTTGAAGGTAATGTCCTTTCTTCTTTGTTTCTTAGTCGCCGACTACTTCGGGGGGCCGGCTTCTAAATTCTTGATTTTCTTTGGACAGAATTTCTTCCTGGTCGCTCCGTTGCCATCTGCCAGGCCATCGAGGTGCGACGCGAAAAGCGGAGAAGGACGGGTGCCGACATTCTGCCGAATGCACCCCGCAACCTGGGCGAGCAGCTTTTGGCCATCAAGATGCGCCTTGAGCCAGCGCGCCGTCTACTTCGCCATCTTCAGCGTGCTGGGTCGCAGGTGCTGGCCGTGCTTTGGCCGGACGCTCAGGTTCCTCGCACTCCCAGTCGGATTGCCGACTGGCTGGAGGTGGCGACCGAACGGTTTGAGGCCTAGAAGGGCACTGCGGCTCGAGCGGGCACTCAGACGGCGCTAGAGTTCATCAAGGCCTGGTACACGGGGGTGGAGCTGGCCTAGCTGGCCACCTTCCATCAGGGGGCCGGACCCAAGCTGGATGCGGTGCGCGACGAGCTCGTCAATCGCGCAGCGACCCATACCGAGTACGGTGACACCGCCGTCTTTATCCCGGAGCGGGACGAGGACGGCGCTGAGGTGCCGCCTTCCTGGTTCGGGCTGGACCCGGTGGAGGGGGAGGACTCGGCGGAGGAGATCGCTTCCAGCGATGAAGGCAAGGATGATGAAGACGAGGAAGGTGAGGGCGTCGCACCGGATGGCGGAGCGACCGGCCAGCCTCAGCCCGATCGGGCTTCGACCAGCGAGTCATGGGAGACCGCGTCGACTGCCGCCGACGCCGACCAAGCCGAGTCCCGCCAGTCGGACACTCCACCAGCTGGCGCCTCTGCCTCCGCCGACTTGTCCACGCCGCCTGCAGCGCCCTTGGCCTAGGCGGCCGCTTATCTTTCAAGTTTTTTCTGTCTTATGCTTTGAACAAACAAGTTAATTGCGCACAGTTCCACCCGCTGGGGGTGTAATTCAAACTCCGTTGAATGCTTGGCCACGGGCCTGTTGCTATGTAAATAATTTAATTCACACATGCTTGTGCTCTTGCCGGGTTCCGGCTTGGTTTTGCTTTTTGCTCTGTTTGGCTTTTTCCTTTGCCGCCTTCCTTTGGCTGCCGCCCTGCCAGCCGAACAGCCGCTCTGTGGTCTGTGGCCGGATCAGGGATTTGGCCATTTAGGATAGGCAAGTTACTTCGACCGTCTAGAGCGTAGCTAGTCAAGCTAGAAGCTGGCCGGCCGGCTGCTGGGCAGCCGAACGGACGAGGCGGGTAGCCGGCTTGGCCTATAACAGCGTTCTTCCTTAGTCGTTTTTCGTGTGGACATCATTTCCTGCCTTTAGCTCTTGCCAGCCGGACAGTCGCTCTGCGAGCTACGGCTTTAGGCAAGAGAGGGCTTAGATGTCGGCACACTACTTGGCCGACTGCGGGTGGTGCCAGCTTAGGTCAAGGCGGCGAGCCCCCGGGCTGGCTGACCGGACCCGGTGCAGGGCGAAAGAATGAAATAATACATTCATAGGCAAGCTTATCATATAGATAAAAAGGTAGCCCCCGAGTGTGCTTCGGGGGACCTGTTGTCTTTGCTTAATACAAAAGGTAGCGTGGTACATACACTGCATCAACTGTAAAACGGGCGGAGAAGATTTGCGTTCCATGGGCGCTCCGTCTCTTTGCCGGAATCATCCCTCTTGCGTGCCCTGGGCTTTTGTGCATCGATGAGGTAGTAGGAGTCATTGCCCAGGGCCTTGCTGATGATGAAAGGCCCCTCCCAAGGGGCCGAGAGCTTGTGCTGGCTGGCTATTCGCTGGATCAGCCGGAGCACAAGGTCCCCTTCGCGGAAAGCACGTGGCTTGACCTTCCGGCTGTGGTAGCGGCGTAGGCTCTGCTGGTAGATGGCGGACCGGCTGAGTGCCAACAGCCGGGCCTCTTCCAGCAGATCGACATCGTCTTCTCATGCCTCCTTTGCTTCTGCCTCCGTGTACATGGTGACGCGAGGTGAGTCGAACTCTATGTCAAGTGGGATGACGGCCTCGGCCCCGTACACGAGGAAGAAGGGAGTGAAGCCGATTGCTTTGTTGGGAGTAGTCCGAAGACTCCAAAGGACGGCCGGCAGCTCCTCGATCCAGCAGCCGGCTGAGCGCTCCAGCGGCTCGACCAGTCGGGGCTTGATGCCAGACAGGATGAGGCCGTTTGCTCGCTCCACCTGGGCGTTTGACTGCGGATGGGAAACGGACGCTAAGTCCAGTCGGATGCCCTGCGTCACGCAGAAACGGGCCAAGGCGCCTTTGGCGAAGTTTGTGCCGTTGTCGGTGATGATGCTGTAAAGAATGCCGTATCGGACAGTGATGTCCGCGATGAATGTGACAGCAGTCAGACCATTCAGTTTCTTGATTGGCTTTGCTTCGATCCACTTCATGAACTTATCCACAACGACCAGCAGATGGGTCATGCCGCCGCATGCTGTTTTGAACGGGCCCACCATGTCCAATCCCCAGACGGCAAATGGCCTAGTGATGGGGATGGTCTTGAGTGCATAGGCCGGCAGGTGTTGCTTGGAGCTGAAGCGCTGACATCCCTTGCATTTGCAGACTAACTCCTTGGCATCGTCCAAAGCAGTCAGCCAGAAGAATCCATGGTGGAAAGCTTTGGCAATAAGGGATCTGGAGGCGGCATGGTGGCCGCACTCGCCTTGATGAATGTCTCTGAGGATTGCCATGCCGTTCTCCAGCTCCATGCAGCGCTGGAAGACACCAGTCACACTGCGCCTGACAAGCTCTTCATTGACTATTGTGTAGGCTGGCGCCCGGCGTTGCACTTGCCGGGCGAAGACCTCGTCGGCTGGTAGCTCTCGGCTCACCAGGAAGTTGAGGATGGGCTGCGCCCAGGATGGTGCTTCTACCACTGTCATGACAGCAACTGGCACCAGGGCGGTCGGGTTGGGAGGCGGCGGGTCGGAGCCGGCCGCTGCTTGCTGCGTCGTTGAAGTCACCGGGCCGACTGCTGCAGTCCCCGGGCCGGGTTCTGAAGTCCCCGGGCCGGGTTCGAATGCTGCAGCCCCCAGGCCGCCTGCCAAAGTCCTCGGGCTGACTGCTGAAGTCCCCGAGCCGGATCCGACTGCTCCGGGGTCAGTCGGCACGAAGATGGACTCTGATTCCGGCGAAGGCTTGATAGACAGCTTGCACAGGCACTGGAGTGAGATGCCAGCTGGTATGGCTTGCCGGGTGGAGCCGATTCAGGCCAGGGCTTCGGCTGGCTCATTGTCGGCCCTTGGCACATGAAGGAACTCGCACCCATCAAAGTGCCCGCTGACCTGCTGGACGAGGAAGCGGTAGCTTGCCATGTTTGCATCCTTGGCGTCCCAGTCACCAGATGACTGCTGGACCACCAAGTCCGAGTCGCCGTAACACAGAATTCGGTGGGTGCCAATCTCCTTGGCTAGCCGGAGTCCGTGTATGAGTGCCTCGTACTCGGCCACGTTATTGGAGGCTGCAAAGTGAATCTGTAGTGTGTACTTGAGCTTGTCACCTTTGGGAGAGGTAAGGACGATGCCGGCTCCCAAACCGGTGCGCATCTTCGAGCCGTCAAAGTGCATCCGCCAATGAGTGGAATCCGGCGCTAGCGGCAAGTACTGGGTCTCGGCCCAGTCGACTAGGAAGTCGGCCAGCGCTTGGAACTTGACGGCGGTGCGGGGCTGGTAGAGGATGGTGTGTGGAGCCAGCTCAATGGCCCACTTCGCCACCCGGCCTGATGCATCTCTGTTGCCTATGATCTCGGCAAGGGGGGCGGTGCAGACGACCGTGATGGTGTGCTCCTGGAAATACTGCTTCAGCTTCTTGGCGGCAAAGTACACGCCGTAGCACATCTTCTGGTAGTGGGGGTAGTTCTGCTTGGAGGCCGACAGCACCTCACTCAGATAGTATATTGGCCTCTGGACCGGCTGGGCCTTGCCGTCTTCTGGGCGCTCGACTACAATCACGGTGCTGACCACTTGGCTTGTGGCGACGATGTAGAGAAACATGGGTTCTTTAGCGGTCGCAGCGGCCAAAACAAGCGGTGTGGACAGCATCCGCTTGAGCTGGAGGAAAGCCTCATCCGCCTGGTCATTCCATTCAAAGCAGGTGGTCTTCTTCATCAGCTGGTACAGTGGGAGGGCCTTCTCGCCCAGCCGACTGATGAACTGGCTGAGTGATGCCAAGCACCCGGTGAACTTCTGAACGTCCCGCAGCCGGGTTGGCCTTTGCATCCGCTCGATGGCCTTGATCTTCATGGGGTTGCACTCGATCCCGTGCTCAGAGACAAGGAAACCAAGGAGCTGGCCGGCTGGTACTCCGAAGACGCATTTCTCCGGGTTGAGCTTGATCTGAAAATGGCGCAGGTTGTCAAATGTCTCCTTGAGGTCTTCCAGAAGGGTGCCGTGCTTCTCCGTCTTCACCACAATATCGTCTACATAGACGTGGGCATTTCTCCTGAGTTGCTTGAGGAGGCCCTTCTGCATGCAACGCTGAAAAGTGGCGCTGGCATTTCTCAAGCCGAACGTCATGGTCAGGTAACAGAAGGCTCTGAATGGTGTGATGAAGGCGGTCTTCAGCCGATCAGCCGGGTTCAGCTTGATCTGGTGGTAGCCGGATTAGGCGTCCAGGAAAGACGGCAGCTCGCATCCGGCTGTGGAGTCGATCACTTGATCTATCCGGGGCAAGGCAAAAGGGTCCTTGGGGCAGGCTTTATTGAGGCTAGTGTAGTCGATACACATGCACCACTTGTTTTCTTTTTCAAAACGAGGACTGGGTTGGCAAGCCAGTCCGGGTAGAATACTTCTATGATGAAGCCGGCTGCCAGAAGCCGGGTGATCTCTTCACCAACAATCCCTCTCTTCTCTTCTGACAGGCGGTGGAGGGGTTGCTTGACCGGTTTAGCATCCAGTCTCACATGTAGCTTGTGCTCGACGAAATCCGTCGGAACACCCAGCATGTCTTTGGGAGACCATGCGAAGATGTCCCGATTCTCATGGAGGAAATCGACGAGCTCGCTTTCCTATTTGCTGCCGAGGTTTGACCCCACTACAGCAAATCTCTCCGGGTGCGCCATATCCCAGGCAATCTTCTTGGTTTCCTTGGCCGGCTGGAAGGAGCCCTGGGTGTCCGCGTCCTTGGGGTCGGATGGCATGTCAGGCTGCTTGCTGGCCATGGCTACCACCCGGGCAAGGAGGCGCTTCTCTTCAGCGATGACGAGGGACTCGGCCAGCTGGCTGCTGGCGGTGGCACATGAGAGCGACTTCTGGTAGTCGCCGGCAATGGTGATGATGCCCTTGGGGCCCGGCATCTTCATTTTCAGGTAGGCGTAGTGCGGTACCGCCATGAACTTGGCTAGGGCGGGCCAGCCCAAGAACGCGTGGTAGGGGCTGTCCAAGTTGACCACCTTGAACCAGATTGGCTCGCGGAGGAAGTGGGTCTTGTCACCGAAAAGGACATCAATCTTGATCTTGCCGATTGGAGAGCAGGAAAGCCCAGGGACTATGCCATGGAACACGGTTCGGCTGGGCAGGAGTTGCTTTTCCTTGATGCCCAGCTTCTCCATGGTGTCGCGGTACAGGATGTTGATGCTGCTGCCGCCGTCTATCAGGATCCGGGAGAAGCGGCAAGCTCGCCTCTCTGTTGAGAAGGTGGAGTCTAGCACCATCGCATAAGTGCCCGGCGAGGGCATCTCGGCCGGGTGGTCTTCACGGCTCCAACTGATGGGCTTCTCGGACCAGTGCATGAATGGGGGGACCTCTGAGGCAACAGCGTTGACCTCGCAGTGCTGTTGCCGCCGACTGTGCTTGTCATCGGCTTGGATGGTGAAGACGACGTATGTGGCATTGGGCTCGGGGAACTCGTCCTGGAGCATGCCGACTGGACGGGCCATCGGCTGCTGAGGAGGCGGAACCGGTGGGCCTGCAGGCGGAGGCGGCAGGCCTTCGCCCTTGGCAATTCGGGTAAGCCAGTGGCATTTCCGAGTGGTGTGGTTGGACGGCTTCGCGCTGCTGTGGAACTTGCACGGGGCGTCAAGTGCTTGCTCGAAGGAGAAAGCGGGCAACCAAGCGGCCTTGCCGCCCTTCTGATGCTTGGGGCTGGACTACCCTTCCAGCTGCTGGTCTTCGACTGTTGCCACCTGCCGGCTGCTGGGCCTTGTGTTTGTTGTCGTTTGAATGTTGGCACCGGTTGGTGTCACCAGTCGGCGTGTGAGGAGCCGGCGGGAGCATCTTCCCGAATGCGTCCACCCGAATCTCCGACTTCATGGAGGAGTCAGCGGTGGCATACTTGTCGGCCATGACCAGGAGCTCGTCCAGTGTAGCCGGCTCATCGCACAAGAGCTTGTGCTTGAGCAAGGTGCCCTCTCTGCACCCGGTGGTGAAGTACTCGATGGCCTGCACCTCGTGCACCCCTTCGCAGGAGTTGCGCAACTCGGCCCAGCACGTGAGGTAGTCGCGGGTGGACTCGGTTGGGCCCTGAACGCACATGGAGAGTTGGCGTGGCTTGGGGGGCCGCTTGTAGGTGCTGGTGAAGTTGCGAATGAAGACATCGGCGAAGTCAAGCCAGCTGTTGACGCTGTATGGCTTGTGGCTGTTCAGCCATGTCCGGGCCATGCCCTGGAGCATGAGCGGAACGTACTTCACGGCAACGCGCTTGTTGCCGTTTGCTATGCTGACGGCCGGGGAGTAGTCGACCAGCCAGTCCTCCGGCTTCACGGAGCCATTGTACTTGGGAGTATCTCAGGGAAGCGAGAACCCTTTGGGGAAGGGCTCGTCGCGAATGCGGGGGCTGAAGCAGGCCGGGCCGATTGCATCTTCTTCTTCTACGGCCAGGGACCGAGCAAGCCGCTCGATCCGGTGGCGCGCGTCGTTCTCTCTGACTCCTTCACGGGGGCCAAGCCAGCCTCCAAGAGTCGGGTGGTCCATAGGCGGCGGAGAGGCCAGCCTCTTCCTGCGAGGAGGAGGCGGACGCTCGTCCCGCCGGTGCTCCACTCATGGGCGGCCGTCATGGCTGCGCACAACCGTAAGGCGAGTGCGCCGGCTACGGCTAGCTGCCGGCTCCGGGTCTTGCTGACCGTGGTCCCCGCCTACTGGGGACCAGGAGGTTGCTCCATGCTCATGGCGGGGGGGATGGTCCTCGGCTTGCTTACCAGCCGTCATCGCGCGATGCCGCTCATCTTGCTGCGTGGTCGCAGCGTCAAGGAGCTCCTGGAGGCGTGCCATCTGGCTGCGACGCTCGTCACCCTCCAGATCATCCAGCTCATCTGCTACCGCCTGGGCGGCGTGCAGGTTCTCCATGGGAGTGGCATAGACTGGGCGTCCGACTCCCAGCATGCTGGCTATGGCCGCGCCACGTTGCCGAATGGCGCCGGCTCGGCTGGGTTCGGCAGCAGCCGGCGTGCCGCTTGCTATGCGGTCGATCTCGCGCTGGCAGGTCTCAGCGCAGCGCCTCATGGCCGCCATCTTGTTGGCGCTTTCAAGAAGCGAGACACGGAATGCCTCCAGTGTCGCCCCATCAGCATTAGCAGCCGCTGGGGTGGCCAGGCCCTGCATGGCCGCTCGCAGAAGGTCCTGGGCCGCCCCTGCGGAATCGTCGACGTGGCCAGTGACCAACACCTCTGCGATGGTGCTGGCGTCGGTGTCGTTGGCGACAAGGGGGAGTGGATCATCGATGACCACCACATCGGTGGGGAATTCGTTGGTGGAGGCCACGTCGGAGTTGATGAGCATCGCGACGGGCTCGACGGAGGGGTTGGTGGAGCCGACGGACTCCGCGTCGGGGGCCGGCCCGTTGGTGATGCCGAGCTCGGCGAAGAGGTCGATGAGGCAGCTCGCAGGGGACGCTACTCCTGCGCCGGGAGCAGGCTCGTCGGAGAGGCTGGCCTTGCCGAGGAGGTCGGCAAGGCAGCTCGTGGGGCAGGCCGCCCCTGCGCCAAGCGGCACGCTGATGCATGCGCCAACGGGCGCGCCGGACTGGCTGATCAGGCCAGGCGCGACGTGCTCGTCGGAGCGGAAGAGGGTTCCCGTCCAGAACATGTCTCCAGCCGACAGTGCGCTTAGCCCCATGGTGGGCGCCAAATGTCGGGGTAATCTCGCGACATATGCCAAGGGGTGGCTTATCATGGATGGGGACAGGAGTACGTCGTCGAGCCCTGGAAGCGGGAGTGAGCGAGATCTCGAACGAACACGAGTCTTACCCAGGTTCGGGGCTCTCCGAGGAGATAACACCCCTAGTCCTGCTCTGCGGGGTCTCCGCATGATGACTATGATCAATCTCGTAGCTACAAGCTTGCTCCTTGAGCTGTTTGCTAGAGGAAGGAGAAGGGCAAGGCCAGCCCAGGTGCTTCTCCAGCTATGTGTGTGTATAATGGTGTGGAAGATGAGCTGAACCCTTTGCATGGGCGAACCTGGGGGGTTTATATAGGCCTACCTCCCAGGGGTATAATGGTAATTGGGCCGGGTGTAGGACCCGGATGTCAGCGTCTATGGGCGCCGGGTTCTCCGCCGGCTGCTGGGCCCCGCCGCTTGGTGGGTCCCGCCGGTCGCCGAGGATTTGGCCGACAGGTGGGGCCCGCCGCCTGCGGGCCACGCTGATTGCCTTTTGCTGTAGCCTCGCCCTTGATGACGAGGGCTTCATCAGTGGAGGCATGGCTACAGTCCGCCACCCGGTGGGCGCTCACTGTAACCACACCCTGTCTCATCGGAGTAACGGCGCGTCGACTCCGAGTGGAGGGAGAGGCCAGCTGCTGGAAGCCGGTCTGTCGCTGAGGCCGCCTTCTTGAGGTGCGTCATCTTCCGGTTGCTCACGGACGGGTAGGGCCCGCCGCCTGCGGGCCGTACCGACCGCCCATCGTGGGAGCATGGTCCCGCTGTCGAGGGCTGCGTCACGGGTCGCGTGGCTACAGTGCCGGACCTAGTAGAGGGGTGTCCGCTTGGTCAGCCCGCCCTGTAGCCACGCCCCGCCGGGATTTGGGGGTACGGGTGGCCCTGTAGCCACGCCCCATCTTATCGTATTGAATGGATGCAGACTCCGAGGGGAGGAGGGGCCGTTTGCTAGGACCCAGCCTCCCCCGAAGCCGCCTTCTGAGGGTACACCGCCATCTGGGACTCGGCCTCTTGGGCCAGCCGGCCCAAGGGAGCTGGCCACACATCCGGGAGGCGCAAGGGGCTTGGCTTGCCCTGTTGTCTTGAAATGCTATGGGGTGCTGGTGAAGCTACCCATGGTCAATCCCTCCAACAACTTCATCGCCATAGATGACGGAATCTGAATGATGAGCTGATTGCGACTTTCCTGCAGAAGGATTAACATCTGAGGTCCTTCGAGCAGTGACGAGAGAAATCCTCAAGGGAGAGGGATTTGATACTTGTTCAGGAGCTGTGTCAGGCATCGAATCTTTATCAATCATTGGGGGCTCTTGAGGAATTACTTCAGATGTAGTTTGCGGAGCAGAGGGTGGAACCGAGGCATTTGGTTCAACGCGGGCAGGAGAAACTTGTCGTGCAGATGGAAGAATTTCACCCTCTTCGGACACTTGGTGCTGAGAAGGATTTGCTTCATGAGCTGGCGAGGCCAGAGGCACTAATTCAGTTGGCCTTGGCGAAGTTGTTGCACCTGTAACTGGTTCATGAGCACGCGAAGGAATTGCTCGTTTAGGACAGTTTTCTCTCGGTGCTTTAGTATCAGGAGGAGGAGGAGCATTTTTCTTCTTCTTCTTCTTCTACTTCGACGGATCAATGTGCCCTTTTACCAGATCATTATAACTAGTTGCTTCGGCTTGGTGATCAAGGCAAATCTTACAAACGATTTGATCCAGATCCAAATGAAATCCTAACCTTCTATGCCGAAGGACTTTCAACTCCTTATTGATATCATCATACGAATCTTCAAGTTGCTTTATGACAAACTTGGATTTTGCATCCATCGTGCGGGTGTCAAGCTCCTTGAGTTGGCCGGTGAGTTCATTGAGCTCAACTGAATCATTTCTCAAATCTTGAATCAGATCAGATGCTTGAGAATTAACTTCACGTGGAATGGGCAAAGATGCCACTTCTCCATCAAATAAATCATCAACAAATCTGTCTAGCTGCTCCATGATGAACTGATGATCAAAGGAATGTGGTGCAGCAGAGTCATTTTGAGGCTGAGCGGAGGTCTCGGTGCAACAAACCCCAGGCGTGTGTTGCTCGGACGGTACACAGGCTTAAGAGCAAGGTTGCAACATCCTAGACAAGATGAAGCGGAAGAGATAGCTCTTTGAGAAATCAAAGGGCGGATTAAGAAGACCAAGACCAGCCCAATGAGCAAGATATCACCAAGGAAAAAAAACCCTTGCCGGGCAGGCGAGCCTGGCGAGGTCGAGGTTACCCCCAAGGACAAGTCTCAAGACTCCCCCGGCAGGCTTGCCGGGAACGCCAAGGGCGGATTACCCCGCCAAGGCTCCACCGCTCCACCTCACAGCAACGCAAGTCACCTATCGGTGCGGTGTCGAGCCCCCAAGTGATTAAGTGGCTGTTATTTGGTACGTGGCAGGCCATTTCTGAGGAAGAACACCCCCAAATGACACCCGTCCAGGAGACGTGTCACGTAGACAGGCAAGAAAGTGGCTGAATGGCACGGCGAGGCTTGCCGGGCTATGCCGCGATGTGACAATAAGCGATGCATTTAATGCACCCTGTCCTGTCTGCAGAGTTAGGTATGATAGCACTGTGGCTATCTAATCACTGGATAATGACTGTTTTGCCATTGTGGTAACCCCTTGACCTATAAAAGGAGGGCCATGGCTACCATAGAAAGGATTCGGACCCCTGTACACTTATACGCACGTAGCTGCTCTTGTCCCAAGGCGACCTTGCCAGGCTAGAGCGTTGCGTCTCCACCACGGTCCTTTCATTAATTCACCAAAGCAGGAGTAGGGTCTTACGTCTCATGGCGGCCCGAACCTGGGTAAAAACTGCTCGTGTCATCGCTGCCGTGCTGCTCTATGCTCTCCGCTCTTTGTGCAATGTACTCATCCCCCTTGCCGAACCACAAGGGGCCGATGGTCCCATAGGTGGCCGTGTTATACCATGGCATCTTTGGCGCGCTAGGTAGGGGGCTGCGCTTGCACGAACCCGAGAGTGTAAGCAGCGCGTCATCTTCGTCATCATTTTCTTCATCAACGACTTCATCATCCATGGCGCCCAAAAAGAAATCCAGTGTTCGGCTCACCCATCCACCTTGAAGGCCCCCTCGCATGCAGCCACCGATGCCGTGGGGGCTGCGGGGGAACATGGGAACACGAACGCCGCAGGGAACGTGACTGGCGCAGGCAGCGCCCTCACCGTTCCCCCTGCGGCCGAAGCAGGAGCGGGAGGCACCGGAGGAGGGCGACACCAACAGCACCATAGCGGCCATGCTCCCCAAGGTACGGGTGGGGAGAATGTTTCGTCTCCACCTCCCCACCTCACCGAGGGACACAGCTGCAGCGGTGGCGCTCGCCCTGATGCGGATCTTAATCTCCTAGCTGCCCCCGTCGCGGGTGCGGCTACAGGGCCCGCTCCATCCCCGGAGCAAGTTAACCAAGACGATGCGCCAAATGGGGTTGTCAACCCCCAAGCGCATCCGCCTCGTCGTCACGCCGCCCTCTCTACCGGCTCACGGCGGCGAGAACATGGCGCCACCACTATAGGCACCATCAGAAGTCGGGCGACATCGCGATCTGCATCGTCATCCATGCCAAGCATCGCTTCAGAAGCCATGGCGTGGGCCCAGCTCTTGTTGAGATTCCCGCCAGCGGCCAATCAAATGGATGAGTGGAGAGCCACTATTCAGAGCGTGATTGGTTTCGCTGAGGTGGGAGGATCACAGCAGGCAGGCTTGCCACGGCCTCCACCGACGGCGGCAACGGCCCAAACCGCTGGCCGCACCGAGGAAGCCGTTCCGACGATGCAGTCCACTCCACGGCAGCCAGCACAGGGGCCGCGGCTCGAACCACGCGACCAAGAACCCGATGATGTATCGATGGCTTTGTCTGACCCGCGGGCATGTTGAGACCAGCTACGAACCCTGGAAGACAGGCAGAGGGAAGACGCGCGCGTCACCATCGAACGATACCGCAAAACCCGCCGTCGGTCTGATAGGCGCAATGGCCCCGACGTCGACGAGCCTATGCCCGGTGGAGACGAATACCTGCCTTTCGAGGTTGGGTGCCCCGCCTTCACTCGTGAGTTGCAGCAAGTCCGTTGGCCATCTGCCCGTATGTTCAAGCCAGAGATACCAGAAAAGTACGATGGAAGATTGAACCCGGTAGAGTTCTTGAGCATCTACACCATCGCTCTTCAAGCTGCCGGGGGAAGAGATGAGAAGGTGTTCGCCAACTACTTCCCTTCAGCACTCAAGCCAAACATGAGGTCGTGGCTGATGCACTTGTCGGAGAACTCCATCTCCACCTGGGCTGACCTGTGCCATGAATTTGTTGGCGCCTTCACTAGCGGTCATCAAGAACTAGGGCGGCCCAACGACTTGCAGCTCCTCCCGCAGAAGGAAGGAGAGAGTTTGCAGAAGTACATGCAGAGATTCAGCCGGGTACACAGGAACATTCCAGACATCCACCCGGCAGCTGTGATAGCTGCATTCCAGTCCAATGTACGCAACCGCAGGATACGTTCCAAGATGAACGTCCGGTTGCCCAAGACTGTGAATGAGCTATACACTTTGGCGGATAAGTGTGCCTGAATAGAGGAGGTGAGGCGACTCCCCGGCGAAGAGGATGGCGTCGATGTTGACTCAGAGGACGACGACGACGCCACCAATCAGAAGAAGAAGAACAAGAAATGCAACAAGACGCACAAGGATAAGGCAGTGCTGACTGTTGAAGGATCGAGCACCCCTAGTACCAACAAGAAGGCCAAGACCGAGGCTCCCGGCAAGGAAGTTGCCGCGTGCGCTGATTGCCAGGAAGCCGCAGCTGCCGAGAAGGATGGGAAGGCTGACAGGCCATACTGCAAGTTCCATCGGACTAAGGGATCTTCAAGAGTGTCATCAGGTTGACCAACTCGTCAAGAAGCAGAAGGCTGAGTACGAGAAGCGTGACAAAGAGAAAGATCAAGACGGCGTTGGCGGGAAGGGCCGAGGCGGCAAAGGAGGTCGCCCCGGCAAGGCCCCACAGTATCAAGGGAAACCTGCTAGAGGCCGTGAGAAGAAGGAATGCGATGACAGGAGTGATGAAGGGGATGAAGAGGAAACCAGCGAGCAGGAGTTCTAGAAGGCCACTGACGCCCTATGCATTGACGGAGGTGCCTCCTTGCACTCCTCTCACCGCCAGCTTAAATAGTGGGCATGTGAGGTCAATGCTATAGAGCCAGTGGCAGATTCTCGGAAGCCGCTCAAGTGGTCCCGCACGCCCATCATCTTTGATGAAGAGGATCGCCCAGACCGCACCACCGCGGTAGGGTGTTTGCCGTTGTTGGTTTCACCAACGATCCGCAACCTCAAGGTCACAAAGATGTTGGTTGACGGCGGGGCCGGGTTGAATCTGATCTCCCCCAAGGTCATCAGCAAGCTCCAGATAGCAGATGAAGAGCTCAAGGTTACTGGTACTTTCCAAGGAATCAACCCCGGCAAGAGTCATCCTAAGGGGAAGATCACACTGCCGGTAACTTTCGGAGGGGAGTTGAACTACCGGACCGAGAAGATCGTGTTTGATGTGGTTGACCTCCCCCTGCTGTACAATGGAATCCTTGGTCGGCCAGCCCTGGCAAAATTCATGGCGGCATCCTACTATGCCTACAACACTCTGAAGATGCCAGGGCCGATGGGCGTCATTTCCATTACATCAGACAAGAAGGACACAGTCATATGCGTGGATAAGATTTACCGAGAAGCAGTTGCTGCAGAGGCCGCGGAAGCTACCGCTCCAGCCAAGGAAAGCAAGAAAGGAAAGAAAGCTAGCAAGGATGCCAGCAAAGAATCCAGGAAGCGCGCCTCTTCAGAGTGCGCTGCGCCTGTTGATGACTTGCCGGAGAGTTCCAATAGCAAGAGATCAAAGGTTGCTACGCCCGCTGTGAAGAAGGTCCCGGCAGGGCTGGTTGGCGCTGATGGTACATTTACCATCAGCTCCACCCTTGATGATAAATAGGAAAGCGCGCTCATTGCCTTCCTGTGGGTGAATGTCGATGTGTTTGCCTGGCAACCATCTGACATCCCCGGTGTTCCCAGGGAGGTAATCGAGCACCACCTTGTTGTCTGCCCACATGCCCGGCCTGTCAAACAGAAGGTCCGGAAGCAAGCTTTGGAGCAGCAGCAGTTTATTGCCGAAGAGATCAAGAAACTTGAAGCTGCTGGTTTGGTCAGAGGAGTGTTGCATCCAACTTGGTTGGCGAATCCAGTGGTGGTGCGCAAGGCGAATGGGAAATGGAGGCTTTGCATAGATTTCACAGATCTAAATAACGCATGCCCGAAGGACCCATTCCCCTTGCCGATCAGATTGTGGATTCCACCTCTGGATGTGACCTACTTTCCTTCTCGGATGCCTACTCCAGGTACCACCAGATTTTCATGTCCAAGGAAGATGAAGAGAAGACCGCGTTTATAACCCCATGTGGCACGTACTGTTTTGTACGTATACCCTTTGGGTTAAAAAGCGTTGGATCCACTTTCGCAAGAGCGATATAGATTGGCTTTGAGTCCCAGCTGCACAGGAATATTGGAGCCTACATGGACGATACCAAGGACAAATCAACTCTCATTCAGGACTTGGAAGAGACCTTTGCAAATCTACGCAAGATCAACATGAAGCTCAACCCAGAGAAGTGTGTGTTTGGCGTTCCTTCCGGCAAGCTGCTTGGCTTCTTTGTGTCCCACCGGGGGATAGAGGCCAACCCCGACAAGATCTAGGCAATTGAGCAGATTCAAGCACCCAAGACAGTTAAAGACGTGAGGCATTTGACTGGATGTGTTGCCGCGCTAAGTAGGCTCATTTCCAAGTCCGCCGAACGTGCCCTGCCGTTCTTCAAAATCTTGAAGAAGGCTGGGCCCGTGGAGTGGACCTTGGAGGCAGACGCTGTGCTACAAGATTTGAAGACCTATCTTTCCTCTATTCCCACCTTAGTCGCTCCTAAACCACAAGAACCGTTGCTGCTATACCTAGCGGCAACCAATCAAGTGGTTAGCACAGCGCTGGTGGCACAGCGGGAAGTGGATGAAGGAGCAGCCACAACTGTCGTCCCCTCCGGAGAGGAAAGAGAACTTGTCCCGGCAAGGTCAGATGCAGATCAAAACAAGGAGGAGTGGGGTAATGGCGACAGCTCCAAGGTCACGGCAAGGAAGAAGGTGGTGCAGCGGCCTGATGTCTACTACGCAACTTTATTCTTGTAGACTCGTGTTGGGCCTCCAAGCTCAGAGTTTTGTAGGACAGTAGCAATTTTCCCTCAAGTGGATGACCTAAGGTTTATCAATCCATGGGAGGCATAGGATGAAGATGGTCTCTCTCAAACAACCCTGCAACCAAATAATAAAAAGTCTCTTGTGTCCCCAACACACCCAATACAATGGCAAATTGTATAGGTGCACTAGTTCGGCGAAGAGATGGTGATAAAAGTGTAATATGGATGGTAGAAATATATTTTTGTAATCTGATCGGCAACTGACTCAAACGCTGGTTAATGAAGAAGCAAAGGAAATCCTCAAAGGACGAGCTACCACAACCCTCTCGCCTATGTACTGGACAGGGCCTACCCCGATGATGCTTGGCAGCACGTTCAGGCCAGGCCCGGGGTTCCTGTCGATGCAACAAACCCCAAGCGTGTGTTGCCCGGACGGTACACAGGCTTAAGAGCAAGGTTGCAACATCCTAGACAAGACCAAGCGGAAGAGATAGCTCTTTGAGAAATCAAAGGGCGGATCAATAAGACCAAGACCAACCCAACGAGCAAGATATCACCAAGGAAAAAAAACCTTGCCGGGCAGGCGAGCCTGGCGAGGTCGAGGTTACCCCCAAGGACAAGTCTCATGACTCCCCCGGCAGGCTTGCCGGGAACGTCAAGGGAGGATTACCCCACCAAGGCTCCACCTCACAGCGACGCAAGTCACCTATCGGTGCGGTGTCGAGCACCCAAGTGATTAAGTGGCTGCTATTTGGTACGTGGCAGGCCATTTCTGAGGAAGAACACCCCCAAATGACACCCGTCCAGGAGACGTGTCACGCAGACAGGCAAGAAGGTGGCTGAATGGCACGGCGAGGCTTGCCAGGCTACGCCGTGATGTGACACTAAGTGGTGCATTTAATGCACCATGTCTTGTCTGCAGAGTTAGGTATGATAGCACTGTGGCTATCTAATTGCTGGATAATGACTATTTTGCCATTGTGGTAACCCCTTGACCTATAAAAGAAGGGTCGTGGCTACCATAGAAAGGACTCGGATCCCTGAACGCTCATACGCGCGTAGCTGCTCTCGTCCCAAGGCGACGTTGCCGGGCTAGAGCGTTGCGTCTCCACCAGGGTCCTTTCATCAATCCACCAAAGCAGGAGTAGGGTCTTACGCCTCGCGGCGGCCCGAACCTGGGTAAAAACTGCTTGTGCCATCGCTACCGTGCTGCTCTATGCTCTCCGCTCTTTGTGCAATGTGCTCATCCCCATTGCCGAACCACAAGGGGCTGATGGTCCCATAGGTGGCCGTGTTATACCACGACAGGAGGTCTGAGCAGTAGGAGTAGTCTGTGCAACATTTTGCTCTGTCGGAGTCATAGAAGCCAGAGGTTGAGTCAGTTTCAAAGGAAATTGTGTAGCTTTTTCTTTCACAACATCAGAACTGGGAACCTTCTGCTTAGCATCTAGCCCTTTGATTTGCTTCACCATATCTTTCAGCAGCTGTTCTCCTAGCTTTGCAGAGCCAACAGGGGCTTCAACTATCAAATCTTGCAAGTTGATTGCATCAGGATGAGGATCAGTATTCACTTTGTCAACCATAGTGACAGTTGCCAGGAGTCTTTCTCTTCAATCTAATCTTCTTTGGAGTTGCAATTGGAACTGCACTTGCTCGAAGATCAGGTAGAACTGTGGATGTGGTGGCATTCACTTGTTCGGAGAGAATTGCATCAATTTCCTCTCGGGTGAGCGGTGGATCATCTTGATCAGATGAATCACTTTCAAGTTCAGCTGGCTTCGCAGGCCTTTTCCTCGGAGCACTCTTTTTCTTCAGAGCAACCAATTTTGGATCATGTTTATTCTTCATTCTGTGTTCGTCTTTTCCTTCAGCCTTTTTCTTCTCGACGGCTGATTTCATAAGGCGGCGATTTTCCTCTTCCTTTGCATGATCTTTTGCGGCCTTCTTGGCACACTTCTCAGCATTTTTAAGGCGCTTGGCATTTTCTTCAGGATAGGAATCCGGAGTGTTGGTGGATGACTCATGAGCATCAGGAGGTGGTGGAGGTCTTTGCTGGGGTTCACCTGCCCGGATGAGCCCAATCTCGCGGCAGTCACCCCATGGGGGATGGAAAGCAAAGTTCTTAGCGTACCGAGGATGAACCACTTTGTAGTTAAACCACTTCCTTACCCAGCGGCGCCGAATCTTTTGCACACGCCCTTTTCTCTGAGTGGAATCTTCTCCTGGAACTGTGTTGTATTCATCGTGAGAAACAAGTTCAGGTGTGTTTTTGAGTGGTTGCCTGCCACCTCTCCTCTTCTTCGGTGCATCTGCTTCTTGTTCATTTGCATTTTGTTCGGCTCGTTTTCTTTTGCTGGTGGATGGGCCTACCAATGGACCCTTTGGCGCTTTTGATTCGTCAGTTGTTCCTATGAAAGCCTCTTCATCATCAGCCATACTATGTATCTTAGCAGAATCTTCAATAGACTGCATTGACCTGTGAAAGAGAATAGGTACGAGGGAAAAGGGAACAGGGTCACAAATGCTCATAGCGAAAGATTTTCTCGAACAAAAACATTTTGAGGAGGAATTAGATGCAGATTTTGAGAGATGTTCTGAAAGAATGAAACATATAGATCGAGCTAGTAGGTCTGAGAAAGAATACTAGACAACGAGCTAGGCATTTCATTCGAGCGAAGCATAACACAAACCCTAGATCTGACGGATTCGGATGCGAGGAATAACTACAAACCACATCCGCACTAGAGAAGTAAAAAACCTAGATCTAAGATATGCGGTAAAATCGGTGAAAATTAACCACAGACGAACTCGAATCATGAGGGATGGAGGTCCGAGTTTGAACTACACATACCCTAGCTTGGTGAGGTGCAGCAACTACGGCGGCGTGGGGAAGAAGATGTCCCGCGGTGGCGTGGAATGACTCCGATGACCTCTTTCCGGCAGCTAAGCGGTGAAGGGGTCGTCGGCATCAAGCTCAAGGTGGAGCACTATGACGAGGGTTTCGGTGGAGAGAGAGCGAGGAGAAAGAAGGTAAAGGAGGACGAAGGGTGTGATGCGGTTTATATAGGCGAAAGAAAATAATCGCACGCTGAGGTTTTTGATCGGACGGTCTCTAGCTAGAGACAATTGCGATTCAACGGATAAGATGAACTGGTGGTTGATGTGTTGCACGCGGCAACCGTCAAAGATCGTGGTCCTGACTTGGGCTGGAAATCCCAAATTTTGGACAGCTTTCGCCAAAATAGATTAATGTTCGGACCGAATCTTAATAGTGGTCAAGGACACCAGATAAGTTTCATTCCAGATAAATTTGAGCATTTGCAACAGATCAGCATAGACTGGAAGAGAAAGATCAGAGGGAAAACCAGGGTCCTAGGAATTTCACTCAGTAGAGAACACAAGCAAACGAGCAAATAGCTATGAGAGAAATGCATTCGGATAGAAATCAAATCCAACGAATCGAAGAGAAATTCAATGAAGGAAAATTGTGGTGGCCTAACCCACCGTATAAGAACTGTATGACCCTGAGCGTCGCACAATTATTGTGGCACCCGGTTAGTCTAGTTCTTCGTTAATGTATTCACTCTCAGAAAGAAACTTTCACTTTGTTGAAAGTTTCAGACTCTTCGAGTGTTATGCACCCATTCCTTCAAACATGTGAAAGTGTTAGCACGGGTGCCGAGTCTAGCTTACTGCATGTTTGTGAGGTCTAGGATATTTAGCTCACATCGTAATGCACAAAATCTTTTCTCGTCGAGAGTCTTGGTAAAAATATCAGCGAGATTATCTTCGCTCTTGATATGATTGATGACAATATCCTCTCGGGCCACATGATCGTGAATAAAGTGATGTCTGATGGCAATGTGCTTCGTGCAAGAGTGCTGCACAGGATTGTGTGCAATTTTGATGGCACTCTCATTATCACAATATAGAGGGATATGCTTGACCTTGATGCCATAATCCTTCAGTGTCTGCTTCATCCACAATAACTGAGTGCAACAAGAGCTAGCAGCAATATATTCGGCCTCAGCCGTAGACAATGATACACAATTCTGCTCCCTTGAAGACCAACAGACCAATGATCTACCGAGGAAATGACATGTCCCCGAAGTAGATTTCCTATCAACCAAGTCACCAGCCCAATCTGAGTCTGAATATCCAACAAGATCAAACTGTGCTCCCTTAGGGTACCATAAACCTAAGGTGGGGGTGTGAGCCAAATATCTCAGAATGCGCTTGACCGCTTGGTGATGCGATTCTTTCGGTGCAACTTGATAGCGGGCACACATGCAAACACTCAACATAATGTCAGGTTTGGATGCACATAGGTAAAGAAGAGATCCAATCATCGAACGATAGGCTTTCTGATCATAATCCTTACCGTACACATCTGCATCTAGCTTACCATTCTTGGGCATTGGAGTTTTATACCCCTTCATTTTGGAATCTTGCATTTTGAACCTCTTCAGGCACTCCTTCAGATATTTTTCCTGAGAAATGAAGATACCATTTGCTTGTTGACGAATTTGCAGTCCGAGAAAGAATTTGAGTTCACCCATCATGGACATTTGATATTTATCGGACATCATTTTCCCGAATTCTAAGCTGCAAGCATTGTTTGTATAGCCAAAGATAATATCATCCACATAGATTTGATAGACGAATAAAGCATTGTCAACTGCATGAGTGAAAAGTGTGGGATCTGTGGATCCTGGTTTGAACCCTTTGTCGAGCAAAAACTTCTTCAGGGTGTCATACCAAGCTCGAGGGGCTTGCTTCAGCCCATATAAAGCTTTCTTCAACCTGGAAACTTTGTTAGGAAATTCAGGGTGTTCAAAACTAGGTGGCTGTCTAACATACACTTCCTCATCAATTTCACCATTGAGGAAAGCACTTTTCAATCCATTTGATATAGCAAGATATCACTGTAATTTGCATAAGCAAGGAGAATGCGAATTGCCTCAAGGCGTGCAACAGGAGCATATGTTTCACCAAAATCAATACCTTCTACCTGTGTGTACCCTTGAGCAACAAGTCATGCTTTGTTTCTTACCACAATACCATTTTCATCTTGCTTGTTGCGAGAGATCCATTTTGTGCCGATGATATTGTCCGTCTTGGGATTTGGTTTGTCAACCAGTTCCCATACATCATTCAATTCGAATTGCACCAACTCCTCTTACATGGCATTCATCCAGTCTGGATCATTCATGGCTTCTTCATATTTGGTAGGTTCTGCCAGTGAAACAAAGGAGAAACTGCCACAGTAGTTAGCCAAATGAGTGCGCAAACGAGTTGTGGGTCGATAACCTGGATTCTCAAGTTCATCGAGAATTAGTGATGGATCAACTCGATTTGCCACACGTGGATGAGCATTTTCTTCGTGATGGTCATTATCATCAGCATCAGTATTTGTGTCATCATTTCCTTCAGGATTGCCATTTTGATCAGCATTTTGATCTTGATTCTCATTTCCATTCGTAGGAGCATTAGCTTCAATAGTGGCTTGACGAGTTCTGCTTTGAGTCATAGGAGCATCATCGTCGGACGATTCAGGTGCATTTCCTTCAACAGGCTTGACGCTCCCAATGGCCATTTGCCGAATAGCATCCGATATCAGTGGTTCATCTATTACATTTGGCAGGTGCTCTTTTTGAGAGCCATTAGATTCATCAAACTGCACATTTACTGTTTCCATAACTTTCATGTGGTGAGAGTTATAGACACGATACGTATGCGAGTTTGAGCCATAACCAAGAAGAAAACCTTCATGTGCCTTAGGTGCAAACTTGGAAGAATGATTCATATCAAGAATGTAACAAGGTGCACCAAAAATACGTAGATAAGAAACATTTGGTTTCTTGCCAGTGATAAGCTCATATGAAGTTTTCTTAATGAACTTGTGAAGATAAACACGATTGATAACATGACAGGCAGTGTTAATAGCATCAGCCCAGATGTGAATGGGAGCTTTATACTCACTGAGCATAGTTCTTGCCATTTCAATGAGAGTCTGGTTCTTTCGTTCAACAACTCCATTTTTTTGGGGAGTGTATGCAGCAGAGAACTCATGAGTGATACCATGATCATCGAGAAATTCAGCAATGTGAGTATTTTTTAACTCAGTTCCATTGTCACTTTTGACGTGCTTGACTCGCACATCATATTCATTCTGGGCCTTCTTAGCGAAGCTTTTGAAGATATCTTGAGTACAAGTCTTGTCTTCGAGAAAGAATACCCAAGTGTATCGAGAGAAATCATCAACAATAACCAGACCATAGTGACTGCCACCGAAGCTTGCATAATTTTGAGGACCGAATAAATCCATGTGAAGAATTTCCAGTGGTCTTGTTGTGGTCATGACTGTCTTTGATGAATGATGCTTCTTAGCCAATTTACCAGCTTCACAAGCAGCACAGAGACGATTCTTGTTGAATTTTACATCATGAATGCCACGGAGATGATTTTTCTTCACCAGAGTCTGCAAATTTCTCATACCTGCATGACCAAGTCTGCGGTGCCATAGCCATCCTTCGGTTGCTTTTGCAAGCAAACAAGTTTGGACTGAGGGACCCTTAGAGAAATCCACAATATAAAGATCACCTTTTCTAATTCCCTCAAAGACGAAGGAATGGTCAAAGGCCATGAAGTCAATACATTTGGAAATAGAGAATAAGACTAGCATGCCCAAATCACATAGCTTGCCAACTGACATGAGATTGAATCCAAAGGATTAAACAAGAAACACATCATCAATAGACTTATCCTTGGAGATAGCAATTTTACCTAGCCCAATTACCTTTCCTTTGTTGTTGTCGCCAAAAGTGATGTACTTCAGAGGAGAAGCAGTTAAGTTGGGGTTGACAAACAACGACTTGTCTCTGGTCATATGACTAGTGCATCCACTGTCCATAATCCATTCAGTACACCCGAAGACATAGTCCTGCAGAAGAATTAGGCTTTCTTAACCACCCACATCTTTGCAGGTGGCTTCAAAACAAATGAACGAGCAGGATAGGTTTTCTTTCGATAAGCATAGTTGTTACTCGATGAGGAGTGAGTATAATTGAATGAGTAAGCATTGAAATTATTTCTAGATGAATGAGCATAATGATTGTATCCCGTATGCATATATTCATTCTGTCGAATCCTTTGTGCCTGCATGGTTAGTTGAGCAGAAACAGGCAAAGCATCAACAGTTTTCTTTGGCACCCAAATAGCTTTCTTAGGGGGCCATTTCTGCTGTTTGGTCAAACATAGCGAGCAATAATCTCACCATGTTGATCTTTGAACAGCTTATAGTTGACCAGGGAATCATCATCAGGATATTCAGGAATGGGAGAGTTATATCCCGAAAGTAATGCTGGGTCGAGCGTTTTGCTCTTTGCAGGAACCCACATAGTTTGAGGATATTGATGTGGTTCCCAGTAAGTACCATCTTCGTTCAGTTTCCTTTCGAAACCGATACCTTCCTTTCTGGGATTTTTGTGAAGAATAGACTTCTTCAAAATATCACATAGGGTTTGATGCCCTTTCAGTGATTTGAACATTCCTGTCTGAAGAATATCCTTTAACCTAGCATTTTCATCAGAAACAGAACCATTTTCCTCGACAGAGGGGTTAGCCTTCATAGATGATTCAGCATTAGTTTGTTAAAGGCATTTTAAGCAAGGTGGCTCAAATACTTCAGGTTTCTCCTTAAGTTGTTGGGTGAGAAGAGAATTTTCTCTCATCAAATCCTCATGAGCCTCTCTCAGCGCCTCGATTTCCTGTTTCCTTTTCAGGTAATCGTAGGTTAATCTTTCGTGGTCTGCTAAGAGAAAATCATGACGAGTTGAGAGTTCATCCATTCGTGACTTGAGAGAGGAATACTCTTCGGTCAGTGACTTGTTTTTCTCCATCTCCTCAACCAACAACCCTTCAGATTTCCTGAGGGTTTTCTCAATTTTCTCAAGACAATTTTGTTGAATATTAGCAATTTTGATCAACTTAGCATGGTCATCCTCATCAGAAGAATATTGATCACTGGAGTGGACCTTATGATGTTTTGAAGATACCTTTTCTTTCGAAACCTTGGCCATGAAGCAGTATGCAGGAGATTCATCATCACTTGAAGGATTCCCGAAGAAGTTTGTCGTAGTAGAGGAGGCACATGCTATGCCAGCCATGCCGGAGTCGGAATCTTCCTCGGATTCTTCTTCTTCTTCAGAACCTGACGATTCTTCTTCTTCAGGATCCATTTCCTTGCCGATGTAAGCCTTTGCCTTGCAAGAAGTATTCTTGCGGTTGGAGGAGGACTTGGAAGGATTCTTTGAGGAAGATCTTGACGATGATTTTGAGGTGGAGCTGTCCTTCTTCTTGAAGAATTTCTTTGTTTTCTTCTCATCATCGGAGTCATAGTTCTTGCTCTTGCCTTTGCTTCGATGGTTGCTCGAATCATATCTCCCACTAGCACGGATTAATGCTTCCCAAAGAGGGCAGTCTGAAATGAAGTGTCCAGGCTTTTTGCACTTGAAACAGGTGTATTCTCCGGCAGGTTTTGAAGATTTTGAACCCCCAGAGTTGCGTGAACTTCTTTTCTGGAACTGCCTTTTCTTGTGGAAACATTGGAATCGTTTTGTGATCAGCGCGAGATCTTTGCTGAGATGTTCTGGATCATCTGAATCTTCTTCGGCATTTCCTTCTGAGGAGGAATCAACCACAGCCTTGAGATCATGATTTTTGTGTTGAGTTGAGCCATACAGATCTCTTTTCTCTTCTTCCTATTCCTCATGTGTGTTCAGTCTTTCCATGACATCAGTAGAGTTGAGACTTTTGAAATCAGGATGCTCTCAAATCATCAGAACAAGCGTGTCAAATGAAGTGTCAAGAGATCGTAACAGTTTCTTCACAACCTCATGGTCAGTGATATCTTTGGCGCCGAGTCCTTGAAGTTCATTTGCTATGTCACTGAGGCGATCGAAGGTTTGCTGACAGCTTTCATTTCCAATTCGCTTGAAGTGATTGAACTTCACCCTAAGAGTATCAATCTGGGCCTCTTTTTGAGATGAAACTCCTTCATTGATCTTTTCCAGGACATCCCACAGCTCCTTTGCAGTCTGACACTGGCGATATCGAAGGAATTGAGCACGAGAGAGATGGCCACCAATTTCATCGTTAGCTTGAGCATCTAGTTGAATGAGCTTCTTTTCTTCATCGGTAGGAGCTTGAGGAATAACAACTGTGAACCCGATATGCACCACGTTCCACATATCATCATCTATAGCTCGAAGATGGATCTTCATCTTCTCTTTCCAGAAGGGATAGTCCGTCCCATCTGTTGACACCAGATTTTGGCATGGTATGAAACGCAATTAAGATGGCCTCATATGAAAAAATGTTCTACATGAATTGTTTTCGTCTCGTCGAATCGGTTGATTTTGATATAAAAATCATCCCAATCCGAGTTCGTATGCAAAAGTTAGAGGCAACACTTTGCGGACCGGTCCTGAGTGAAAAAGTGACGCGAGGGACCAGACACCCACCAAGGTAGTGTCTGATGGGTCGCGTGAGTTTTTCGGCCTTTGCTGGCTGGATGAAGCTTGCCGACCGAGTAAAAAGCTTGCCGGCAAAATGAAAAGCTTGCCGGCGTGGAAAGCTTGCCGGCGCGAAAAGCTTGCCGGTGTAGAAGTTTGCCGGCGTGGAAGCTTGCCGGTGTGAAAGCTTGCCGGGGTGAAACCATGCCGGTGTGAAAGCTTGCCGGGGTGGAAACCTTGCCGGTGTGGAAAGCTTGCCGGGGTGGAAATCTTGCCGGCGTGGAAAGCTTGCCGGAAAAAAGCTTGCCGGAAAAGTAGAAGCTGTCAAAGTCAATCCGACCAGAAGTTGGAGATGGGCTCAAAATGTTATTCAGATGACCTCGGATGGAAAAGTGTTCTACATGGAAGTTGTGCGTATCGTCGAGATGGTCAACTTTGCTTTTGGAGTCATCATCATCTGAGAGAGTATACAGCCTGCAAAGTTGCTGCAAGACTCGGACAGTTCAGAAAACTGCATAATTGAATCCGACCCACAGTTAAAGATGGGCCCTAAAAGTCATAAATACGGCATTAAAAGGAGAAATGGTTTGCGTTGTATTATGAAGATCATCGAGGCGGACAAGTTTGATGTTGAACTCGACTCCATCCGAGTTAGTATGCGATTTCTACAGCCCACGCAAGAAGCAGGACAGAAATATGGGACAGATCCGAGCCAAATCCGAGTTGGACTAGAACTAGGATCTTTTAGGACGTGAATTAATGTAATATTCTTGTAAGGAAAGCCTCGATGAATCCTTTACCTGCACAGGAAGTCCAGCCGCCTCTTATATATGTTGGGGATGACGGCCGATTGAACAACACACAATCGATCTATCAATATATGACCTTTTACCTTTACCTTTATCTCTCTCCCTTGTTCTTCTTCTTCCTCGTTCTTCGTTCGTTCTTCTAGTTGTAGGGAGGCAATCCATGAGGCCCTAGGGGCGATTAGGTTGACCTAGGGCAACCCATAGCCGCCGCGCGCCCTGACGGGGTCCCTCCCAGGCGTGTGGGGTTTCGGGTCCTGAAAAGCACCCGCCGGATTGCTTGCGTACCGCGCTTCCGGACGGGTCTCCTTCGACGTGAGCTGCGGTGCATCACCCCCGACGTCGAGGGTACACATGGCGTGTTCGTGTGTCAACACACTTTTTGGCGACTCCGCTGGGGACGAAGCTTTGAATGGTCTCCAGCCCGTTCTTGCTACGAAGAGATCGTCATCTAGGGTTTGCAATCTACAAAGGTAATATGAATACCCAATTCCCTACTGTAGATGCAAATAATTCATATGGTGTTACTAGATCGTTCAATGAGTATGCTCTATCGGCCAGCCCTAGTTTGTTCAATCATGCACCTAATTACGTGCATAGGCCGATTCAAAGTAATTTACATGCTTCAACTTCTTATGATACTAATAACATGCACCATATGTATCACAACTCTCATGCATTGGCAACCCCACAAATTGTTATGCCGATGAACAACATGGTGAGTTCGGTTAATAAATTTGAAATACCTCATGTTAGAATTTCCAATGCCATGCAAGAAAGTGTTTCACCCTTTTGTTCATTGGCAACTAATTTGCAATATACTAGTTCAACCATGCCGATGGATGGGAGAATTGTCCATGCTACTACTAGCTATTCGGCCAGTTACTCTCAACCGTCATATGCTACACCTCATGTCAGTAATTTTCTAGCACCATACACAACTGTAGATGTTCATAATTCGGCTTCACACCTTCTGGGTCATAGCCGAATAAATGTAAATTTTACAGGAGCGGTTGTGCCCAATATTGTAGAAGATGAGGTAGTGGTGGCTGCATTGAAGAGTTTAGCCCAAAATAAGAGGATTAGTGCTCTTTGCCTTCAACAACATGAAAAGGGGGTATTTCCTGATTATGCGGCAATAAAAGCTAGAGTTTTGCAAGAAGATGAATCTTTGCCCATTGATAAAATTGGCGAGCAAAAATATGGTTTTACAACAATGCATGTGCCTTCACCTAGTACTACATCATATTATACACCCCTACACAATTGCAAAGTTTCGGCAACACCCATGTGCCATTGCCGAAAGAATCTAAAAGCATTGGGGGGCAATCGTATCCGGAGTGGGCTGAAATTGAGAAAAAGATTAAAGCCAATTTTGCCGCTCGCCGCCAGAAACAAAAAGAAACAGAATTGGCTCAAGTAAAAGAAGCATTGCCAATTGGTAGAATCAATGTAAAGAAAGATGATTCAGAACATGAAAGTGCTTCGGTTGAAAAAGCCGAATCAAGAAGTATATATTCTGAATCCATCAAATGCAAAGAGGCAAGCATTATTGAGAAAGGGCATGGCAAGCATAGCAAAGTGACCATACTTGATTTTTCTAAAGTTAATGGAACCTACTTCCTACCCTATGAGTTTCGTGCCAGAGAAATTGATGAACTTCAAGGACAAGAACAAGTAGCCGAACAAAGTTTGGCCGACAAAAATCTTCAGTGTAATGATGCACGGAATCAAGAAAAAGATGATGAAGAGGCGTTGGGGAGCCATCCAAAGGCGGAGCAAGATATTGTTCAAGTCACACCACCATCATGCTCTCCCAATATATTTTAAGAGGTATGTTTAGCAAGTAATTTACCTATTTTTAGATTTGGTCAAAACATTATTGTTGATGCATCTATTAGGAAAATCCTCATAAGTAATTTTGAAAGACCAATGAAGAAGGGTAATTTACTTGTTAGCAATAAAATCATTATAGAGCATATCGGTCAACCCATTGCTCCATTTATAAAGACCGATAATGACTTATTGTTGCAGCCAAAGCTTTCCCCATTGCTTTATTAAAAGTTCATATCTACATGGGTAGTTTTGCTTGTTTCATACTTGGCTTACTCTTGGTCTCAATTGAGGCATGCATGTTCTAACTATTTTTGTTTCAGAAACATAAAGCCAAGGTTAGATTCTTTTCAAAAAACTGATGCTAGTATAATATCTTATACAATGACATCGGTAAAAGAATGCACAATAAAAATTATAGCCGAATGGGGTGATACAAAATCTGAACCATTCGTTTGCTTAACTCCAAAGCCGTTTTCACAGCAAGATCGGCTAGAAAATAAAAAAATTACCTTCAATTCAAACATGTGTGATCAAATCTTTGATTTGTTGTTGAGAAATAATTATATTAGAATTCTTGATCACCATGTTGAGCCATCTGTCCAGGGACGAATGTATTGTAAGTTGCATGATTCATCCAAGCATAATTTTGAGGATTGCAACATGTTTCTTCAAATAGTTAAATCGGCCATTGATAAAGGACGATTGAAATTTGTTGAGACACCAAGAGATGACTAGTCTATTCCAATTGGTCCCGATGACAGAAAGTTTTTGCATCGGCTGCTTCAAGCTGATCCATTTAAAGAGAAGGTAAAAACTGCAGGTGATGGGATCAAGCTTTCAAGTAAAGAAGTTGTTGAAGAGCATAATGAACATAATCTTGAGGGCGAGAATTTCATCGAAGCTATAATGGAGACGCCAAGGACTGGGGGGCAGCAAGCAAATCCAATGCTCGATGAAAGCAAACCAAAAGAAAACAAAGGACGAAATAAGCGCAAGTGTAAGAGATCAAAAATCACCTTCGCTGAACTATTCGATAAATATCAAAAGAAGAGTGAAGAGAAGAATACTTATCGGCCAAATCATGCAAATAAACCAAGATCACCCCCAAGGCGCAAATATAAGGATCGGTATTGGCAAAGTGAGAATTTTAATGCAACATATTCATATCCTTATTCTGGGCCGCCAATGCCAATGTCGTGGATGCCTCCCTATGCTCATATAGATCCATATCCATCATGGGACAGGTATGATACAAGGGCACATTCTCCATCTTATTTTAGACCATCTCACCAATATTATGCAGCTCCGAGAAGATCAACATTTGAACAATCACATGTTAAAGACCATTTCAATCATAAGGAATCGGTCCAGAGCTCAAGGAATAAGAAAGAGGTGGTCAAGCAAGTTTACCGTGTTAAAAGAGATGGTCGTAAGAGTGCAACTTCAGATTTGATCTCAAATGAAAAAGAGCCAATTAAAGTGTTGACATTGGCTACTAAAGGCAATGAGACAAAGCAACCAATTATTGAGAGTCAAAGTGCCAAATATGAAGAAAAGAAGTTGAGACTGCATAAGGCCAAAAAGGAATTGCCATTGGTCAAAACAGAATCACAGCCGAGATGCCCACTCGGCTTAACGTATTGGCAAAAGAAGGAATTACAAAATCTTAGTGCACAAGAGCTGAGACAGAAGAACATGGCATGGGTTCCCAAGAGGATCATTCATAACAAAAATGATGTGCATGCTTCTATTGCAACAAGTACAATAAAAGTGAAGAAAGAGAAGAATGGAAGCAACAAACAATTAAGCCGAAGGTGTGCATCACAACATCAAAATCTTCGGTCAGCACATCATCCATTTTCTTCAACAAATGCCATTGATGCCTTTGCCATGGAATTCATCCATACGTATGATCAGTTACCCTCCATGGAATTATTTTGATCCATGGATGCAACATAATTTTCTATATCATGACAAGGTATTACCAAATCACTATACATTTGGTTAGTTACATTTTTGTTGCTAATACAAAGGGGCCAAAATATTTTATTGATATTTCATTTGTTTATTTCGGCTATACATACTTTGGTGGGTGAATTCTACATGGACCTCGTGGTAATGGCCGATATTTATCTATCGCCCTAAGAATATATCTAAGAATGGCCGGTGTGGTATTCTAACATCGTCCTTAGTTTGAGTAGAGATTGAGATAAGTGCTTGCATAGAAATCTGTCAAATTGATGCCATTGAAGATATTATGCATAGACCAATTCACCAAAACTGCAAAGTGGACTTACGTTTTGACTGGGTGTGCTTTGGCTTATTAGTTTTCAGAATTTACGTAAAGCCAAATCATGGTTGATTTTATTATTGAGCATCATATTGACATCATGCATAATACTGATTTTAGCTTTATCCCTCTAGCACCATGGTGATTATATATTGATGGTTAAATTTGTAGCAATGGCCAAGGTGTTGGTGTTGTTTATATATCTCCTTATCGTGCTATTCTGTGAAGCCTCATGCCGCTTAAAATATTTATCCACAAATGGTCAAAGCCGAATATGCATTGTTATTCGGATTGAATCTTTTACTTGCTATAGATGCTATACATATTGAGGCTTTCGGTGATTCCTTATGAGTAGTGCAATAAATATCCAAGGGTTATCAATGTTTTGACGAATCACTTATAGTTTATCTTGGGGTATGTCTAGATGCAAAATTTACCTTGGGTTGCTTTAAAAAAATTCATATATTTACACATGACAATTCAAAAGAGTTGGCACAGCAAGCATCCGGCTACTATGTTAATCATGGTGTATTGCATTTCTCTCAATAGCCGGTGTTAGTCTCGTCAACATAGGTAAGGCCGAACTGGAGTCCATAGCTTCGGCCACTAATGCAATTTTTATGCAGGCGAAAGTAAGGATTGGAGAAAGTTTATTGTTGATTATCTACAAAATCCTAGCAAAAGGGTGAACAATATGGTTCGGAGGATGACCTTGAGATACATATCTATGAAACTTTATCATTGGGTTGTTAATGAAGTTGAGAAGGTTTCGCCCAAGTTTGCATCAAGGATTCAAAAAAATAATGGTCGATATATAATTTTCGCCCTAAGCATATAAATGGCCGATGGAGTGTTGACATCGTCCTTAGAACCAACACGGTACAAGTTATTTTTCGGCACGCTAACTTTGCCGAAAAACAGGGGGGCATGTGTTGACACCAGATTTTGGCATGTTATGAAACGCAATTAAGATGGCCTCATATGAAAAAATGTTTTGCATGAATTGTTTTCATCTCGTCGAATCGGTTGATTTTGATATAAAAATCATCCCAATCCGAGATCGTATGCAAAAGTGAGAGGCAACACTTTGCGGACCGGTCCTGAGTGAAAAAGTGACGCGAGGGACCAGACACCCACCTAGGTAGTGTCTGATGGGTCGCGTGAGTTATTCGGCCTTTGCCGGCTGGATGAAGCTTGCCGGCCGAGTAAAAAGCTTGCCGGCAAAATGAAAAGCTTGCCGGCGTGGAAAGCTTGCGGCGCGAAAAGCTTGCCGGCGTGGAAGCTTGCCGGTGTGAAAGCTTTCTGGGGTGAAACCTTGCCGGTGTGAAAGCTGCCGGGGTGGAAACCTTGCCGGTGTGGAAAGCTTGCCGGGGTGGAAATCTTGCCGGTGTGGAAAGCTTGCCGGAAAAGTGGAAGCTGTCAAAGTCAATCCGATCAGAAGTTAGAGATGGGCTCGAAAGATTATTCAGATGACCTCGGATGGAAAAGTGTTCTACACGGAAGTTGTGCGTATTGTCAAAACAGTCAACTTTGCTTTTGGAGTCATCATCATCTGAGATAGTATAAAACCTGCAAAGTTGCTGCAAGACTCGGATAGTTCAGAAAACTGCATAATTGAATCCGACCCACAGTTAAAGATGGGCCCTAAAAGTCATAAAGACGGCCTTAAAAGGAGAAGTGGCCCGAGTTGTATTATGCAGATCATTGAGGTGGACAAGTTTGATGTTGAACTCGACTCCATCCGAGTTAGTATGCGATTTCTACAGCCCACGCAAGAAGCAGGACAGAAATATGGGACAGATCCGAGCCAAATCCGAGTTGGACTAGAACTAGGATTTTTTAGGACGTGAATTAATGTAATATTCTTGTAAGGAAAGCCTAGATGAATCCTTTACCTATACGGGAAGTCCAGCCGCCTCTTATATATGTTGGGGGTGACGGCCGATTGAACAACACACAATCGATCTATCAATATATCACCTTTTACCTTTACCTTTATCTCTCTCCCTTGTTCTTCTTCTTCCTCATTCTTCGTTCGTTCTTCTAGTTGCAGGGCGGTGATCCACGAGGCCCTAGGGGCGATCAGGTCGACCTAGGGCAAACCATAGCCGCCGCGCGCCCTGACGGGGTCCCTCCCGAGCGTGTGGGGTTTCGGGTCCTGAAAAGCACCCGCCGGATTGCTTGCGTACCGCGCTTCCGGACGGGTCTCCTTCGATGTGAGCTGCGGTGCATCACCCCCGGTGTCGAGGGTACATGTGACGTGTTCGTGTGTCAACACCATCGAATATGGGAATCTTGAGATGCGACTTGTAGTTCACTGAAGACATACTTAAACTCCAAAGTCGTTAGACTAAAATGAGCAGAGTCAAGGTGTACCTTGCTCTGATACCATTTGTAGGAACGAAGTATGTCTACGAGAGGGGGGTGAATGGGAGTTTTAAATTTTTTTCAAAAAACTTAAATCTCTCAGAACCCAGTAGCGGAATAAAGGAAAAAACAAGTTAAGATGAACTGCGGTGAAATATCGAAGGGAAACTAAAGCATGCATCGAGGTAAATTACATGATAGGAATGCATCGAAAGTAAACATGAGTAACAGAGGTAACCGAAGATGATCGATGGCGACAAGGTATTTGTTCGACCAGTTCGTCCTTCTGCACAAGGACTACGTCTGGTTGGAGGGGCTGTGACTTAACACGGAAGATAAACTCTCTTCACCCTATTCTCCTCGACAATCGATTCGTCAACCAATGCTGATCACTCGTGGTAGATACTTGAAGGCGATCTCCAAACCTTTACAGACTTCTTCTTCGAGAACCACAATCACTCTTGGTCTCTGAAGAAATTGACACCTAACCGTCTAGAGAGTTTGCAGCTCTCAAGAGTAATAGGAGGAGCATACTAAAGTTAGATTCCAGTGATGCTGAACCACTATCTAATTCTTCGGCTCTAGGGTTTTTCTCTCGGTGGATTTTAAACTCAAATCGCTCAGAGAGGGGGTTGCTCAACAATCTTCTCAGAATCAAACGGAGCAGCCGCCAGACAAAGCCGGCGCGGGGTGGCTATTTATAGCCGCAGCCTTCCCAGAAGGGAAATGACCATTTCGGACATGAGGTCCAGCCAATGGCCAACCGACACGTTCACAATGGTCGGATTTTGGAGCAACGGTAACATTACTTCAGGAACAAGTAATGCTAACTCCTCGATCCGAGGCAAATCTCTCGCAGCGAAGTAGATCATATTCTCTTGCTGGCAAGTATTTGCTCGGAGCACAAAGAGATTTCTCTCACAGCTTTCATAGGTTTTTGGGTTTAGCATCAGAGAATCAAAGCTTCGAAACGCTATACCCCTCTTAATAGTACGGTGGTCCTATGACTCAATGAAAGAAGAAGAGCAATGAAATAAATGCTACGTCTTCACTTCGTCTTCATTCTTCCTCGAGCGCAGTCATTTGCTTCGAACATGCACCGAACCAATTGCTTAAACTTCAGCAAATTTTAGGGGTCACTCTTGATAGATTTATCTTCGGTGATAACCTTCACTACTGCGTAGGGAGATTATCTTCGTCGTTTGCATCAAACTCCTCGATACATCAGGGACCTGTTACTCTGTGTGCACTAGCAAACACATAAGTCCCATACTGTTTATCTCAACAAACTCCAAAACTTAAGGGGCCTATCATTGCACCAACACTACGATCTATATGTTTTTCTCCCCCTTTGGCAACAAGTTACCAAAAAAGTTTGAAAAATTATAGTGCTATACGGCACTCTAGGCACGATCTCCAGGAGCGCTTGAGGGGGTCTTCTGGCTTGTTGCTCCGGTGTGCGTAGATGGCATTGAGAGAACTGCTTCTGCAAATGCCTCGGCTGATGTCAGTTGAGCTGGTGGAGTTGACACTGGGGGTGGCACTGTGGCAGTGGCGGCAGGTGCAGAGTGTGTTGTCCTGGTGTATGCTACTGGCACAGCTGAAGACTTGGATGCCCTTGGCACAGTCTAAAATCTGTCAGTGGTAGTGTCCTCGTTGCCATCTTCAGCATCATCTCTCAGCTTCTCCACAATAGATTGTATCTCAGTGACCTTGACATCAAGATTACACATTTTGTCTTCAACTATCCACTCTAGGCTCTCCTGGTTCTTAGCTAAGTTGGCCAGACTTCACTCAATCCTCAGTGTTGCTTCTAGCAGATATGTCAACTGGTCTTGCTTTGACTTGAGATTGACTATTGAAGCATTGTGTGCATTTGCTGCCTTTGTTGCTTTTGCTGCATCTGCCTTCTCTTGGGCCTCAACTGAAGTTGGATGTGAAGCATCCATCACCACTTCATTGTCTTCAAACTCTGGCCGAAGAGGAAGGTGCTCTTTGTCAAGTAGATATGTGTCTGTAGCAACCTTGGAGTTGATAAGCATCTAGATGTGTGGTGCATATCCACATGACCTCTTCTGATCAGCAGCTGTCCTTATGATTGTCTCAACAATCAGGCTCATGACTTTGAATTTTTGTGGAATATCAAACAAGTGGAGCAGATTGATGGAGTGGCCATGAATCATCCTCTCATCTCCAGATTTGGGCAACAAGGTATGCCTCAAGATATAGTTTATGGTGGCCAAACCAGCAAGCAGAAAGTATATTGATCCAAACTTGTGTGTATCCAAAGCTTTATCAGGAATGGTCTTGTACATATGTGCCATAGTGTTATGATCCATCCTAGGCCTCCCATAGACATCAATGTCATTTTAATCTTCTTCTGGGGCACTGATGAGAGTGGCCCACTCAGAAATAGTTGACTGGTATCTAGTGCCCTCAGTCATCCACACAATTCTTCCATCTGGATAAAAGTGTGTTGTGGAGTAAAACTGCATCACCATCTCATCATTCCATTTTGTGAGCTTTTGTCCAACAAAAGCATCAACACCTGTCAGCCTGAAGCTCTCATGAACATGGGGGAAGTAGTCTTCATTGGCATCTATGTACTTCCAATCCACCTATTTCATGTTGCTTATGATGGGCTTCTTGTCAAGCAGCACTGTCTCATAAAAGTCTTGCTGTTCACGGGTGTGGAAACGATAGTCACATGTTGTTCTTCTCCTAGCAGAATAGGGATCACTTTTCCTCCAATATCTCAATCCTTTGTCCTTTCTGAGCTTCATGTTTTCAGCCACTAGATGTCCATCATCATGATCTGGAATCTTTGGCTTCAACTTCCTGAGCACTTGTGGCTCTTCATGCTCTTGAACCTCTGGCACTTGGGCCTTGTTCTTTTCAGCAGCTGGGATGTTCCTAGTTGATCTCTTAGGAGTATCAGCCTTAGGTGCAGAAACTAGAGCTCTGGGCTTGGGCTTGGAGGGTGCAGCACCTGACTTCATGGCATCTACCATGAGCTTTTGAGACTTGGCAGGGGGTGCAGCTGGTTCCTCTTCCTCCTCATCTTCATCATCCACCATCATAGATGGTCTGCCAATCACTCTGGCAATGGTCTTCTTCACTCTCCCTTTCCTCTTTTTCTTTCCAGCGGCGGCATCTTCTTCTTCTCTTGGCTCAAGAGTGAATTCCATTGTCTCTTGTGGAACTGTTGATTTGCTGGCCTTAGACATTGGAACTCTCTTTGCAGGGGCCTTCTTCTGGAGACTTGGCTTAGTAGCAGCTGCAGTGCTATATTCTTTCTTTAGCACTTTCTTCTTTGTTGAAGTTACCACTTCTTCAACCACAAAGTCCTCATCCTCACTTTCTGAGGTTCTCTTCTTCCTTTGTCTTGTGGCAGCTTTAGGTAGATTGCTTGGAGTGCTTCTGCTGCCCTCATCATAGCTCCCACTAGGGCTTGTGCCCTCACTGAGATTAACCTCTTCCTCTGACTTGTTCTGGCTGTCACTTGCATCAGACATCTTGCAGATAGACCCTGTGAATAGATAGGTATGGCAGAGTGGATGAGCATCACAAAAAGCAGCTGGTTTTGCAAAAAAATTGAACCAAAACTTTAGTTTTAGTTTTCTTCAGAAAGCATTTCGGAGCTACCGATATGAAAATCTCGGTGACACCAAACTATTAACAGAGTCTAAACACACAAGATCGGTCTGACCGAGTTGTGGTTCGGTGACTCCGAGATGCTAGGGTTTCACTTAGGTTTTGCTTTCGGTCTCACCGATCAGTACACTTCGGTGGCACCGAGTTGTACTTAGTGCAATGGCCAGGGCCAATTGGTGGGACCGAAAGGTTCATTTTGGTTGGTCCGAGATGAGCTCGGCGGAAACCTAACCCTAAAATTTCTCATCGAATCTAATCTAAAAGAGCTTTACTGTGGATAGAGTGATCTCATACATGGCAAGAAACTAGGCATTATCCTTGTGCATAGAATCGGAAAGGGGATTGCATAAAGAGATAGAATCGTACCCTAACTCGATGACGATTCTCTACGGCGACAACGATGGTGGAGATTCCCGTTGACGGCGACGGAGACCTGCGGCGGAGGCGCACAGGCGAAGCTGGCGACGATCCAGAGACCAAGGGGGCGGCAGCAATGAGGCGCGGGCTCGAGTGGTTTGAAGTAATTTTCTGAAGGAAATATGGCCTAGAGGCAATAATAAAGTTGTTATTTTATATTTCCTTATTCATGATAAAGGTTTACTATTCATGCTAGAATTGTATTGATCGGAAACTTAAATACATGTGTGAATACATAAACAAATACTGTGTCCCTAGTAAGCCTCTACTAGACTAGCTCGTTGATCAAAGATGGTTAAGGTTTCCTAACCATAGACATGTGTTGTCATTTGATAACGGGATCATATCATTAGGAGAATGATGTGATGGACAAGACCCATCCGTTAGCTTAGAATATTGATCGTTAAGTTTATTGCTATTGCTTTCTTGATGACAAATACATATTCCTTCGACTATGAGATTATGCAACTCCCGGATATCAGAGGAATACCTTGTGTGCTATCAAACATCACAACGTAACTGGGTGATCATAAAGATGCTCTACAGGTATCGTCGAAGGTGTTTGTTGAGTTGGCATAGATCGAGATTAGGATTTGTCACTCCGAGTATCGGAGAGGTATCTCTGGGCCCTCTTGGTAATACACCTCATAAGAAGCCTTGCAAGCAAAGTGACTAAGGAGTTAGTTGCAATATGATGTATTACGGAACGAGTAAAGAGACTTGCCAGTAACAAGATTGAACTAGGTATGAAGATACCAACGATCGAATCTCGGGCAAGTAACATACCGATGGACAAAGGGAATTACGTATGTTGTCATAACGATTCGACCGATAAAGATCTTCGTAGAATATGTAGGAGCCAATATCGGCATCTAGGTTCCGCTATTGGTTATTGACCAGAGAGGTGTCTCGGTCATGTCTACATAGTTCTTGAACTCGTAGGGTGCACACGCTTAACATTCGTTGACGATATAGTGTTATAGAAGTTATATGATTTGGTGACCGAATGTTGTTCGGAGTCCCGGATAAGATCAAGGACATGACGAGGAGTCTCAAAATGGTTGAGAGGTAAAGATTGATATATGGGACGATGGTATTCGGACACCGGAAGAGTTTCGGAGTGCACCGTGTAGTCATCGGGTCGCCGGAAGGTGTTCCGGACACCCCCGGTAAGTGTATGGGCCTAATGGGCCAAAGGAAGGGACAGACCAGCCCACTAGGGGGCTGGCGCGTCCTTCTCCTTGGCAGGCTGGACCTAGGGGAAGGAAAGAGGAGGGGTGGCCCCTCCTGCCTTTCCCTCCTCATGAGAGAAATTAAAGGGGGGCGCCTCCTCCTCCAGCCTTCCTCCCGCACTCATATATGGAAGGGGGCGCGGCTTGGGGAAGTCCCCAAGTAGGATTCGGCCCTACTTGGGGCGCCCCTTGGCCTCTCCCCACTCCCCCCACCTATATATATGTGGGAGGGGGGCGCCACACATTAACACAACAATTGTTTAGCCGTGTGCGGCGCCCCCCTCCACTATTTACACCCTCGGTCATATTTTCGTAGTGCTTAGGTGAAGCCCTGCAGAGATAACTTCACCATGCCGTCGTGCTGCCAGAACTCATCCACTACTTCGCTGTCTTGCTGGATCAAGAAGGCGAGGACGTCACCGAGCTGAATGTGTGCTAAACACGGAGGTGCCGTACATTCGGTTGGAGCGCGAAGAAGTTCGACTACATCAACCGCGTTAACAAACGCTTCTGCGTACGGTCTACGAGGGTACGTAGACACACTCCCCCCTCTCATTGCTATGCATCTCCTTGATAGATCTTGCATATGCATAGAAAAAAATTTGTTTTCCATGCAATGTTTCCCAACAGTGGCATCCGAGCCAGGTCTATGCGTAGATGATATGCACGAGTAGAACACAAAGAGTTGTGGGCGGTGATAGTCATCCTGCTTACCACCAACGTCTTATTTTGATTTGGCGGTATTGTGGGATGAAGCGGCCCGAACCAACCTTACATGTCCACGCACATGAGACCGGTTCCACCGACTGACATGCAACTAGTTTTGCATAAAGGTGGCTGGCGGGTGTCTGTTTCTCCTATTTTAGATGAATTGAATTTTACTACGGACGGTCCTTGAAGAAGGTTAAAACAGCAAACTTGATGAAACACCATTGTGGTTTTTGCGTAGGTAAGAACGGTTCTTGCTAGAAGCCCGTAGCAGCCACGTAAAACTTGCAACAACAAAGTAGAGGACGTTTAACTTTTTTTTCCAAGGCATGTTGTGATGTGATATGGTCAAGATATGATGTGATATATGTTGATGTATGAGATGATCATGTTTTGTAATATCGACAACCGGTAGGAGCCTTAGGTTTGTCTCTTTATTGTATGAAGTGCAAGCGCCATGTAATTGCTTTACTTTATCGCTATGCGTTAGCAATAGTTGTAGAAGCAATAATTGGCGAGACGACCCCGACGCAACGATGGAGATCAAGGTGTCGAGCCGGTGACGATGGAGATCATGACGATGCTTTGGAGATGGAGATCAAAAGCACAAGATGATGATGGCCATATCATGTCACATATTTTGATTGCATGTGATGTTTATCCATTATGCATCTTGTTTTGCTTAGAACGGCAGTAGCATTATAAGATGATCCCTTCACTAAATTTCAAGATAAAAGTGTTCTCCCCAAGTATGCACCGTTGCCAAAGTTCGTCGTGTCGAAGCACCTCGTGATGATCGGGTGTGATAGACTCTACATTCACATACAACGGGTGTAAGACAGTTTTGCACATGCAGAATACTTGGGTTAAACTTGACGAGCCTAGCATGTACAGACATGGTCTCGAAACACTGGAGACCAAAAGGTCGAACATGAGTCATATAGTAGATATGATCAACATAGAGATGTTCACATTGATGACTACCCCATCTCACGTGATGATCGGACATGGGTTAGTTGATTTAGATCATGTATCACTTAGATAAACTTGAGGGATGTTTATTTAAGTGGGAGTTCATTAGTAATTTGATTAATTGAACTTAATTTATCATGAACTTAGTATTATAGTTTTGCATATCTATGTTGTAGATCAATGGCCCGAGCTACCGTTCCCCTGAATTTTAATGCGTTCCGAGAGAAAGCTAAGTTGAAAGATGATGGTAGCAACTACACGGACTAGGTCCGTAACTTGAGGATTATCCTCATTGCTGCACAAAAGAATTATGTCCTTTGATGCACCGCTAGGTGACATACCTGCTGCAGGAGCTGATGCAGATGTTATGAATGTCTGGCAAGCTCGATCTGATGACTACTCAATAGTTTAGTGTGCCATGCTTTACGGCTTAGAACCGGGACTTCAAAGACGTTTTGAACGTCATGGAGTATATGAGGTGTTCCAAGAGTTGAAGTTAATATTTCAAGCAAATGCCCGGGTTGAGAGATATGAAGTCTCCAACAAGTTATATAGCTGCAAGATGGAGGAGAACAGTTCTGTCAATGAACACATACTCAAAATGTCTGGGTATCATAACCACTTGACTCAGCTGGGAGTTGATCTTCCAGTTGATAGTGTTATTGACAGAGTTCTTCAGTCACTGCCACCAAGCTACAAAGGCTTCATGATGAACTATAATATGCAAGGGATGAATAAAACGATTCCTGAGCTCTTCGCAATGCTTAAGGCCACAGAGGTGGAAATCAAGAAGGAGCATCAAGTGTTGATGGTTAACAAGACCACTAGTTTCAAGAAAAAGGGCAAGGGAAAGAAAGGAACTTCAAGAAGAATGGCAAGAAAGTTGCCACTCCCGGGAAGAAGCCCAAAGTTGGACCCAAGCCTAAAATTGAGTGCTTCTACTGCAAAGGGAATGGTCACTGGAAGCGGAATTGCCCCAAATACTTGGCGGATAAGAAGGATGGCAAAGTGAACAAAGGTATATTTGATATACATGTTATTGATGTGTACCTTACTAATGCTCATAGCAGCGCCTGGGTATTTGATACTGGTTCAGTTGCTCATATTTATAACTCAAAACAGGAGCTGCGGAATAAACGAAGATTGGCTAAGGACGATGTGACGATGCGTGCCGGGAATGGTTCCAAGGTTGATGTGATCGCCGTCGGCATGCTACCTCTACATCTACCTTTGGGATTAGTTTTAGACCTAAATAATTGTTATTTGGTGCCCGCGTTGAGCATGAACATTATATCTGGATCTTTTTTATTGCGAGACAATTATTCATTTAAATCAGAGAATAATGGTTGTTCTATTTATATGAGTAATATCTTTTATGGTTAAGCACCCTTGATGAATGGTCTATTCTTGTTGAATCTCGATCGTAGTGATACACATATTCATAATACTGATGCCAAAAGATGCAAAGTTGATAATGATAGTGCAACATACTTGTGGCACTGCCGTTTAGGTCACATTGGTGTAAAGCGCATGAAGAAACTCCATACGGATGGACTTTTGGAATCACTTGATTATGAATCATTTGATACTTGCGAACCATGCCTCATGGGCAAGATGACTAAAACTCCGTTCTCTGGAACAATGGAGTGAGCTAATGACTTAATGGAAATAATACATACCGATGTAAGCGGTCCGATGAGTGTTGAAGCACGCGGTGGGTATCGTTATTTTCTGACCTTCACAGATGATTTGAGTAGGTATGGGTATATCTACTTGATGAAACACAAGTCTGAAACATTTGAAAAGTTCAAAGAATTTCAGAGTGAAGTGGAGAATCATCGTAACAAGAAAATGAAGTTTCTATGATCTGATCGCGGAGGCGAATATTTGAGTTATGAATTTGGCCTTCATTTAAAACAATGTGGAATTGTTTCACAACTCACGCCACCTGGAACACCACAGCGTAATGGTGTGTCCGAACGTCGTAACCATACTTTATTGGATATGGTGCGTCCTATGATGTCTCTTACCGATTTACCACTATAGTTTTGGGGTTATGCATTAGAGACAGCCGCATTCACGTTAAATAGGGCACCGTCTAAATCCATTGAGATGACACCGTATGAACTATGGTTTGGCAAGAAACCTAAGCTATCGTTTCTTAAAGTTTGGGGATGCGACGCTTATGTCAAAAGGCTTCAGCCTGATAAGCTCGAACCCAAATCGGAGAAGTGCGTCTTCATAGGATACCCTAAGGAAACAATTGGGTACACCTTCTATCACAGATCTGAAGGCAAGATCTTTGTTGCTAAGAATGGATCCTTTCTAGAGAAGGAGTTTCTCTCGAAAGAAGTGAGTGGGAGGAAAGTAGAACTTGATGAGGTAATTGTACCTTCTCTCGAATTGGAAGGTAGCACATCAGAGAAATCCATTCCCGTGATGCCTACACCAACTAGAGAGGAACCAAATGATAATGATCATGAAACTTCAGATCAAGTTACTACTGAACCTCATAGGTCGACCAGAGCATGATCCGCACCAGAGTGGTACGGTAATCCTGTCCTGGAAGTCATGTTACTAGACCAAGGCAAACCTACGAACTATGAAGAAGCTATGATGAGCCCAGATTCCGACAGGTGGCTTGAGGCCATGAAATCTGAGATAGGATCCATGTATGAAAAAAAAGTATGGACTTTGGTGGTGTTGCCCAATGATCGGCAAGCCATAGAAAATAAATGGATCTTCAAGAAGAAGACTGATGTTGATGGTAATGTTACTGTCTACAAAGCGCAACTTGTCGTGAAAGGTTTTCGACAAGTTCAAGGAGTTGACTACGATGATACTTTCTCACCCGTAGCGATGCTTAAGTCTGTCCGAATCATGTGAGCAATTGCCGCATTTTATGATTATGAAATCTGGCAAATGGACATCAAAAGTGCATTCCTTAATGGATTTCTTAAAGAAGAGTTGTATATGATGCAACCAGAAGGTTTTGTCGATCCTAAAGGTGCTAACAAAGTGTGCAAGCTCTAGCGATCCATCTATGGACTGGTGCAAGCATCTCGGAGTTGGAATATATGCTTTGATGAGGTGATCAAAGCATATGGTTTTATACAGACTTACAGTAAAGCCTGTATTTACAAGAAAGTGAGTGGGAGCTCTGTAGCATTTCTGATATTATATGCGGATGACATATTGTTGATTGGAAATGATATATAATTTCTAGATAGCATAAAAGGATACTTGAATAAGAATTTTTCAATGAAAGACCTCGGTGAAACTGCTTATATATTGGGCATCAAGATCTATAGAGATAGATCAAGACGCTTGATAGGACTTTCACAAAGCACATACCTTGATAAAATTTTGAAGAAGTTCAAAATGGATCAGTCAAAGAAAGGGTTCTTGCCTGTGTTACAAGGTGTGAAGTTGAGTCAGACTCAAAGCCCGACCACTGCAGAAGATAGAGAGAAAATGAAAGTCATTCCCTATGCCAGCCAAAGGTTCTATCATGTATGCTATGTTGTGTACCAGACCTGATGTGTACCTTGCCATAAGTTTGGCAAGGAGGTACCAAAGTAATCCAGGAGTGGATCACTGGACAACGGTCAAGAACATCCTGAAGTACCTGAAAAGGACCAAGGATATGTTTCTCGTTTATGGAGGTGACGAAGAGCTCGTCGTAAATGGTTACGTCGATGCTAACTTCGACACTGATCCGGATGACTCTAAGTCACAAACCGGATACATATTTATATTGAATGGTGGAGCTGTCAGTTAGTGCAGTTCCAAGCAGAGCGTCATGGCAGGATCTACGTGTGAAGTAGAGTACCTAGCTGCTTCGGAAGCAGCACGTGAAAGAGTCTAGATGAAGGAGTTCATATCCGATCTGGGTGTAATACCCGGTGCATCGGGTGCAATGAAAATCTTTTGTGACAACACTGGAGCAATTGCCTTGGCGAAGGAATCCAGGTTTCACAAGAGAACCAAACACATCAAGAGACGCTTCAACTCCATTCGTGAAAAGGTCAAGGATGGAGACATAGAGATTTGCAAAATACATGCGGATCTGAATGTGGCAGACCCGTTGACTAAGCCTCTTCCGCGAGCAAAACATGATCAGCACCAAGACTCCATGGGTGTTAGATTCATTACAATGTAATTTAGATTATTGACTCTAGTGCAAGTGGGAGACTAAAGGAAATATTCCCTAGAGGCCATAATAAAGTTGTTATTTTATATTTCCTTATTCATGATAAAGGTTTATTATTCATGCTAGAATTATATTGATCGAAAACTTAAATACATGTGTGAATACATAAACAAAAACTGTGTCCCTAGTAAGCCTCTACTAGACTAGCTCGTTGATCAAAGATGGTTAAGGTTTCCTAACCATAGACATGTGTTGTCATTTGATAACGGGATCACATCATTAGGAGAATGATGTGATGGACAAGACCCATCCGTTAGCTTAGCATATTGATCGTTAAGTTTATTGCTATTGCTTTCTTGATGACAAATGCATATTCCTTCGACTATGAGATTATGCAACTCCCGGATACCGTAGGAATACCTTGTGTGCTATCAAACATCACAACGTAACTGGGTGATCATAAAGATGCTCTACAGGTATCTCCGAAGGTGTTTGTTGAGTTGGCATAGATCGAGATTAGGATTTGTCACTCCGAGTATCGGAGAGGTATCTTTGGGCCCTCTTGGTAATACACATCATAAGAAGCCTTGCAAGCAAAGTGACTAAGGAGTTAGTTGCAAGATGATGTATTACAGAACGAGTAAAGAGACTTGCCGGTAACGAGATTGAACTAGGTATGAAGATACCGACGATCGAATCTCGAGCAAGTAACATACCGATGGACACAGGGAATTACATATGTTGTCATAACGGTTCGACCGATAAAGATCTTCATAGAATATGTAGGAGCTAATATGGGCATCCAGGTTCCGCTATTGGTTATTTACCGGAAAGGTGTCTCGGTCATGTCTACATAGTTCTCAAACCCGTAGGGTCCGCATGCTTAATGTTCATTGACGATATAGTGTTATATAAGTTATATGATTTGGTGACCGAATGTTGTTCGGAGTCCCGGATAAGATCACGGACATGATGAGGAGTCTCAAAATGGTCGAGAGGTAAAGACTGATATATAGTACGATGGTATTCGGACACCGGAAGAGTTTCAGAGTGCACCGGGTAGTCATCGGGTCGCCGGAAGGTGTTCCGGACACCCCCGGTAAGTGTATGGGCCTAATGGGCCAAAGGAGGGGATAGACAAACCCACTAGGGGGTTGGCGCGCCCCTCTCCTTGGCAGGCCGGCCCTAGGGGAAAGAAAGAGGAGGGGTGGCCACTCCTGCCTTTCCCTCCTCGTGAGAGAAAGGAAAGGGGGGCGCCTCCTCCTCCTGCCTTCCTCCCGCACTCATATATGGAAGGGGGCGCGGCTTGGGGAAGTCCCCAAGTAGGATTCGGCCCTACTTGGGGCGCCCCTTGGCCTCTCCCCTCTCCCCCCACCTATATATATGTGGGAGGGGGCGTGACACATTAACACAACAATTGTTTAGCCGTGTGCGGCGCCCCCCTCCACTATTTACACCCTCGGTCATATTTTCGTAGTGCTTAGGCGAAGCCCTGCGGAGATAACTTCACCATCACCGTCACCACGCCATCATGCTGCCGGAACTCATCCACTATTTTGCCATCTTGCTGGATCAAGAAGGCGAGGACGTCACCGAGCTGAACGTGTGCTGAACACGGAGGTGCCGTACATTCGGTACTCGATCAGTTGGAGCGCGAAGAAGTTCTACTACATCAACCGCGTTAACAAATGCTTCCGCTTACGGTCTACGAGGGTACGTAGACACACTCTCCCCTCTCATTGCTATGCATCTCCTTGATAGATCTTGCATGTGCGTAGAAATTTTTTTATTTTCCATGCAACATTTCCCAACATTTTCAACCGTACGGGTCCATAGAATATATACCCATGTGCTATCGGTGGCACCGAATGGAATGCTTCGGTGGTGCCGAGATGCAAAACTGTGTGCAGTTAGTGCAACTCAGTGAGACCGAGTCATTCTAATCGGTATCACCGAGATGAAAACCTAGATCAGCCTGGTGCTTTTGGTGGGACCGAGTTTGAGTGAGTTGGTCTGACCGAAATGCACAAGAAGGTTTTGGAAAGCAGCCCTTGATGGATCGATGACTCCGAGTGCTCCTCGCCCGAAGGGTCCGAAAAAGACTTGTTCAATTTTTGTGATGTAGCATGAATAGAGTTTGAGATGAGAAATACATAGATAGCTAGAGAAGGTTCTTAGGCATTCTTGTCCATCCATTTGGCCAATAAAACAAAGACAATCAAAACAACAAATGGATGTCCTCGAATGAAGAAATTATGCAACCAACATGCTCACACAATAAGATAGCAAATGAAATATCTGTCAAAGCATGCACAAACAATTCTAGCATCTATTAAGCAATTGGTGATGACTAGGTCATCTATATATGAGTATATTGACTGAGGAGTCAAATGAGAACATTTGATCGTAGGTCATACTCATCGTTTAAGCACAAGTGGGGTTACCACTTTTACATAAAGCATTGATGTGTTCACACCATTAGAGTTGCTTTAGCCCAATTTTTAGAGCAAAGCTCCCCCTAGATGTGATATCCCCCCTAAGAGGGATGAACTAACCTTGGGTTTTGTCGATGATGACTTCATGTAGATAGTGAAGATGTGGATGCTCAATGTTGATGTATTCTTTTGGAGCAATCCATTGGAGTGTTGCACTTTCAATACCTACATGGGTTAGTCCCACAAGGAACATACAAAGATATCCATAGACATGGAGTGAATTGCACATATGATGATGTCCATGAAAGCATTAGGTTACTTTGTCCCTTGTCTTAACAACAAGAGGGTTTGTGACTCCATGAACTAGTGCAAGATATGAAAGTTGATTGCACAAGTCCTTGCCAAAATGAATATGAGTGAAGTATGTTGGCGGAGCCACCCTCAAGAACACTCTACTTCTTCTTCTTTGGGATCCACATCAACTTGATGGGAATTCTTGGAGTTGTAGTTGAACTTGATGATGTTGAGGTTGACGTAGTCTTGGGAACCCACTTGACCATGGCCTTAGGAGCTTCTTCAAATGAGTCAATTTCTTCTTGAAGCTTGTCCTTGCCTTTTAGCTTGTGGTCTTGTGGTGGAAGATCATCTTGAGCTTGTGTTCCTTTGAAAGAAGTGGGGTCATACTTCTCTTGTTGAGGAACAAACTTCGTCTTGGGGTATTGATCTTCTTCCCACTCAACTCCATTGGCATTGAAATTTTGTCGGGGTACACAAACAGGGGTGTATGTTTCCCCTGACTTGTGCATGGACAGCAAACCACCGGTCCGGCAAGCTCGCAACGTCCAAGTCCAGACCAAGGCAAGGAGAGATCAGCTCTTTGAGGAATCAAAGGGCAGATCAAGAAGACCAAGACAAGCTAAATGAGCAAGACACCACTAAGGGAAAGCCTCCCTTGCCGGGCAGGCGACCCTGGCGAGGTCGAGGTAGCCCCGAAGACAAGCCTCAAGACCATCCCGGCAGGCCTGCCGGGCGTGACAAAGGCAAACTACCCCGCCAAGGCTCCACCGCTCCACCTCACAGCGACGCAAGTCATCGATCAGTGCGGTGTCAAGCCCCCAAGTGACTAAGTGGCTGTTATTTGGCACGTGGCAGTCACTTCCTATGGAAATCACCTCCAAATGACACCCGTCCAGAGACGTGTCAAGCAGACAGACGAGAAGGTGGCCAAGCAGCCCGGCAAGGCTTGCCGGGCATGCCACGATGTGACACTAAGCGACACAATTAATGCGCTCTGCTCTGTCTGCAGAGTTAGGTATGATAGCACTGTTCGCTATCTAATCAGTACACAATGACTGATTTGCCATTGTGGTGACCCCTTGATCTATAAAAGGAGGGCCATGGCAACCATAGAAAGGACTCAGACCCCTGTACACTCGTACGCGCGTAGCTGCCCTCGCCCCGAGGCAACCCTGCCGGGCAAGAGCGCTGCGTTTCCACCACAACCCACCATCAATACACCAAAGCAGGAGTAGGGTTTTACGCCTCGCGGCGGCCCGAACCTGGGTAAAACTGCCCGTGTGATCTCTGTCGTGCTGTGCTACGTTCTCCACTCTTTGTGCAATGTGCTCATCCCCCCTGCCGAACCACAAGGGGCTGATGGCCCCATAGGTGGCCGTGGTTTCCCACGACATCTTTGGCACGCCAGGTAGGGGGAAGCGCTTGCGCGAACCCGAGAAGCGTACGCAGCGCGTCATCTTCATCATCAATGGCTTCATCATCCGTGACGCCCAAGCTAAGGCGGGGGGATGGTGGGAATAGAGAGAGGAAGCGATATCGCTTCCCCCGCCCTCTGTTCGACTTCCACCGCCTCCCTCCGCCGTGGCCGCTGTAGCGGCGAGAACCAGTAATGACAACGGTGAGTGAACCCCAACGGATTAGGCAGCATGATCACCATGCAGGCCCCGTCCAGGGGAAAGGAACGAAGTGTATGGGTACAAGGTTTCTCTCTCCACCACTCCCACTTATTGACAATCGAGCCGCTCTAGGTTTTAGCATCGTCAATGTTGATGAGCACCACGCGAAACTCGGTTCAACATTTACCTTGCTTAGGGAAATCCTGAGTAGAGCGCTGGTGCGAATCCATTGATCGGTGCCCCGGCAAGTGTGCCCGGCAAGGCAGTCCGCGTTAGCGTGGCTTTTTATGCCAGCCGCCACCAGGTTGTTTAAAGTGTGTGGAGAGGAGGAGAGAGAAGCCGGTCGTGCCTTACATCGTGTCCTGCCGCCTACAAGATACAAATGATCCTTTACCGGTCCCTGCCGGGAACCGGAGAACAACACGCACGACAGCTATCCTTCCCAAAGCATGCGAATGCGATGAGCGGTCGCGGCTGAGAGGAGTAGAAGGAAGCGAAGAAAAAAGCTAAGTTTACGCAATCCTTGCCCAATCATGACCTTAGGGTTTCGCATTTGTTTATCCCTTGGATACCAAGGTATTCGTATGAGGAAATCTGTCGTATGGACGGCACCTTATCAGTTTTTGTCTACACCCTCGCTCTGTTCCGAGCCTGCTCGTAGAATGGGTAGCAATGCCAAAACTGTTGAGGAAAAACCTGCCGGGACGTATCTTCGCCAAGATAACTGATAAGGGCCCGACCCTTGCGACAATCGCGGCAGAACGATACCGGCAGGCAGCTGAAATACGCATGGAGACTAATCGTACGAGCACCAATGGGTGAACTCTAGAGGGATAAACATGCAATCGGGATTAAGTAAAAACATCAGTTCCACACAAACATACGCGGTACGGTGTCTAAACACAAAACATACATCATGTTTTGTTACACGACAGCGCAGCGGCAAGGATAATTCAAGGCCGGGCCTGGCGACCTCGTGGAGCGGTAGGGACGCCAAGGACCTTGTCGGCGAGAGGGGCGGCCTTCTCTTCGGCAGCCGAAACGTCTGCGCCCTCCGGTGGCTTCTTGAAGCCATCGGCGAGACTGAGGTCCGGATGGCGGCAGGCGATGTTGCTCAGAACCATGAAGAGGGCATTACGGGCAAGCTTCCAAGATTCAGTCGTGAAGCGGCTGTCCCTTCCCTCCTCATGTGCCTTTAGCTTCTCGATCAGCTCACTGAAGAAGACCCCTAGCTTCACGCTGGGGACCTCTTGCCTGCTGGCCGAAAAGACTGGCCCTTCCATGCCCATCACTGCAGTCTGAGCAGTGAGACGCTCGGTAATGTCGATCAAGCTCTTGCTCCAGAGGTCGACCTGCTCGGAATGATTCGCCAGCTTATCCGCTGCATCCTTCCGAAGATGCCTTGCGGTATCCAGGTCCTTTGTCACCTGCTGCTCATGGGCCCCGCTGGACTCTACCGAGCACTCCAAGGTGCCAATCCTGGCCTTCAGATCTTCAATGGTGCTGTTGGCAGTCTCGAGGCCTTGGCTCTCGGAGGAGAGCTGCGACTGTATATCCTTCAGAAGAATCTCTGCTTTCTGCGCCTCCTCCTTGAGGGTCGTGACCTCCTTGACACTCCCGGCGAGCTCCTCTGTCAGCTTGGCCACCTGCTGGTCAAGATCAACCTTGGCAGAAGAGGCAGCGGCAAGATCGTCAGCGAGCTTCTTCAGTTGGGCGGCAGAATCGGCAGTGAGGGCATCCAGGGCGGCCTTGTGCTTGTCCTCTAGCTCCTTAGTGCGCTGCAGCACGAGGGCCTCCAGATTATCGTCCTTGGCGCGGAGGGTGGCCTCAAGCTTCTCCTCTCGGAGAGAAATATCCTGCTCCCTGGCATCTAGAAGTACCTTGCGGTCCGCCAGGCGAGCCTCCCGGGCAATGACATCCTCCCGTGCCATCTAAATGGTCTCTTGTTGCCTCGTGAGGACCTAGAACTGCTTGCTGTGCCATTCGCGCAGCTTGATGCCCTTGTCCCTCAGCTTCTGGTCAACCTTGTTGGCGGACTCGCGTTGCTCCTTGAGCACGTGCCATTTCTAGGTGTGCCGAGCTTGCATCTCCTTAATGCCTGCCGCCATGGACTCCAGGAAAGAAAAATCCATGGCGACAGTGGCGGAGCCGTCTGTCTCTTCGACCCCCTGGTACAGCGACGCGAAGATGCATTGGAGCTCGCCGCTGAGTTCCGCGCTTGTCACCGCTGACAAACCAGGAGCTCCAAGACTAGGCTGCGCAAGTACCAGCGCCAGTTGACTCGAAGTTGGCGGCAGGGCCCCTGCCGAAGTGCCAAATGAGGGAAGAGGGTCCATGGTTTCAAGGGGGATTTTCCCTTCGACCACAACCCACGACCCTGACGTGCCACCAAGGGTTTTTTCTGATCCCTCCAGGAGTTCCTGGACACTCCCGGCAGCACATTCCTGCCCCTCAACGGCAGCAATCTTGGCGGCTTCTTCTGCGGCATCCTTCCCTATGTTGGCCACCTCATCCAACATATCTGGCTCTCCACTCAAAGGGGCTATAAGCAGAATCAGCAATCAATGACAACAATGCAGAATTTTTAGCAAGACAAGAGCCTGGGGCAGGATGATAAGGGCAGCACGACACGGAAGGAATAAATGGATTACCTGGAGATGCCTGCCGTGGAGGAGCTTCAATCTCCCCGGCTACTTCAATTGCCGGGACAAGATCACCATCCCCTCCCTGGGAAACCACGGCGTCGCCCAGGGTGAACCCTTCCGTGGAAACCTTGGACGGGGATCCCTCGACTCGATCGGCGGGTGGAGTGGGTCCCTCCTAGAAGGACTCACCCGGAGTAGTCCCCTCCCCTCCTCTGGCTGCAAGGGTGGGGAATTCTCCTCCATCACCTCCGACGGGAGGAGCCAGTTCTACACTCTCAGGCCGGGGGCTGGGCTAGGGGCTTGGTGTCGGGTCGTCCGCGCTGCTCCCTGTCGGGCCCGCGCCTTCCATAGTCTTCGGCAGTCCCGTGCGCCTGAGCCGCTTGGTCCGGTGGATGAGGGTCTCGCCTTCTTCCTCCTCCTCCCTGAAGAAGGCGGCAAGTAAAGATCAGTTAACAAGCAAGATGATATGCGGAAATGGCGGAGAGGAAAGGAAATTGCTCTTTCTTACTCTTCATCGATGAGCATGGAGCTCAGCTCAAACTCCATGGGTGGTGAGGGCGCCCTGCCCCTCTTCTGGGGCGGGGGAATGGAGCTCCCTGACAACTTCAAGCCTTGCTGAGGCGCAGGGGGCTCCGTCGAGGAAGAGCTCTGCGAAGAACTCAAGCTGGACTGGGAGCTGGAGTCGCCTCCAGCGGCTGCCGGTCGCTTGGCGGGAGAAGCCTTAGCCCCAGAAAGCCGTGGGGACTGCTGGCGCACTGCATCGGGGACGCTGCTCCTGGAGGTGGTCTTCTTCACTTTCTTGGCGGCAGGCGCGGGGTCAGGAACTGCTGCTCCCCGGCTAGCCGCTCGCCTGCGAGGGCGCTGGTCCAGGTCGGACTCGGGGGCTTGAGGGCCTTCCGCGAGCCACTCCTCCTCAGGTTGCTCCGCCTCCTCAACCTCCTCTTCCTCCAGAGCGTCCGCTACCGCGGCATATAGAGCCTCAATCCCGGCAGGTTCCTCCCCGGCAGGATCATCCCCGGCAGCCCCCTCTGTGGCTGGCGCCTCACTCCTACCATGGGAAGGGCCTTCACCTTTAGCCTCCTCCTTCCCCTTCGTTGCCTTCCCGGCCTTCGCCATCCCAGCAGCACAGAGTGCTCTGTCCTCCTCGAGCCGCCTCTTGATGTACGCCTCCTCCGCCTTGGAGGTGCACTTGTACATGTTGGTCTCCACCTTGGTAGCCCTTTCCACAAAGGTGGAGGACCACGCAAGCTCTTCATCGAGCCCGGGCAGCTGCCAATCGCCCGAGACTCCCTGAGTGTTGCAATCCGGCATCCATTTCAAGATTTGGTCCTTGGCGCAGTTGATGTTCAGTGGGATGACATTTGCTGGCAACTTGAATGGCCCAAGGCTGCCGAACAGTTGTTCGCACAACCAAGCATGGCCATAGACTGACAAATTGTTAGCCAGGCCAGGAAGCAACCTCATCCTATCTGCGGCATCCCCGTACTGCCAGGCAAACCTATCCCTCTTCTGCAATGGAGCAATACGGCGAAGGAGGAAGTCGGCCCCCATGTGCCTGATGGTTAGCCCGGCAGCCTTTAGGTGGGTGATCTTGTTTATTGCCGGGCGGAGCTTATCATCGGTAAGGCCGATTTCCCTCCAATTGTTGCCACGCTCGAGGCACTCCGCCCGCGCCTGGCAGAAATCTGGGGCCTTCTCATCCTGGATCTAGCACCAATCTCCCCTCCACTCTTCCCATCTTACGCGCTGTTGACCAGGGAGGTAATCCCAGTTCTCCCTTGGCACCCGTGGCATCCAACTTATGTTCCCGAAACGGTGGTTTTTGTTCTCCACCCGCGGGACAAAATTGTGCCTAAACAAATCAACATTGGGGGCGACTTTGACGAAGTTCTTGCACAAATGAGCAAAAATCACCATGCACCCCATTGCATTTGGCGTGAAGTCCAGAAGATGGAATCCATAGATCACCATCATTGCTTCAAGAAAATCCGAGAAAGGAGGACAGAGGCCGCAAATGAAGTATGCGCAGAAGAATCGATATGAATGTGGCGGATCCTTTTTCCCTCTGCCAGAACCTTGGGAGCACCATGCCCCTTTGGGACCTCCCTCCCCCACAAATATCCGTACCTTGCTTTCAGCACTTCGCCGTCCAGATTCAATGGGAAGAAGACGATGTCTCCCCTTTGCTTCCTATCTAGCTCTGACGCCCTCTTGCTCCCCTCGGCGGCCGCCTCCTTCGCGGCGGTCGTCCGCTTCCCCTTTAGAGCGGCGGTTTTCTTCCCCATCTCTTCGAACTACAGCGGAGACGGGAAGAAAATTGGGCGAGGATCGGCGGCGGGTAGGGTGGAACGGAAGAACAATCGCTTGGCTTGCGGAAGAAGATGATGGAGGGGCAAGGCAGACGATGAATGAGAAGAGCCCTTCCGCGTTTTTCTCTCTTATGGGAAAGGACGTGGGGAAGGGTGACGGTGTCCTGGACTAGGGGGTACTCACCATGTCGTCTCTCGACCAGTGGGTTGGGCCGAGGACCCCCGTGGCGGTTCACTAATGGGCCAGTTCGGACAGCCAATGACATATACAAGGAAGATTCCACAAGACTTGGTGATCAAGACAAGGACTCCTCTCCACCAACGTAGCCGACTAGGACTCTTGTCATCCTGGGCCTCCGGTACATTATATAAGCCGAGGCCAGGCTCGTTGATAGATAGATTATGACATTACTCATCATACCCCTTGGGTTTAGACCACAACATATGATCTCGAGGTAGATCAACTCTGTACCTTGATACTTCATCAATATAAACAAGAGCAGGACGTAGGGTTTTACCTCCATAGAGAGGGCCCGAACCTGGGTAAAACACCGTGTCCCCTGTCTCCTGTTACCCATCGATCCATGACACATAGCTTGGGACCCCCTACCCAAGATCTGCCGGTTTTGACACCGACATTGGTGCTTTCATTGAGAGTTCCGCTGTGTGATCGGCAAAGGATCAATGGCTCGCCCGCAGATCAACTGCGACGTCGGCATCTTCGTCGCCGGCTCGACTGGTCACCTTGGCTCGACCGAGGACTATGCTCCGTCTCCGATCGTCATGTTCGGACGAGGGCCTTCATCAAACATCAACTCCGATCTCTATCATGATCATGGAGGAATCATCCTTGGAGCTCGGGGGCTCAACGTCAACATTGCCCTCGGGCGACCGTGCTGTTTTTCTAGATAGCAAACTTTTATCTGCCTCCACCGCCTCCTCGAGTGTCGTTTTAACGATTGCTTCAGTGGAATTGTGCAGAATTAAGTCTACAACAACCATGCAAAATTTCGCCGAGTTCCGATGGAGGAATCTCCGGCGATCTCCGATATACCGGAGCCCTGTCGAATCTGGACGGGAATCTGGACAAGTTTGGAGCGTGGTGTCCAGCATCTAGCTCGGACGTCCTTTGGAAGATCCAACATTTGATTGGCTGCGGAATTCCTATATCTACCACCCCTCAAAATTTCAGCTCGATCCAACAGTTCAAACTCCGGGAACCTTCCGATGAGTGGACCAATTTTCAGATCTGTTTTCTGCGCGAATAGGGATCCGACCCGAATTCATGTTTCTTTATGAACGTGATATTGGACAACCTTTTTAAAGAAATTCTCTTCTAGGGTATTGTGCGTTGTTTTTAAACACGTGCCCATAAAATTTTAAACCTCCTCTGAGGTAATCTTCACCATCACGCTGGTGTCAAACCAGTCCGGCAATATTGCTCCACGGCTGCCGACCTGCGCTAGACGCGTCGTCGCTTTTTGAGCCGAGCTCAACTTCTTCGGATCATCATCTCGGCGAGCCGAACAAGAGTTCAAAATCGCCAAGGATAAATCGTCACCAACATCGCCGCCCCACGGATTACACGGAGCGGGCACACCGGCACCGCCGCATGGCCACTTCATCAAGCCGACATTGACCGCGTCACAAGTTACGACCTGCGTCGGCATGGCCGCACTGTTGCTTCTTCAAGCCAATGTCCCTCACGCCGAACTGCTTCAACACCTCGGCTGACATGACAACTGCAATGTCTCCTTACCGACCTGCTCCGTCACCTCGGCTCGACCGGGGGCTTCGCCATCTCTTCATCAACCTACTCCGAAGACTTCGGCGTCACCAGCCGACCAGCTTCGTTACGTTAGCTGGACCGGGGGCTTTGCCTCGGCGAGACAATCTTTGCCAGCATCGCCATGCCGTCGCTTCATCACCCATCAGGCAAGGGGTGTGCGGATCGAGTCCTAATTTTGGGAGTAACCTTTCTTCGGACTGCTACAACAAATAAACCAGGTGCTATTAATCCTAGCAATTTTTGCTTGTTTGGGTTTATTTTTCCCAAGGAATTATTACTCTGGTTTGTTCCATCATCTGTACACAGGTCTATCAAATGGTGGCCGCATTAACGACGGTCACGTGGTGGTTCGGTCAGTTTCCGTACATAGTTCGGCGAACGCCGCATCCGGAACTCGGACCGACCTGTGAATTCGGGCTTTGCCACGCCTTTACCGCATCACGCCGACGCCCTGCATCGACATTGACTTCGGCGCCAGGCCACATCTCTTTAAATAAATTATTTTTGCAAAAAGCAATTATGCAAGGATTATATATATATTTATATTATTCTTTTTGGACCGCACTATTTTATGTGTGTAGGTGATTGACTTCGACTGCGTCACGCGGTCACTTCGGCAAGCCAATGTCGTCGTCCCAATTGGCATAAATCGGCTCGCATGATCATCTTGTTGATTGAATTGCCATACCGACATGTTCGGTTGCCTCGGGGCCTTCAGCATCATCAAGAGGGTCCTACCTCGTCGGGTGTTTGGCGCACGGGCCATATTTCTTTTATTACTCACTTTGCATGAATTATTAATCATGCAACCTTTTTTTTATTACTGTTATCGCCGGCTTGCACTATCTTCTGTGCAAAGGTAAATGATCCGGATTGGGCAGCACTGTCACCTCGGCTGGACCGGGGGCTTTGTCATCACTTCATTAACCCACACTGGGAACTTCGGCGCCATACTGTCGGCCTACTCCGTCGCCTCGGACGGACGGGGGGTTCCACCTCGCCACATTGGCCGTGCTGTGTCGCCACTTCGGAGTGCCGAGCTCTTCGCTCCTCCATCTCGGGACCGGCTTAGGGGCTGGGACCTCGTCCCGCCGTAAACTCGGACTGCGTCATCGATGCCGAGCACATTAACCAGCTAAGTCGCTTTCATGCCCAAAGTTTTAAAATTTTAATTTGTGTTCGGTTTGACCGTGCTCACGTGAGTTGTTTGTTAAAAGAAACTCCCTTTACCCATGTTAGCTGGGGGCTCTTAAATTTACATGAGCTGTTTTATAATAAGTGTGTTTTCTTCTTGTTCGTTGCAAAGTCTTTTCCTATCACTCCTTCCTCGACTCGAGTGTGTGGTCAATAGCCGGATAGCCTGGGTCCGATCTTGACCCACTTGCAGTCTTGAGATCGGATGTGTCATGTTAAAGCACGACAGAAGCACAAATTTTTTTTAGACCAATTTTTGGATTGGCACCAATTGACTTGATTTAGTTCGGACGTGGAGTTTCCGCATAAGTATTTTGGTTTTTAAGACTATGGCACTTTTAAACTATTTGTGTGTTTCCAACATAAGTCTCGCAGTGCAACGCCGGACACCTTTAGAGATTCAGCAAAACATTCTCGGGTATTGCTTTATATGCATCGGTTTCGAATTGTGTCTTTGGTCAATAGTTGGGTTGCCCGGCTCCTGTGCTTGCCTCCTACGTTCCGCTTTGTTCGGCTAGGTGTGCAAAGGGAGAACCACTGTGATTGTGCTTCCAGCTAGCATGGTTAAGCGCCTCAGTGGAGAAAGCCGAAAACTGACTGTCACAATAAGTGTAAACTGGTCAGCGATCCGATGACTGTGTTAAATTATAAGATCGATAGAGGTCACCCCATGTTAAATGACGGTCCGTTCATAACATTGGCCAAAGTGTTTACGGCTTGACCTCGACTGTCGCCGAACACTAACTGGGGCTAGTAACTGGCCTCCCAACTTTAAGCTCCTATGACTAAGTGAAAGTTATAAAGCCCGCATATCTGATTGCCTCGTTTCCGCTAACACAGCCGCCTTCGGGCACCGAGACGTCGGCTAAGGGTTGTTTTGTTATTGCGAAAACACCCTGCGTAGCCTCTACAAGGGGGTGGAAGCCGATGATGGGCCACTTTCGAATGATAAACGGTCGCAACGGAGTCAAAATAAACATATCCTCGGCGTTTGTATTTAATATGCGAGGGCCTCCTTCCGCAATCATCGTTATAAAGCCATAAATATGCATCAATTTGACTTAAGATTTTGGCCAAGCTGGGTTGCCTAGCTCCTGTGCTTACCCCTACGTTCCCGATTGTTCGGCTAGGTGGTAAAGGGAGCACCTCTGTGATTGTTACTACCGGGTCATCCGAGTAAGTACCTCAGATTGGGTGAAGCCGAAAGCTAGCAATCTTAAAGGATCACATTGGTCGGCAACGACGGAAGTGAAATTTTTTGTTCATTAATACCATAGAGTTCGGGAACTTTCCCTGAACTAAATCCTCAATATTTTCCTCCCACATTGATCGGAGGTGAGGTTTCATGATCATGATAAGCATGACGACCCAAAGAAAGGAACCGATAGCAGGACTATTTTCTTTGGAAGATGTTTCTTACGTTAAAACGTAATATAACATATCTCTCCGTGTACCTTTGTTTATAAAACCGTATGACCGGATTGCCTTGTTTTCCATAAATCTTTGCCCTTATAACGGCTTTATAAAGTAGGAAAACACTCCTCGGCTACTGGCCGAAGAGGTTGAAGCCGATGGTCGGTCAACAAAGTTTTGTACAATGCGGATCCGAAGCACTAATGATGTAAAGTACTTGGATACATAGAGTCATTACACATAATTTGTGATTTTACTATGGATATCGATCCTTAATTCGGCCACCCGTGCCCGCATTAAGACTCGGGGGCTACTGCATTACTTGTTCAATGCACAAAATTCAAAGTGCTTAGTGTTCGGCTTGACCGAACTATAGGCAAACGCGTCTTCGGACAACAACAGGTACCATCTGGACCTATCTGGCATCAAGCTAATATATTACGGCAACTTCTCAAGACCCTCTCTCAAGGGCCCATTCGCCGATCACTATTATCTCTAATATATTACACTGCGTTTCTATTCCTACGTATGCTGCCGAGCTAGGAGTTGATCCTCAGGCCGATTTCGCGCATCGACCTGAGTCTCAGGGGCTACTTGGATCAGCGGTTTCATGTTTTCCTTCAGGTGCATCTCGGGTTTTAGACCGACACACACCTTGAGGGCTACTGGCTATATATCTCGGCGGAGAATAAATTGCACCAATAAAAAATATTCACAAAAAATCAGCCCGCAGTCGGGGTGGTGCACCACCGCGAAAGCAGTTCGGCATAAAGCTCGGGCGCCAGTGGCTGGCTCCATAGAGGGCACTTCCGGCATTAAGCTCGGTTGAATTCATTCAATCTTTTAAAGACAGAGGTAGTTTATGACACCTCGGACGCTGACCATCGTTAGAGCTCGGATACAGTCCGGCGTTAGAGCTCGGATACAGTCCGGCGTTGGAGCTCGGATACAGTCCGGCGTTGGTGCTCGGCAGCAAAAGATACCTCAAATATAGTTCGGCCTTGGAGCTCAGACGCAAGAGGGCGCCGTCGCACGGGAAACACTTCAAACCCCAGGTGTGGCGTAAAAAACTTACAAGGCATTGATAAAGGCCAATAACTTAAAAAGACTCCTCGGATACCCGACGTATGAACTCTTCGGATACACGTCGGCGATCCTCAAGATCAGAGATGGGAAGATTTGTTGAACCAGTTTTCAAGACCGACGACCGAAGATGAAGAACAGTTTGGAAGAATCGAGGAGCGTCCCCAACTTGAAGACCGGTTCAGGGGGCTACTGACGGTGTCCTGGACTAGGGGGTACTCACCATGTCGTCTCCCGACCAGTGGGTTGGGCCAAGGACCCCCGTGGCGGTTCACTAATGGGCCAGTTCGGACAGCCGATGACATATACAAGGAAGATTCCACAAGACTTGGTGATCAAGACAAGGACTCCTCTCCACCAATGTAGCCGACTAGGACTCTTGTCATCCTGGGCCTCCGGTACATTATATAAGCCGAGGCCAGGCTCGTTGATAGATAGATTATGACATTACTCATCATACCCCTTGGGTTTAGACCACAACATATGATCTCGAGGTAGATCAACTCTGTACCTTGATACTTCATCAATATAAACAAGAGCAGGACGTAGGGTTTTACCTCCATAGAGAGGGCCCGAACCTGGGTAAAACACCGTGTCCCCTGTCTCCTGTTACCCATCAATCCATGACACACAGCTTGGGACCCCCTACCCGAGATCTGCCGGTTTTGACACCGACAGAGGGCGCGACTCTTCAGAAAGTTACCATTTTACGTTAACTACTGCGATCCCGCGAGCCCACAACTCGCGGTATTTACGTGAAGTGAACGTTGGATTGACTGATCATCATGGCAAACTGCTGCACGCGCAGCACCTTCTCGCCACGTGTTTGTGCATTGTTTGGGGCCTAACCCAACGTGCCCAGCGACACGTATGGCTCAGGCCCGGGGGCTTCTGTCGGGGTACACAAATAGGGGTGTATGTTTCCCCTGACTTGTGTATGGACAGCAAACCACCGGTCCGGCAAGCTCGCAACGTCCAAGTCCAGACCAAGGCAAGGAGAGATCAGCTCTTTGATGAATCAAAGGGCAGATCAAGAAGACCAAGACAAGCTAAATGAGTAAGACGACACTAAGGGAAAGCCTCCCTTGCCGGGCAGGCGAGCCTGGCGAGGTCGAGGTGGCCCCAAAGACAAGCCTCAAGACCGTCCCGGCAGGCCTGCCGGGTGCGACAAAGGCAAACTACCCCGCCAAGGCTCCACCGCTCCACCTCACAGCGACGCAAGTCATCGATCGGTGCGGTGTCAAGCCCCCAAGTGACTAGGTGGCTGTTATTTGGCACGTGGCAGCCACTTCCTATGGAAATCACCTCCAAATGACACACGTCCAGAGACGTGTCAAGCAGACAGACGAGAAGGTGGCCGAGCAGCCCGGCAAGGCTTGCCGGGCATGCCATGATGTGACACTAAGCGGCGCATTTAATGCACTCTGCTCTGTCTGCAAAGTTAGGTATGATAGCACTGTTCACTATCTAATCAGTAGAAAATGATTGATTTGCCGTTGTGGTGACCCCTTGATCTATAAAAGGAGGACCATGGCAACCATAGAAAGGATTCGGACCCTTGTACACTCGTACGCGCGTAGCTGCCCTCGCCCCGAGGCAACCCTGGCAGGCAAGAGCGCTGCGCTTCCACCACAACCCACCATCAATCCACCAAAGCAGGAGTAGGGTTTTACGCCTCGCGGCGGCCCGAACCTGGGTAAAACTGCCCATGTGATCTCTGCCATGTTGTGCTACGTTCTCCGCTCTTTGTGCAATGTGCTCATCCCCCCTGCCGAACCACAAGGGGTTGATGGCCCCATAGGTGGCCGTGGTTTCCCACGACAACTTTCGTTCAAAACCAACACCTTGATTCTTCCGGTGTCTTACTTGCTTGCGTACAATTTCCTCAAATTGTTTACTCCCGGCAAGGCTCTTGTAAACACCTTTCTCTATAATTCCCTTCAATAAGCTATTTTCTTGCTCAAGTGTAACTTGGCTAAGAGAATCATTAGTGGAATCAAGAGAACTACTAGAAGTAACAATATTGGATTTAACATGGTTATTGTTACTACTAGAGGAAGAATCTTTCTTGCTCTTGTTGCTAGATTTTACTTGTGGCATATAAGTAGACAAGAGGAGACGTTTGGCAAGATAAGAAGAACTCTTCTTTCAAAGATCATCATTGATAGCTTTTAGAAACTCATGCTCTTGCTCTAAATTTAGCTTCTCGAAGCGTAGCTTCTCATGAGTCCTTAGGAGCTCTCTATGATCCTCTAGAGTTGTTTCATGAGCTAACTTAAGAGTGTTTAGTTCTTTAGTTAGATGCTCAATCTCCTTCTTATCATTTTTATTTGTTTCATCTTGATTATCATGATTACTAGGAAGTTCATCATAGTTTTCATCACTAGTGTTGTCAACAAGTAAATCATCATCACCTAGCAAATCATCTTCATCACTATTAAAATCAACATACTCGGGGTGTGATACCTTAGGGCCTTTAGCCATGAAGCGTCTTCCAATTCCTTCATTTGTTGAGTCAAATATGTCGTAGGAGTTGGATGACACAAGTGCAAGACCGGCAACACCTTCATCTTGAGTATAGTTAAGAGTCGGAGTGATAGCTTCTCTCGGAGTAGTTGTCGGAGTCGGAACCGGATACCCATTCACCAACATGGGCTTGATGTCTTCGTCTTGTGTAGCTCTTTGATGACTTGTCCTTCCTTTCTGAATCATTGCTTCTACGAGAGGGTCTTTGTTCATAACGAACATCTCTACTCTTTCTCTCTTTTGGAGGTGATTCATCTCTTCTACTCCTCCTTTTTGGTGAGTCTTCTGTTTTCTTGTAGGGAGCCGTACACTCATTGGAGTAGTGTCCAGGTCTTCCACAATTGTAGCAATTATGATCATGACTAAAAGATCTTTCGTCATTGTAGGACCTTGACTTGGAGCTTCTCTCTTTGCTTCTATTCTTGTAGAACTTGTTGAAGTTCTTCACCATTAAGCTCAATTCTTCATTAGAGACTTGCTTCTCACTTGATGTTGTAGGAGCATCACTTGAAGCTTTGTAAGCACCACTTGACTTGTTGTGGAGCTCTTCCTTATCCTTGAGTGACATCTCATGAGCAACAATTCTTCCAATGACTTCCGTGGGCTTGAGATCTTTGTAATTGGGCATCATTTGGATCAAAGTGCACACGGTGCCGTATTTTCCATCCAAGGCTCTTAGGATCTTCTTGATGATGAATTTGTCGATCATCTCTTCACTTCCTAAGCCGGCAATCTCATTTGTAATGAGAGCAAAGCCTAGAGTACATTCGGCGACTCCTTCACCATCCTTCATCTTCAACTTGTCAAGTTGACTTTGAAGCACATCCAACTTGGATTACTTGACGGACTCGGTACCTTCGTGCATATCAACCGAAGTATCCCAAATTTCCTTTGCATTCTCAAGATGGCTGATTTTGTTGAATTCTTCGGGGCACAATCCATTGAAGAGAATATCACAAGCTTGAGCATTGTATTGCAACATCTTCATTTCTTCTGTTGTTGCTTCATGGTCTGGTTTTTTTCCATCCTCGAAGAAATCCCCTTGCAGGCCAATATGCACAACAGCCCAAACGGCGGGGTTATGACCAAGAATATGCATTTTCATCTTATGCTTCCAACTAGCAAAAATTGTACCATCAAAGTAAGGACCTCTACGGTGATAATTTCCCTCGCTAGATGCCATACTCTCCTAGGTTGTGAAACCAAGGCCATGATCACCAAAGCTATGGAAATCAAGGCAAATGGAGACCAAAGCTCTGATACCACTTGTAGGATCGAAAGTATGTCTAGAGGGGGGGTGATTAGACTACTTGACCAAATAAAAATCTATCATTTTCCCAATTTTAGTTGTGGACAGATTTTAGCAATTAGCACAAGTCAAGCAATCAACCTACACATGCAATTCTAAGAGTGTAGCAGCGGAAAGTAAAACATTGCATATGAAGGTAAAGGGAAGGGTTTGGAGAAGGCAAATGCAATGGAGACACGAAGAGTTTTGGCGTGGTTCCGATAGGTGGTGCTATCGTACGTCCATGTTGATGGAGACTCAACCCACGAAGGGTAACGGATGTGCGAGTCCACGGAGGGCTCTACCCACGAAGGGTCCACGAAGAAGCAACCTTGTCTATCCCACCATGGCCATCGCCCATGAAGGACTTGCCTCACTCGGGTAGATCTTCACGAAGTAGGCGATCTCCTTGCCCTTACAAACTTCTTGGTTCAACTCCACATCTTGACGGAGGCTCCCAAGTGACACCTAACCAATCTAGGAGACACCACTCTCCAAAAGGTAATAGATGGTGTGTTGATGATGAACTCATTGCTCTTGTGCTTCAAATGATAGTCTCCGCAACACTCAACTCTCTCTCTCTCTCAGATTTGGCTATGGTGGAAAGATGATTTGAGTGGAAAGCAACTTGGGAAGGCTAGAAATCAAGATTCTTGTGGTAGGATTGGAATGTCTTGATCTCAACACATGAGTAGGTGGTTCTCTCTCAGAAAATGTATAATGGAAGTGTAGACACGTTCTGATGGCTCTCTCACAAATGGAGAAGGGGGTGGAGGGGTATATATATCCTCCACACAAAATCCAACCATTACACACATTTGACTCATCTCGGCGGGACAGAATGGTTAAGCTCGGTGGCACCAATCTGTTCAAAAATGTGAAAGTTGGGAATCTCGGTGGGACCGATGTGCTAGGGCTTAGGGCAAACATCATCTCAGTGGCGCCGATTGCATCAACTCGATGAGACCAAAGTGAAGCAATAAGGCAATAGAGAATCTATCAAGCCAACTCGGTGAGACCGATTTCATAACTCGGTGAGACCGAAATAAATGCAACAAATCACAGAATGTTGGCAAGGCCATCTTGGTGAGACTGAGACCCGTATCGGTGAGACCGAACTGTTAGGGTTTTTGGCTACGGCTATGTCATATGAACTCGGTGGCTCCGGGTAGAAAGAATCGGTGGGGCCGAGTTGGAGTTTAGGGTTTTGACATATTTGGATGGAGAAAGTGGCTGAGGGTTTTGGAGCAATGTCACTAAGCATTTGAGCAAGCAAGCCATTAAGCAACACCTCATCCCCTTTTAATAGTATTGGCTTTCCTATGGACTCAATGTGTCACAGGAAACCACGGCCACCTATGGGACCAGGAGGCCCCTTGCTGGTTCGGCAGGGGGGCTTCGCATTGCACAAAGAGCAGACGAGCGTGTGGCAGCACGACAGAGATCACACAGGCATTTTTACCCAGGTTCGGGCCGTCGTGAGGCATAAAACCCTACTCCTGCTTTGGTGGATTGATGGTGGAAAGGTGGTGGTGGAGCGTAGTACACTTGCCCAGCAAGGGTTGCCTCAGGGCGGCAGTGGCTACGCGCGTATGGGGGTCTGAGTTACCCAACCTTCTAACCCTCTCTACGATCCCCATGGGCCTCCTTTTATAGATTAAGGGGTCACAACAATGGCAAAATAGTCTTTATGCACTGATGAGATAACAAACAGTGCTATCATACCTAACTCTGCGGGATGACAGGGAGCATTAAATGCGCCGCTCAACGTCACATCGTTGGTTACCCGGCAAGGCTTTCCAGGCTATCTTGCCAGCTCCACGCCTGCTCGCTTGACACATCGCAGGACGGGTGTCATCTGCAGGTGTTTCCTGTAGGGAGAGGCTGCCATGTGGTGAATGGCTGCCACTTAGTCACTCCGTGGTTCGACACCACACTGATTGTTGACGTTGGTCGTGGTGGAGTAGTTGGGGAGGTGGTTTTGCCTCCGTGTGCCCCAGCAGGCCCTGCCGGGACATCTTGGACATCGTCTTCTGGGGGTGGCCTCGCCCCTTGCCGAGCTCGCCCGCCCGACAAAGGAGGCCCTTCTCCTGATGGCGCCTTGCTTCTTTGGCTTGATCTTGGTCCCTCTAATCTGCATGTTAGTCCTTTGAACCTCTTAGTCCCTTGTATTCTGACTTGGGTTGGTGCTTCCATCTCGTCCCCATGCCTGTGCACAGTCTGGGCAACAGACACAGGGTTTGTTGCACCGACAGAAGCCCCCGGGCCTGCCCCGAATGCGCTGCCGAGCGTCGTCGGGGTAGGGCCTAATAAGTGCACAGGCGGGGTCGCTGAAGAGGCTGGTCTCTTGAGGTCTTCTTTGCTTCTTTATTAGCCTTGATTCCGGGCCAGTTTCCGGTTTCTCCGCGCGTCATGTAAGGCCAATGGTGTGGAAGAACTTTGATCGTGGCCTGCGGGTTCTCCTCGCCCCACAATCACGGGGCGGAAACTGCCATTCCACTTGCCTCCCATTTCGCACGCACCTGCCATGTGTCCCGCATGCATTGGGTGTGGTAGGTGGTGGATGTGGAGGGCACGGGGAGGAGTGCCATGGCCGAAAACCTAGCGCAGAGGGTCGGCCTTGATCCTCAGAGCTCCAGAGGGTGCAGCGAGGCCGCATTGGAGGAGCGGGGCGGCCATTTCCCATATGAGGAGCCGGCCCCCTGCCTCGTCCCCCTATGAGGCAGGGGCGGTGCCTCTCTGCACACACTTCTTCTTCTTCTTCTCCGCAACTCTTCCCTTCTAGCCATGGTGAGAGGGCGAGGGCGCGACGGTGGCCCAGCGGCGGCGACGAGGGCTTCTACTCGACAGCGCATCCCTCCTCCTCCGGATCCTGTGGTGGCGGAACCCGCCACGAGGGGAGGAGGGAGGGGACAAGGTCGAGGTCGCCGTGGTGCTCGAGGAGGAGGAGGGCGGGGCGGCGCCTTGGCTGCGCCCCCGCCGGCGGCTCCTCCCTCGATGGAAGGCCACGTCGGGGACCAACCTCGAGAGTTCATCATCAGGCTATACAAGCCCCTGTGTGGTCATCTTCGCCTTCCAACTCCCTTTGCGCGGGAGATGGAGCTCGAGCAACAGCGCGCTCTGAGGTTGCACATGAGGGGCTGTGGGAACGGCAGCATGTGGGTTGATGTCGACTTCCCTGCCCCTCACGTCATGTACCTCTCGGGTTCGTCGCGTTCCTCCTCTTCCTCGCCACCTAACCATGTCCAGCAGCTTCCCCTTGGCCTCGCCTTCGCTCTGGAACCATCTCCCCCTCCTCTTTCTTCCCCCTCGCTCCACGGTGATCGCCGCCACTATTCTGCCCATGATCGCCGTCGTCGTTTTCCCCTGTCCTCTTCCGTTCCGAGCCCTCCCGAAGCCACTACCTCCTTCTTCACCTCCCTGGAGCCTCTACTGACATCGCCATCACCCTCCGCGTGTCCCCGAGCGCCAGTGCGGCGATAAGGCCGCCACGGCGGCCGTCCCGATCGCCTCGGCTATATATAGTCGCGGCCTCGAGCCTCCCCGGGCACCCGTAGCCCCTCCATCCTCCTCTACTCACTCCCAGCAGCGTCCCCGACCACTCCCTCTAGCCCAAGGAGCTCCCCTGCCCTCGTATGGCCGCCATTGCCGCCGCTCTGCCTTGGTGAAATTCGTGGCACCGAAGCCCTCCCCTCCTCCACCGAGTGCCCCACCGGAGTTGCTGATCGCCGTGGACCACCCTCGCATCCTCTCCCAGCCGCCTAGCCCACCGAATCCCCGCCCACTCGCCACAGCCGCCGCGCACTGCTGTCCACCGCGGGCTATGCTGCTGCTGCCCTGGAACTCTCCGGCTGCCGTGGATGGGGCCATGGGAGGCACCGCGTCGCGGGGATCACGCCGGTAGCCGGAGCGTCGTCGGAGACCCTCTGTGGCGCCAGGAATCGCCAGCCGGCTGCGCCCCTTTTCTGTTGCTGGCACGCGCGAGGTGGAGGACGACGCCCTCCGGTTTTTTTAAGTGGCCGCAGGTGGGCCGGCCCAGTAAGCAGCAGCTGCTGCGTGGCTTGGCTGGCGCCCGAGCTCTAGCCACTTTCGGCCCGAGCCGGCCCAAATGCACAATCCCCTTTATTCATTTCCCAGGAAAAAAAACTGTTGAGGGCCTCTGTGTAATTATTTATATTACAAATTGGCCCCTGGCAGTCAGGTCTCCATAACTCTTTGCTCGGAACTCCGATCGAGGTGAATCCAAAGCCCACTTCTTCGTCTCGTCGAGCTCTATTTGTTGGTATCATTTTCACTATGTGGTACCACTGTGAAAATGACCATTTTACCCTTGCCGTAAACAGCCCCCTCCGGGAGAGAACTGTTTTCGGCAGTCAACTCCGCGGACTCTCCGCACTCCTTCTCGATGGTCCCTTCATCCCCAGGCAAGCCACAACTCTCATCTGCATAATTGCATTGCAATGTCATAGTTTAACTATTTACTTTAACAGCAAGTATGAGTTATTTGTGAAATGAATTGGATTATACAATGCTTGAGTAAATTCTAGGATAGGTGACTACCATGTTGAGTACCGGATTGTAGTGACTAGTATTTTACCCACTCGTTGATGCCATGATGTTGAGATTACCATCTATGATTATTTTGGATTTCATCCGGCAGTTCGTGGAGATGAGTTAGTAGCAGTGGCTTAAGCATACTAGTTACCGGATTTCTAGCCAGATATCGTTTTGACTTGGATTGCTATGATATCGGAGTGTCAGCCGTGACAGAGATTGTTCGGAGATTAGATACTTCATGGTTGATCCAGAGTTACCTGTCCGGACTTATCCGTGCAGCCACATTTGCCGGTATGGGACGGCCTTGACTTGGTCTAATCGCGTGCTCTTTCACCGGTACCGCCCGACAGGGAAGGTTATGCGTGCGCGCTACCCTGGCCCGGTAGGCGGCGATAACCTTGTGAGCCTAGTTGAGTTATATGGTATCAGGTCCCTGTTTGGGATAGTTTGTTAGCCACGACGGTGGCAGGTGTCACGCGGTGACACAGGGGCCACCCAGGGCAGGACTCCGGGGGAGGATGATTGCCGGTGGTACGATGGGAGAGTCACGGGTCAGGCGGGTTTCATTGGAGCAACGCTTGTCCACCTGAATGGGATCACGAGGTCAGGTGCTCCATGGTGTGGGTAAAGTGCGCAACCTCTGCAGAGTGTAAAATCTATTTGAATAGTCGTGTCCATGGTATTGGACAGTCCGTCCAGACCTCTTTAGGTGGTCAACCATAGTAGTGATAAGGATGGAAGAACTCATCGTAAGATCGGAAGTACTCGGTGGATCATGAGTATTCTAAGGGTTGTGAGGCAACCCGGAAGAGAGTAAGTTTGTCAGACTTGTATTGCAGACGGTATCAGGAATATGATATGTTAGCCATGGGATGGCTATGAGATGAGTGGTCGGATGACCACATGATTTGGATTGGATTTGGAACAGATTCGGATTGGATCCTGAGATTATTCGGAGTATGGATTAAATATGCTTTACCTTACTGCATCTACTTCAGTAGCTATCTTGCTGTGATGTTGTCTTGCCTTAATGTTGATGTTTGTTGTGAGCTTGCGAGTACATTCAAAGTACTCACCTCGCGTGTCATGCCAGTTTGCAGGTCATGCCATGATTGCTTGCTTGTCGAGGATCCCGAGTTTGCGACCTAGGATACGCGTTCTAGCCAGAGTCCCTGCGGAGTGGAGTCCATCACCGTCGTCGCTGTTCCGCTGCCGAGAGAGTTTCTCCGCTGTTAGCATAGAGCTACCCTGGGCAGGCGTAGTGTCACCATGCCGATGTAATCCATGTACCCTTTGTAACCATATCCATTGTAATAAAGAGCTGATTTGTTCTATGCCAACAGTGCCGTATTCCAGAGGACTTGTCCCTGGGCTGGAATACGGGGCGTTCCGGTTTACTCTGAGCTGGGGTGCCACATGCCAATCATTGATCTTCTCTAAAATCTATTATCAATGAGCATTAGATCAATGACTTATATGTTGTTATTAATTACCAAAACCACCTGGGTATTAGTTGCACTTTCATTTGGTCAACCTATTCTCCATGACGTAGGTGGAGGAACAAGTCTATCTTGCACTCCTGGAGGAGCAACGCACGACCGTGGCGCAACTGGAGGCGGAAAGCCCATATTAGGAAATCAATCGCTATTTGCTAGCTCATTCCTCATACTCGATTGTTTGACTCCTCTCATTCCCCCAAACCAATCTACCCTAACAGTGACACCGCCCTCATGCCTCTCGGTCTTCGTGGGCATGAGCAGCCATGAATGGATACAAACGGCGTAAATTTGTTGTCATGCCCCAATCAGCTCTATTTCCTTTCTCAAGTTTATGCTCACTGTTATCAAATAGTATATGTTTGAGAGATGGTACATGTTCTTACTTCCCATATTCCCATTCCTCAATTCGAAGGTTCGCCATTAAATAGCTTTATTTTCTAGCTCTGACGGCTCCACATTGGTCAAATCTGCATCGGTCTTCTTCTTCTTTTCTTCACTGGATCCAAGTGAGAGAGAATGTTGAGGAGGTAAGGAGAAGAGGGGAATTTTTATTCAGTTCCTGGTGTCGCTTTATCATTCGTGTTGACTGATGTGTCATGTGGATCGAGCCATCTACATCCCCATGCATATTCAAGTGCTTTTTTCATTGTATTAACCATTTTTATGAAGCTGGTTTGGTGAAAACATTTATGTGGTAGGAGTAGTGATAAAGCGAAGAGAAACCCCGTATAGATAACTGGTAATACCCCAAAATGATTCAATTGCAAAATATTTTGATATTTTTCATTACTACCATCGTGTAGTTCTCTTGATCGATAAATGGTTTGTACTATCGGTTTTAGAGTCAAAATAAAGTCGATCAAGCGCGGCGAGCGGCTCTGGCTGCCCCTTGTTGTTGTCTTGCCCCGGGCCCCATATATCTATGGACCAGCCTTGAATCCAAGGGGACAGGTATGCATTGTAACGTGTACGCTTCAGCGATGTATTCACATATAACAAATTGTTCGACTTTAATATGCACTCATCCCTAGCTAGCCGTGCATCGGCGGTGATTCAGGTGGGGAGCACACGCGAGTGCTCCTCATCAGTGTCCATTGGAGTATGTCCTTTTTCTGACTACTTTGATCTATACATTTCAACCATCCAAAGTACAGAGACGGTCATGTGTTCAATAAACCACTTATTGGCCAGTGAGCAGTGAGCAATATATTTATTTTTTCTAGTAAAACCTGACACTAATGCTAAGTTGGCTAATCTATATATATATATATATATATATATATATATATATATATATATATATATATATATATATATATGTAGGATATTTCCCTGGCCACTTCTCTAGAAAGACTAGCACTGTTAGCAGGCATGAGGCATGCAAATTCCAAAGCAGTATTATAGCCTATGTTTGAGACAAAAGAGGAAGAGGGTTCGATTGAAGTGATCATAGTAATCTTGGCATAAGCATCACAAAAGGGGGTATCTAGAATGGGAATGGGTGGTGCCCAAAATAGGTGCCCAACCACTTCAAGGGAAATGTTGATCCAGGCCTAGCCGGCACTGGACCAGTGTATGATGTTATGACAAGCACACATCATATGAATTTCAGCCTTAGGGGTTGACACAAGCACACATCACCTCCCGCTTGTATAATTCTACACACTTGCAGTTTTCAATTAGCACTTGATGTGCTTCAATACACCCCATTGAAAAGTTTATTTTGGTTTTGAATAAACTGAATCCCCAGAATATTATAATTTGGTTGATCGGGACTTGATTGACTTTATGAAATAGCATACCTTGATATTGTTCTCTTAGTTGTGTGAATTATGTTCTTAAAAGTTAATTTATATTGGTTGAGAAGTGTCTTGCATATGCATGGTTACTTGTAAACTAAAATCAACTAACTGGTTTTTAGAAATTCTCCCAGTTTCTTCTGTACTGAATATATGGTCTTTGCCTCCTAAAAAATATAGGGAACGTGTTAAAGACATCCACCTAAATGCAGATGTAAAAATGGAATAGACTCCCACAGTCACAAGTCCAAAACACTCTGTACATAAGCTTGCTATTTGTCCAGTAAACGTTGATCTTGAGTCTAGGGTTCTGAGTGGAGAAGAGAGCTTAAAAATTGCCACATCCAGAGAGCATGTGAACTTCTTTTTAAATATTCATTCAATAACAGCCGCTCACATATCACAATGTCCTGAATTTCTTGTTAAGAGCAGCAGATCAATTCAACATTAATTTTTGCCACTTCAAAATTGGAGCAAGCTACAAGCACAAAATTCAGTAAAATAATGGTGGCAAAAGAAAGCAACCTCAAGATGGAAGAATAACAGTGAAACAAACAATGTGATTCAGTGTTACCAATGTACACTAAGTAGCGTTGTTTTGTTTTCAAGCAACTATGAAGGAACCTACTATAACTTGCAGCTTGATACTTTGATCCGTGAGCATGAAATATCATATTCTATCAAGGTAAAGATCACTTTAATGGAACATGTTACCATGCATAACTTTACCTAGCAAACCATTATTTGTACAAAGAAAGGAACAAATTATGCATTCCTATACTCATATGATGCACTCGGAGCATGGTATTATATTCTCAAACACCAAATTCAAAAGCTTGTTTATTACCAACTGAACATAATAGTTATATATATAGTACATAATTAACCGAACTCCTAAAATTGGGATGCATAATGAAGTCAACATAAAACTACAAAATCCTCTCATATAAATATATTCAGACATAATAAACTTTGAAGGCACAAAAGTACTATTTCATCAGAACATGCATCAGTACATTGTCTCACTGATTGTTCACATAAGGTAACTAACAACAAGTACCACGATACATTATTCCCCTCATCGGTGATAGCTACTCTATAAACTCAGTAGACTTCCCGTATAAATGCCAATGGATTTGGAATCTCCCAATTCTAACGAATCAAGATAGGTGTTATTTCTTGGATCATAACTTCGCAGAAATCCCTCTCCTGGCTCTCCATTACCAAGGATACCTTGTAGATAACCCTCTGCACTGAAAAATATCCTCCCATCATCTAACATTAGAAAAGGATACATACAAGGCCTAGCAACATGTGATGGCATGCTGTATTTCTTAACCCAGATACATTTCTCAAAATCTGTCAAAAACCACAAGTCCATAGATATGTTATGAATATTGTGAACCATAACTAAACATCCATTCAATTCAGCCAATGATAACTCAATTTCAAATTTTGAGTAACTGTAATCCTTGTTTTCCTGCACAAACCTCTGCACCTGTTGTGGACCATGTAGAACACCCCACTCTTCTGTCTCGAGGTTGAACGAAGCTACGCTACCAGAGTCAATGGTTATAACCCCAGTTTCAAAGTATGTGGAATAAAAGTCCATCAAGAAGTACACCACCCCGTTGACGACCACACATCTTATCTCGCGACCGATACAAATATGGGACGGAGGGTCCTGCTTCCTCCTCCATCTTCCATGGTTCATCTCATTAAAGGTGATAATCTCACATACCTTTCGGTCACCAATTGTAGAGACGCGGAGTGCCTTGTACTCTCTGGTAGAGGAGACCTGCCCAAATGCACACGACTCGACTTGGCAGTGCCATTCTTTTATTCCCTCCACCTGTAGCTCATGCACCAATTCCTCTGAGAAATCAGTCGGCAAGGTGATGGTAGCTCCAGTGGCCGGGTTCAACACCCAGATAGCCCGAGAGTAGAAAATCCAGTTGAAGCAGACGAGATCTAGCCGCGTGCGTACAACACGGATGCTATCGCCCTTGCTTGAGATCTGGCCTACCGCATCGCCTGATGACCTGTTCACCAGAAAAATTTCATACCCGGTGCTTGGTATCCGCTTCAGCACATTGCCGGAAATATCCGAAATCACAACGCCGTTGATCCCACTGTCATTGCAGTAGGCTATGGCGAGGAGCGGGGGCGCCGTGTGGTGGCGGGACTTGTGCGCCGTGATGAAGAGTGGGTCGAAGGTGAGGGCGCGCCAGGAGGGGCAAACGGTGTGCAGGCGGCAGAGCTCCTTGGCCGGGATGCGGAGGAGGATCTCGTACAGCGCATCGGCAGGCAGGTCGTCGGATCTGGAGGCGGAGGGGCGCAGCTTCGAGGACGACATCGCTGCGGTAAGTAGATCTCGTGAGCAAGCGAGGGGACCAAATCAACGATGGGTTCAGATGGGGTTGTGTGTCGAGGAGACGAAGGAGTTTGTCTTACCGAGAGAGGTGTCGACGAGCAGGCAATCGTCGGAGACGAGATGTCGGAGGGGAAAGCGGCTGGCGGTGGATCGATGGCCGACGCACTGGTCTAGGGTTTGGTTTAGGCTGGGACAGCAAGGGATCGAATGCAAAGTGTCCCGAACTCCCGAATTTCCCAATTTTGGTTAAATAAAAAGGGAAACACTTTACAACAGACGTTTGATGGAAGTCATTCGTCAGACCGGCCGCATGCCGTCGATTCGCTTAAATCTCACGGTCAAGGGTGCTTTCCCCGTTTGATGAGTTTCCAAAACAGCCCATTCAATTTTGTCGCCGCATCCTCTCCGATAAGGCGATAACACCTCCCGCATTGACCCCATGTCCCCGCCAGCCTCAAACTCACCCCATCGCTTGTCCTCATCTCCATCGCCTACTCTCATGCGGCCGATCTCGCCAATCCCCTCGCCGTCCTCACCTCTTCACCATGAACGAGCCCCGATGTGTCATCCCAACTAGTGGCTGTGATGGTATTAGCCACGACGCCCATGTCCCGTAAAGCTCGCGACTCCATGGCCGTCTCGGTCATCTCCTTTAGCTTCGGTCCCCGATGAGTGAAATGCGTCATCAGTCTATTAACTCAAACTGATTGCACGTTTTAGGCCAAGAACTCGAGAACCGGTCAATTTAGACCATAAACTCGTTTATTTGATCAAATAAGGCCAAAACTGATTGAGAGGGTAAAACACGGCCATGTGGCTGCCATGTCAGCATACCTTCGACCCCTAGCGCTTTGGTTAATTTGTAGTGGGTGTTTTTTGCAAACTGACCATCACACGAAAGTGGCTGAAGAAAAAAAAGATCCTGGTCCATGGTACTCGAACTCGTACTATTAGGAAAGAGGGATTACCTAGAAGACCACTTAGTACAATTACTGGCTGAAGAAATGGGAAGTAGCTGGCACTATATATTAGTACAACAAGATGTTTGGCATTAACGGTAGCATGCAAAATCTGCTCATTGACCGATCGCTTTCCTTTTTTTCACGAGTAGTATTGTACGATAAACAAAGGAAAATGTAGCTACTAGCAGCCGCAACAGTTTTTGTTATTCAGTTGCACATAGCCTCTCACTAACCATCTATATTTAATTAAGCATATTGCTTGTGATCTGACAGAAAGTAGCTTGTACCATGGTCATTGCCTTATACTGTATGATCTCTGAATAACTTTCCACGGTTCCGCTGCTTGGTCTAGAGAGCAGACTCTACAAAAAAAAAAAAGAACAGACTCTTCATACAAAGGTATAATGTCACGTCGTTCTAACCCTCCCTCCATTTTATAATGTAGTGCGTTCACGCTTTTTAAGATTCTACTTTGAGCATAAATTAGATCAACAATACATAAATCATTTTACTGAAAAATTATACTTTTGAAAACTTCTTTCAAATACGAATTCAAAGGTATCTGTTATGCTCCCGTTGCAGTCGTTCATGTTGGTTAAATTTATGATAAAGTTAAATCTCAAAAAACATGGGCGCACTAAATTATAGAATGGAGGGAGTATATAGTTTGTGCTGCATAAAGTTAGCAAACTGATTGATATCTGTCGTGTGTGTCTTCAAGTAAAATTATCGATATCTGTCAAACAACTATTCCAAATGAGTTGAAATTTTCCTAGATCGGTACTAGTACATTTGTGGTTTAATAGGATTTTTTATTTTTATTTTTTTTTAATATTAGATTTTGAACCAAATTTTGAATGAACTAAAACTGCCGATACCTCTCAAAACCATTTGTCGAAATGAGCTGAGATTTGAAAAGAATCATAATGTGGCTACAATATTCAGAACACTAGCACCCCAGATGGTAGATATAGTTGGCACCAAGTTTTAGCATTAAAGTGGTTGCCGTATGGTCATTACACGCATCATCAAGCCTCGCACGCCATCGACTTTAGCATCCCTCCATAAAGTTGGCGGTTCGTGCAAAATTGCCAAGTTGCAACACTGCCAATGGTAGATGTCTTGTGCAACAAACCTGTATAGTAGATGGTCTGTGCAAAATTGACCTCAATAGTTGGCGGTTCCTCGAACAACGCGCCCTGCCGACGTTTCTGCTGAGCCGTCAAACCAGTATTCATCTGCATCAACTCAGGTGGGGTGTCTTTTTTTTTTGAGAGAGAGAGAGAGATAGAGAGAGAGGGAATCAGTATTCGGTTTCAGTCCTGACATTCTTGGTTTTGGCTCCTCATTTGGAACAAGCACAAGAGAACTGCATTTGAACCTACCAGGATATCTCTGCCTCACTTTGGCTGGATCTCCCTACAACTTGAGGGCCCAGTGCAGTGAGCTGAACAATGTGAGGAAGTGAGTTCCGGTGAATTTTAGCTGAACAAATCAACACATAACACGCTTCCCTTGCCGTGCGTACAAAGTACAAACAGAAACAAACACAGTACTCCCTCCATAAAGAAATATAAGAGCGTTTAGATCATTACTATCTAAACGCTCTTATATTTCTTTACAGAGGGAGTACCTCGGAAGCAAAGTCAACAAAGACGGAACACCATTCTGATGGAAGCAATGCATATTATGTACAGAATTATTCAATTGTTCTTTAGCCACATCCAAATAGCGTGTGGCAGACATGCATGGCGTAGCAAATTTAGCAAATGCATAAGTTATACAGCAAGCATTCTGTTGCGGCTTCGCATCTTCGCTGCTGATACCACAACGACCATGGAGCCTAGCCGACTACTACGTATTAAAGTTTCTTTCTAGCGATACACCGAAACCAAGATCGACTCCAGGAGGGCTGCCGATCAGATCAGATCAGAACAGAGCCTACTCCTCCTTCGAGGCGTGCGTGGCGGACACCGTGGAGACCATGGAGTCGACACCGCACTTGTTGCGCACGTTGGAGCCCCTACAGATCTTGTAGTACCCCTTGTCCCCCCAGTTCTCACCCCACGAGTTCTTGATGATCCAGTAGGGCTTCTCCTTGAAGCGGGACGGCGCGAAGCCAGACGCCCCGTAGCCCACGAGGAGGACGCCGTGGTCGAGGTGCCTCCCGCAGATGTATGGGCACGACACGCCGCCGATGTACGTCTGCATGTATGCGGCGTTGATACCGACTGTACAGGAGAGGAAAACATGCATCAGAGATTTCAATATACAGATTGACTGTTCCATGTGCTTAGAAAAATGAATCTGAGCTGTAAACTCCATGTGAGACAGTTATACTCACTGGCGAGCGGTCCATATTTCACAAGGTTAGCAGCAATCTGTTCTTCATCAACAGCGACAACGCTGAAGTTTTGAACTGAAGCAGCAATCTTGGACTTCTCAAATTTGCAGGTACCATCCTTCCCGGTGTAAGGGTAATCCTTTTCTCTCTCAAGGCCACCAGATTTCAACAGATAGCTGAAGGCTGAAGTCATCAGCCCACCGTTGCATCCAGCATCGCATGAATCAGGTTCTGCTGGGTCGCACTGAAAAATTCACAATATGATGCAGCATATTAAGTTGAGGCACCCATCAAAGTAACCAGGCAATAAAAGGTAATATAATTGTTTTACTACCCTTGCATTCGCATGGCAGAAAGAATTGTTCAATGAAAAAGGCAAAACAGCACGGCATCTACCTTACTAGTATTTTTCTAGACAACAGTTTCCTGTGATACCAGTGGTTATTGACCGGAGAAGATAGGTAAACTGAGATAAATACAAAGAAACATGTAGTACCAAAACTAAGTAAACAGCAAGACAGCACGGGTAAAAGGCCCTTCAACAAAAGTTGGATGCCTCACACTGCATAAGAGCAAAATGGAGCTACCGCTCATGTGCCCTTACAGGTACTAGTATGAGTCATGGAATTTTACCATGTTTTACACAAACAAAATCCCATGTAAAAGAATATATTTTACGATTTGGAGTCGTGGACCAAAACATTGGGTGCTACCAAAGGACACATCATCCTATGCAATAATTACATTTTTCATTTCCCTTATTGGTTTGATGACAGCAATATAAGACCTACCCAGCTAACAGTTTGCTTCTTTCCCATTCAGTTACAGATCAGAATATCAAGTTAAGTGGCATCCAGTTCAATGAGTTGATAATATAGAAATCATCAAACAACTTGGGTTAATTACATGAAAATTTCAGTGGCTATGCCTGTTCTGGTGGATAGACAGTAATCGGGACAGTCCATAGAGATCAAAGTGGCACCCTCACAGCTCGCCCACCGAATCAGTGAATAAGCACAAGGCGCCTTGGTGAATACTGAATACTGAGTCACTGACCGATGATAGGTCTGTCTCAACCTATCCATTATCCTAATTTATGACATACTCCCTCCGTAAACTAATATAAGAGCGTTTATATCACTACTTTAATTATCTAAATGCTCTTATATTAGTTTACGGAGGGAATACATCCACTCACCAAACATTTTTATCTTCATCTTTATTCTAGGTTTGAAGCTATCATCTCAACAAAAGGAAGGCTTTAAAGCTACCCCACCCACCACCATCAACAGGTTCTCCACGGCAAGTTTGAGGTGATTACTATGATGATTATTTTGGTTCTTCTCATAAAATAAGTCGATCGCTTTTGTTGACTGTTAATTAATGATATCTAACATGATCTTGCCACTCTTGTCCTCCAAATTTCCCTTGTAAAGTTTTCCATGGGATACTGATCCCAATTCCCCTCTCAGAACTCACCTAGACCATTTATTTGGTTTGGTGTGTTGCCCAATCAGAAATCGACAGCATAGAAAAGGTCTACACCAACAGACAAAACATAGTGATGTGCCACAAAAGTCCAACCTATCTTGCAAACAATCAACCAATCACAAAAAAGAAGGAAGAGAAAGGAGCCTCACCTCATGGTCGCAGTCGACCATCTGCTGCTCGGAGAGCACCTCCATCTTGCCCGTGGCCAGGTAGTTGGCCCCCTCCAACGCCCCGGACGCGCTGAACGACCAGCACGAACCGCACGAACCCTGCAAAATCAACAAGGGTCAGGGGCGGAGGCCAGATCGGAAGATAAAACGGCCAAAGAATCAGGGGAAACCTGGTTCTTGACGGGGCCGACGGCGCCGTGGTCCCTCCAGTCGAAGTCCTCGGGGAGGCCGTCGGTGGGCAGGACGGGCGCGTCGTGCGCCGACCCGGCCATCTCCCGCAGGAACGAGCGGCGCGACGTCTTGAGCCCCAGGAAGGTCCGGCGGAACTCGGCCGGGGTGAGGTCGGAGAACTTGGTGACCCCGTGCTCGGCGGACGGGTCGAGCATCTGGTGCCGGCGCGCGCGGCGGAGGTTGGCCTTGAAGACGGAGAGCCGGTGCGCGTGCTCCTCCGCGTCCCTGTAGGTCTTCCCGAACCGCTGCACGAAGCCGAGGAACTGCGAGTCGAGCTCCAGGTCGTTGTCGAGGGGGTCGGCGCCCCCGACGACCTGCCGGATCAGGGGCTCCTCGTCCCCCGCGGCCGCCGCTGCCGGCGCCGGGGAGAGGAGGAGGCCCAGGAGGACGAGGAGAGGGGCCACGAGGCGATGATCCATTGGGGGATTTTCTTGGTTGCTTGTCTGGGTGGGTTATCTTTGCTTCGGCTCCACTTCGTGTTGCTTTATAGGAAGTTGTTAAAGGAGATATTTTCTGTTTAGACTCCTGGGTGCTGTTCTTTTTGCAAACGGGCCCTCCGAAGATTCATGGATTATCCAAAGATATTTTACTCCTCCTTGTTGGCCCCACGGTATATACCCACAGTGGACGGTGGGGTCTGGAGAAGAAGCGGACTCGGCAGGGGCCACATCACACGATGCAGTGAAGCTAGCGTCATTGACGAAAACCGAGTGAAAATAGACAAAACTGGCCCTTTTTCAAAACTTCAACACAAAATGGCCCTAATCTGAAAATATTTTTGAAACCGACCCCTTTGCATGACGTCCGGGGTAGGGCGCCATGCTAGATAGCATGACGCCCCGGGCTAGGACGCCATGCTACAGGTCGCTACCATGACGCCCTAGCCCGGGGCGTCGTGTTCTCTAGCATGACGCCCCAGCCCCGGGCGTCATGCGGAAAGGGGCCAGTTTGTGAAATATTTTCAGATTTAGGCCATTTTGTGTTAAAGTTTCGAAAAAAGGCCCGTCCATTTTCACGAAAACCGACGACATGGCGTGCATGCGGCCGCGCAAGGGAACAAACTACACACAAGATGAGGCCGATGGCACGAGACCAACAAGTCGATGAACAAACCAATGCCACACACTTAGCCCATTGGCTCCTCAACGTCCCCGACCAACAGTCGAGTTGGGGTTGAAACTTGGCTCCATTATTCGACATAACACTGCTAACCCTAATGAGGGTCGGGGGCAAGATTGGGTCGCACCTCCAGTAACGTCACTATAATGTAGCTACGCATCGGATACACAGAAAACAGGGTTTCCTCCACCTCCCGCCATAGAAGTAGAGATCTAGGTGCCAGTAATCCGTCTCTGATCCCGGGCTCAGATGCACCCGATGAACAGTAACACGATAAAAAATACAAAAAGTGTTCAAAAAATTCCAAATTTTTTCGTGGTGCAAGATGTTTGAGTGCATGATGTGCGTGCAAATTTTCATCCCATTTGGACATCTGTGGAGCTCGTGGCAAAAAAGAGAAAAACCGGCCAAAACAGTGCATGAACAGTAACCTTAATCACAGAGATGAATTTTGTCTTTTTTGTCGCGCGCTCCTCGAATGTCAAAACTGCACCAAATTTTGGACGAACATCACGCACACAAGCATCTTTCTTGCAAAAAAAATTCAGAATTTTTTGATTTTTTTCTAAATTTTTTTATTTTTTCATTTGGCCCGGGCTCATCTGAGCCCGGGAGCCAAATCGCCGCACTCGTCTAGGTGCCCCTTATTGCCTAGAGAGAAGAGAGATTGAGAGAAATACAAGGGCAAGGCCATTGAAGGTCCAGTGCAACTATAGTAGAACTATCAACTTTCCTAAAAAAACTACTAAAAATAACAAATGTCATTCTAACATATTCCTAAAACCCCCTATATCCCTAAAAATGTTAAGGGAGCCCTTTAAAATCATTCACTAGCCTCTAAATATAGTGAAAAGAGGGGGCAATATACAAGCCCCTCTAAACTTGCTTTTGTAGCATCAAGGAAGTTTCGCCCTCTTTCCATGCTCCCATTGTCGACCACCTTGTCCCACCACCGTTGTTTCCCCCTTGTCTCTGTCAAATAGTCGCTAAACATCTCTACTCACCTCCGTGGGCCGCCGATGAATAGAATGCAATATGTAGTCTCCACGTGATCGTCACCGCCGCGGCTTGGCCAACCGCCACCATGGTTGCATCGCGGGATCTCAGTCTGTCAACCCTCTGATATCGAAAACTCGTTCTCTCTTGTCGTCCATCCGTTTGAGAGAATTCTGACCGCATGCATCGAGCCTGCGCCATCGACTTCCACACCGACCAGAGCTTTGTGGAGTCTCCACGCAGCCCCTCCTTCCTCAGAGCAAGACACACTTAAGGCGTTTTTTTTAATTGCTCAAGAGGTCATTTCAGCAGAAATTCATGGGTTTTAACCATATACAATATGTTTTTATTGCACAATTTATGTAGATGAGTTCGCTCGTTCAGGATACTTCGTCCTCATATGATTGTGATGAGGGTTTGTTCGAAAAAAATGGCTTTGAGGAGGTTGCATTGTTGCTAGATGAATGAGAGGTAGAGAGAAACATGAAGAGGAAGCATCCAGGTTCGCAAATAGGGCATGTGAATATTATGGAACAAAACGGCTAACTATGACCAGCTCACCCATGACTACTTTGCGGACAAACCCATGTATCATCCGCATCTCATAGGCCAACACTTCCATATGTCAAGAGAGCTCCTTGTCTGTATTTTCACTGATATGGAAGCAAAAAGTAAAAGGAAAAAACTTAGTATCTTGGCATGGTAAAGAATTTGGTTGAGTTGCTCTTATTCACTGCAAATTTTGCACATTGATCGGCTAATCTGGCTCATGTACATTCGCATCAATCGGCTCCGGCGCGACACACATATAATTATTATTTTTTGAATTGAGGAGCTTGTCACCCCAATTTTATTTTATAATAGAAAAGAAACTGATAAAACAACATCCATGCTCGTTTAAGGGTTCCAAACCTCAAACTAGCGAAGCAAACATATGCACCCCTATCATGGCAACATGTGCAAAGGGAGCACACACTGCAGGTCATCAGACATGACTAGCTCCTCAGCATTGTGAAAATGGAATTATTATGCATAAAACTACATCATACACTAGTCTCATGTATAAAAAAAACTACAACAAAAGAGAAAAAAAAACAAGGTAGACAGGAAGATAAAGAAGTTTTCTCCTGGAACTTTTTATCTCTCCCGTATGATCATCAGCATTGAGTCTAACCTACTCCAAGTGTGCGCTTCCTCGGTGCCCATCCTCTGCTCTTGGAAAAGAATCATGTAGCGGTCTCAATTAGCAACGACGCCATGGTCTGAAGCATCAGTCGACCACCACTTTTCTGCGGACCGCTCCAATATGATATCCAATAAGCCATTTCAAATAAGAGCATACCAGGATCATGTGGGTAGACATGATGAAATGTAGCAGAATTCCAGGCTTTCCACGGAGTATAAATTACTGTTGGCACACCCACGACCACTACATGTCCATGTTCTTTGGAGAAACTCTCTATCCATCCACTAAACTATTTCTATTTTGTTGGGGATGTTGCTCACACCAGTCACACTTTTCATAACACTCCACACAAATCTTGCAACAACACAATTATAGAAAAGGTGTTCTGCAATCTCCTCATGATCACAGCAACTACACTTAGTGTCCTTTCCTTTCTAGTTTCTTCTAACAAGGTTATCCCTAGTTAACACACTATTCCTAAACACTGGCCATATGAAAACTTTAATCTTCAGACTTTTTGCATTCCACATCATTCTATGCGGCCATACCACTTGATCAGTTTTCAGAGTTAAGTACAATGACCTAATGATAAATTTATCAGACTTTGTTAAAAGCCATGTATACTTATCCTCTTTGTCAGAAATAATTCCATCTCTACATATATCCTTATGCTAATTAAGCCCACATGCCAGTAGTCCCCCCCCCCCCAAATAATACTCTTCTAAATCTAACTTTGCTCATTTCATCTTCTAGAGCTGTGTAAACAATGAAATTTGCATTGAAAGTAAGTATATATAATCTGGGGAGATGCACACATAACGGTTTATCTCCAATCCATAAATCCTCCCAAAAATGTGTCCTCTCCAAATTACCTACCATCTTTCTACCATACAACAGGAAAATATGTTTAACTTTCATTAAACCTTGTGAGAAATGAGACTAGTCAGGTTTGCTCTTACATGACATTAAAGTAGACTTTCCCATGTATTTTTCCTAGCTAGACTCTGCCACACACCCTGTTCATTTTCAATTTTCCAAATCCATTTGGAAAGTAAACAATGTTCATAAGATCTAGATCAACTACACGTAAACCATCCATCCCCTTGGGTCTACACACATCCCCCCATTTAACCAAATGGTTTTTTTTTGTCTTCTTTGTCCTGCCATAACATTCTTCTTCTATAAAAAATCATCTTTTTACTAGGACCTTAGGGAGTTCAAATAGAGAAATCATATAAAAGGCATGTAACTAAAACTTGAATTAATTCAAATCAACCTCCCTCCATATGAACCACCCCTAGCCATCCATACACATAATTTCTTCTCCATTTTCTCCTGTGGCCAATTCTAGTCACTATTACGTAGTCTAACTGAATTAACTGGAATACATAAGTACTCAAATGGTAATTTCCTACATCACTAGTAAAAATAGCAACATAATTGTCTTGCTTCTGTATATCTCCACCAAAACAAACAAATGTCGCTCTTATGAAAAATCACTTTCAAACCAGACAAATGTTGAAATAGACAAATAATTACCTTTACATTCCTAGCTCTTCCCAACTCATCTTTAAACACAAAAACAATGTCATCTACTCCCTCTGTTCCAAAATATTTGTCTTTCTAGAGATTTCAACAAGTGACTACATACGAAGCAAAATGAGTGAATCTACACTCTAAAATATGTCTATATACATCTGTATGTGGTAGTCCATTTGAAATCTCTAAAAAGACAAATATTTAGAAACGAAGGGAGTACATACTACATCATGTTGACACCATTCAGCACTCAGTGTTGTGCTAGATTCTGGATTAGACCTTGTTGATGAGCTTTTTCCACCAACAAGCGTAAAGTATCTATTGCAATGTTAAAAAGGATTGGGGACAGGCCCCCAGGCTCAAACCTTTTTTATTTTAAAACATGACCAATCTGGTCATTTACCATTACTAGTACATTACCACTCTCAACAGTTTGCATAACCCAACTAATAAATTTATGAGGGCATCCTTTCTTCTGCATAATTTTTTTCAAAAACTCCCAGTTAATTTTGTTGCATGCTTTCTCAAAATCTATTTAAAAGAAAAAACACTTTCTTTTTCCCTATGAACTTCATGTAAAACGGTAACACCATCTATTATATAGTTTCCCTTTTATAAATGCAGTTTGTATTGGAGCAACTACTCTAATAACTTTATTATTATTAACATTAGTAAAAAAATAAAGATAACATTGAGCAATAATATGGGTTTGTATTGTTGAAGAGTTTCAGCTCCAGCACATTTAGGAATTAAAGCTACCATAGAATAATTAAATATAGCTAGATCTGGCTCTCCATTATAAAAATCCATAGATAAAACAAGTAAATCATGACCTATAACATGTTAATATTTCTGATAAAACTATTGGTAGATCATCAGGTCTAGGGGCCTTATTATGCATCATATCAAATACAACAACTTTGATCCCCTCGAAAGTAAACATACTATTCAGAAGGATTCGGTCCATGTAATCCAATACATCAAGTATATAAAATATGTAATTTATTATCTAACATTAGAGTGTCCAAATTAGTTTTTTTGTAGAAACCATTAGAAATAATAGTAGATCCTTATCACCATGCGCACCACAAGAAACACATCCTCGTTAGGGTTTCTCTTTCCCTTTCGCATCTGCAATGACTAGGGCACTCATCCCCTTCGAGCTTTGTCAAGACCGTGGATCCACCTCCCCTCTACCAACTACTCAGGCGGCCGGTGGCAGGGAAGGGGTCTGAAAGTGCGTTATATCGACTAGAGGGGGGGTGAATAGGCGATTTTTACAAATTCGTCACTAAGGAAACACTACTTGAGGAATTTGCTAAGTGACGAACTACAAGCAGCGGAATAAGTACTCATGTGCAAGCATAACATGGCAGTAACACAGTCATCATGATGATATGAAACAAGCACAGAGCACAGGTAGCGTGAAAACAGGATAAGCAGGCAAAAGACTAGATGACTGAAGAAATAGGATTGAGGAAATTGAGAAAGTCTTCAAACAGTAACGATCAATTTCATCAACACATAAGTGAGGAAATGAAAGGGTTGAGGAAATAGAACCAGTAGCTCGATGAAGACAATGATTTGGTAGACCAGTTCCAACTGCTGTGACAGTTGTACGTCTGGTTGGAGCGGCTAGGTATTTAAACCTGAGGACACACAGTCCCGAACACACAGTCCTCACTGTATTCTCCTTGAGCTAAGGTCACACAGACCTCGCCCAATCACTCGTGGTAAGTCTTCACAGGTGACTTCCAAACCTTCACAGACTCTAGACCATGACGCCTAACCGTCTGGAGGATGCACAGTCCTCAAAGGTAACAAGCGTCGGTTCCACACAGGAACAATCTCTTCAGTGATGCTCAATCACTTTGGGTTTTAGGTGTTGGCTTTGGGTTTTTCCTCACTGATGATTTTCTCTCAAAGTCCTCGGAGGATGGGATGCTCTAAATGACAAGTGTCAGTTTCTCTCGGAGCAGCCAGCCGGCTAGTGGTTGTAGGGGGCGGCTATTTATAGCATGGGAGTAGCCCGACATGATAAGACATAAATGCCTTTCAATGATATGATCGTTAGGTGGATAAGATATTTGGGACAGCTAGCGCGTAGCACAGCAACGGTCAGAAATTTGAGCTCTCAAATTCCTCAGGGCTATCATGTTCCTCACTTGTAGGCAATCCGCACTGGCGAATTCCTAACTCCTCAGTCAGAACAAATTCCTCAGAGAACAGAAGATCTTCGTCTCTGTCACTGAAGAAATTGACTGAACTGTATGAGATTTCCAATGGCTTCACTCGAAAGGATTGGGTAGGTGTAGGATTTGAGATGAGCATCACTTGGAAAAAATTTCTTAGTTTTACCTCGACCCCCTTTAACAGTACGGTGTTTCCTATGACTCAAGAAAGAGAAAATGAAACTACGAAAACAAAAGTCTTCATGCTTCATAATCCTCGCATCAATATCAAAGTCTTCAAGGTCACACCAATTTCCTCATTTTCAAAGTCTTCAAGAAAACCAAAATCTTCAAATGAAGACATTCATTTTTAGGGGTCGACTTTCATCGTAAATATCAAACTCTTCATAGACTTATAAAACCTGTGTACACTCACAAACACATTAGTCCCTTAACCTATAAGTCTTCAATACACCAAAATCACTAAGGGGCACTAGATGCACTTACAATCTCCCCATTTTTGGTGATTGATGACAAATAGGTTAAGTTTTCAACGGGGATAAAACATATGAAGTGTAAATACTGATATTTAGGAATTTGATTGCAAGATATAGAAGAACTCCCCCTGAAGATGTGCATATGAATAATTTGCTTTGGATTGCAAATGCACATTGTAGAGTAATATCATGGAGATCTCCCCCTATATCTTGTAATTCATACACGCATTTATCATATGATATGAAGAATTTGTAATGCATGATGAAATATGGTGTCTAACGAAATTCAGCATGCGTGCATTAATGTACTTGAGGAAATAAGCATGCAGAAAGCAGTTCAAAAGTATCAGACCACCATAGGACTTAAGTTTACAACTCATCAGAGCAAACACCTCAGAAAAGCAAGAGTTGTAACTTAACAGGAAAAAAACAACCCATTTATAAGACCCGCTTGAAGACTAACTCAAATTTCTCCCCCTTTGTCATCGAATGACCAAAAGGGACGAAAAATGAGGACTAACGCCCCTGAAGAATATCATCATGAAGTCGATGGAGGAGCGCCAGCGCTGTTGGGGTCGTCCGTTGAGGTAGGGCCTGCCGTAGTGTTGTTGAGATCTTCAGCTTCATCCGTCTCACGCGATGAAGAATATGAACTTGTGACGAGCTGAGGAACTTTGACCTTCTTGAATTTCTTCGAAGGAGGCTGAGACCATTCAAAGTCCTGTTGAAATCCCATCTGCTTGAGGTCTTCATCACCATAGAGGTGAGACAATATGGCCCAAGTGCGATCGAAGATTTCATGAGCATAATAGTGATTCTTCTTCACAGTGTTTTGCGTAATAGTCATGTTCTGAAGAACTGAGCCAAATTGACGCTTGACCCATTTGTGATTGCGATCGACCTTCTGATGAAGACTTAGTAGAAGCTCACGATCAGTCAGCATGCGTGGGGCAGTGGCTTGAGGAATTGGCTTTGAAGCTTTTGCGGCAGAGTCTTGAGTTGCAGAGTCATCATTGGTGGAATAAGATGTAGCTTTGCGAAACTGGCCATCCAATGGACGAGTGCCTTCATCAATAACAGCAGCCTTGCCTTTTTCATCAACTGAGGAAATAGTCCGTTTGAGGACTTCAATCGGTGGCAAATAGCTAAGGTGATTCTGACAATCTGCCTTGTAGTGAATTGAAGACCTGGTTCTGATGAATTTCATAATCCATGGAGCATAAGGCTTCAACTCAAACGGTGACAGTGCAACATTTGCCAAAGTCGTCATGAAGAAATCATGGTAGTTAATGGGAATACCATGTATAATGTTGAACAGCAGATTCTTCATGATTCCAACAACTTCCTCTTCTTCAGAGTTGTGGCCTTTGATCGGAATGAGGGTTTTGGTCAGAGTAGATTGTCCTAGGCATATAAAGCAAATCCTTCAATAGGAAGGTGGTTCTTGGAGCTTGGCCAGACTTCAAAGGCTTCATTAGCACTTGTTGGGGAACGTGCAATTTCAAAAAAAATACTACGTTCACGCAAGATCTATCTAGGAGATGCATAGCAACGAGAGGGAGAGTATGTCCACGTACCCTCATAGACCGAAAGCGGAAGCGTTAGCTTAACACGGTTGATGTAGTCGAACGTCTTCGCGATCCAACCGATCAAGCACCGAACGTACGGCACCTCCGAGTTCAGCACACGTTCAGCTCGATGACGTCCCTCGAGCTCTTGATCCAGTTGAGGACGAGGGAGATTTCCGTCAGCACGACGGCGTGGCGACGGTGATGATGAAGTTACTGGTGTAGGGCTTCAACTAAGCACTACGACGATATGACCGAGGTGTGTAACTGTGGAGGGGGGCACCGCACACGGCTAAGACAAATCTTGGTGTCCTTTGGGGTGCCCCCCTCCGCCATATATAAAGGAGGGAGAGAGAGAGGCCGGCCCTCTTAGGGGCGTGCCAAGTGTATGGAGTCCTACTAGGACTTCCAAGTCCTAGTAGGAATCCCTTTCCCTTTTCGGAGTAGGAGAGAAGGAAAGAGAGAAAGAGAGAGGGAGTAGGAAAGGGCAAGGGGGGCGCCGCCCCCTTCCCCTAGTCCAATTCGGACCCATGGGGGGGCGCGCACCACCTCTCCTTTGGCCTGCCTCCTCTTTTCCCGTATGGCCCAATAAGGCCCATTACTTCTCCCGGTGAATTCCCGTAACTCCCCGGTACTCCGAAAAATACCCGAATCACTCGGAACCTTTCCGATGTCCGAATATAGCCTTCCAATATATGAATCTTTACCTCTCGACCATTTCGAGACTCCTCATCATGTCCGTGATCTCATCCGGGACTCCGAACAAACTTCGGTCATCAAATCACATAACTCATAATACAAATCATCATCGAACGTTAAGCGTGCGGACCCTACAGGTTCGAGAACTATGTAGACATGACCGAGACACATCTCCGGTCAATAACCAATAGCGGAACCTGGATGCTCATATTGGCTCCTACATATTCTACGAAGATCTTTATCGGTCAAACCGCATAACAACATACGTTATTCCCTTTGTCATCGGTATGTTACTTGCCCAAGATTCGATCGTCGGTATCATCATACCTAGTTCAATCTCATTACCGGCAAGTCTCTTTACTCATTCCGTAATGCATCATCCCGCAACTAACTCATTAGTCACATTGCTTGCAAGGCTTCATATGATGTGCATTACCGAGAGGGCCCAGAGATACCTCTCTGATACTCGGAGTGACAAATCCTAATCTCGATTTATGCCAACCCAACAAACACCTTCGGAGACACCTGTAGAGCATCTTTAAAATCACCCAGTTATGTTGTGATGTTTGATAGCACACAAGGTGTTCCTCCGGTATTCGGGAGTTGCATAATCTCATAGTCAGAGGAATATGTATAAGTCATGAAGAAAGCAATAGCAATAAAACTTAACGATCATTATGCTAAGCTAACGGATGGGTCTTGTCCATCACATCATTCTCCTAATGATGTGATCCCGTTCATCAAATGACAACACATGTCTATGGTTAGGAAACTTAACCATCTTTGATTAACGAGCTAGTCTAGTAGAGGCATACTAGGGACACTGTGTTTTGTCTATGTATTCACACATGTATCAAGTTTCCGGTTAATACAATTCTAGCATGAATAATAAACATTTATCATGATATAAGGAAATATAAATAACAACTTTATTATTGCCTCTAGGGCATATTTCCTTCAGTCTCCCACTTGCACTAGAGTCAATAATCTAGTTCACATCGCCATGTGATTTAACACCAATAGTTCACATCTTTCTGTAATTAACACCCATAGTTCACATCGCCATGTGACCAACACCCAAAGGGTTTACTAGAGTAAATAATCTAGTTCAAATCGCTATGTGATTAACACCCAAAGAGTACTAAGGTGTGATCATGTTTTGCTTGTGAGAGAAGTTTAGTCAACGGGTCTGCCACATTCAGATCCGTATGTATTTTGCAAATTTCTATGTCTACAATGCTCTGCATGGAGCTACTCTAGCTAATTGCTCCCACGTTCAATACGTATCTAGATTGAGACTTAGAGTCATCTAGATCAGTGTCAAAGCTTGCATCGACGTAACTCTTTACGACGAACTCTTCATCACCTCCATAACCGAGAAACATTTCCTTAGTCCTCTAAGGATAATTTTGACCGCTGTCTAGTGATCTACTCCTGGATCACTATTGTACCCCCTTGACAAACTCATGGCAAGGTACACAACAGGTTTGGTACACAGCATGGCATACTTTATAGAACCTATGGCTGAGGCATAGGGAATGACTTTTCATTCTCTTTCTATTTTCTGCCGTGGTCGGGTTTTGAGTCTTACTCAACTTCACACCTTTGCAACACAGGCAAGAACTCCTTCTTTGACTGTTCCATTTTGAACTACTTCAAAATCTTGTCAAGGTATGTATTCATTGAAAAAACTTATCAAGCGTTTTGATCTATCTCTATAGATCTTGATGCCCAATATAAGTAGTTTCACCGAGGTCTTTCATTGAAAAATTCTTATTCAAGTATCCTTTTATGCTATCCAGAAATTCTATATCATTTCCAATCAGCAATATGTCATCCACATATAATATCAGAAATGCTACAGAGCTCCCACTCACTTTCTTGTAAATACAGGCTTCACCATAAGTCTGTATAAAACCATATGCTTTGATCACCTTATCAAAGCGTATATTCCAACTCCGAGATGCTTGCACTAGTCCATAGATGGATCGCTGGAGCTTGTACACTTTGTTAGCACCTTTAGGATCGACAAAACCTTCTGGTTGCATCATATACAATTCTTCTTTAAGAAATCCATTAAGGAGTGCAGTTTTGACATCCATTTGCCAGATTTCATAAAATGCGGTAATTGCTAACATGATTTGGACAGACTTAAGCATCGCTACGAGTGAGAAAATCTCATCGTAGTCAACACCTTGAACTTGTCGAAAACTTTTTGTGACAAGTCGAGCTTTGTAGACAGTAACACTATCATCAGCGTCCGTCTTCCTCTTGAAGATCCATTTATTCTTTATGGCTAGCCGATCATCGGGCAAGTCAACCTAAGTCCACACTTTGTTTTCATACATGGATCCCATCTCAGATTTCATGGCCTCAAGCCATTTCGCGGAATCTGGGCTCATCGTTGCTTCCTCATAGTTCGTAGGTTCGTCATGGTCTAGTAACATGACTTCCAGAACAGAATTACTGTACCACTCTAGTGTGGAACGTACTCTGGTTGACCTACGAGGTTCGGTAGTAACTTGATCCGAAGTTTCATGATCATCATCATTAACTTCCTCACTGATTGGTGTAGGCATCACTGGAACTGATTTCTATGATGAACTACTTTCCAATATGGGAGAAGGTACAATTACCTCATCAAGTTCTACTTTCCTCCCACTCACTTCTTTCGAGAGAAACTCCTTCTCTAGAAAGGATCCATTCTTAGCAACGAATATCTTGCCTTCGGATCTGTGATAGAAGGTGTACCCAACAGTCTCCTTTGGGTATCCTATGAAGACGCATTTCTCCGATTTGGGTTCGAGCTTATCAGGTTGAAGCTTTTTCACATAAGCATCGCAGCCCCAAACTTTAAGAAACGATAGTTTAGGTTTCTTGCCAAACCACAATTCATATGGTGTCGTCTCAACGGATTTAGATGGTGCCCTATTTAACGTGAATGCAGCTGTCTCTAATGCATAACCCCAAAACGATAGTGGTAAATCGGTAAGAGACATCATAGATCGCACCATATCTAATAAAGTACGATTACGATGTTCGGACACACCATTACGCTGTGGTGTTCTAGGTGGCGTGAGTTGCGAAACTATTCCACATTGTTTCAAATGAAGACCAAACTCATAACTCAAATATTCACCTCCACGATCAGATCACAGAAACTTTATTTTCTTGTTACGATGATTTTCCACTTCACTCTGAAATTCTTTGAACTTTTCAAATGTTTCAGACTTATGTTTCATTAAGTAGATATACCAATATCTGCTCAAATCATCTGTGAAGGTCAGAAAATAATGGTACCCGCCGCGAGCCTCAACACTCATCAGACCGCATACATCAGTATGTATTATTTCCAATAAGTCAGTTGCTCGCTCCATTGTTCCGGAGAATGGAGTTTTAGTCATCTTGCCCATGAGGCATGGTTCGCAAGTATCAAGTGATTCATAATCAAGTGATTCCAAAAGCCCATCAGCATGGAGTTTCTTCATGCGCTTTACACCAATATGACCTAAACGACAGTGCCACAAATAAGTTGCACTATCATTATTAACTTTGCATCTTTTGGCTTCAATATTATGAATATGTGTATCACTACAGCCGAGATTCAACACAAATAGACCACTTCTCAAGGGTGCATGACCATAAAAGATATTACTCATATAAATAGAACAACCATTATTCTCTGATTTAAATGAATAACCGTCTCGCATCAAACAAGATCTAGATATAATGTTCATGCTCAACGCTGGCACCAAATAACAATTATTTAGGTCTAAAACTAATCCCGAAGGTAGATGTAGAGGTAGCGTGCCGACGGCGATCACGTCGACTTTGGAACCATTTCCCACGCGCATCATCACCTCGTCCTTAGCCAATCTTTGTTTAATCCGTAGCTCCTGTTTCGAGTTGCAAATATGAGCAACAGAACCAGTATCAAATACCCAGGTGCTACTACGAGCATTAGTAAGGTACACATCAATAACATGTATATCAAATATACCTTTCACTTTGCCATCCTTCTTATCCGCCAAATACTTGGGGCAGTTCCGCTTCCAGTGACCAGTCCCTTTGCAGTAGAAGCACTCAGTTTCAGGCTTAGGTCCAGACTTGGGCTTCTTCCCGGGAGTAGCAACTTGCTTGCTATTCTTCTTGAAGTTCCCCTTCTTCCCTTTGCCCTTTTTCTTGAAACTAGTGGTCTTGTTAACCATCAACACTTGATGCTCCTTTTTGATTTCTACCTCCGCAGCCTTTAGCATCGCGAAGAGCTCGGGAATTGTCTTTTCCATCCCTTGCATATTATAGTTCATCACGAAGCCTTTATAGCTTGGTGGCAATGATTGAAGAACTCTGTCAATGACACTATCATCAGGAAGATTAACTCCCAGCTGAGTCAAGTGGTTATGGTACCCAGACATTCTGAGTATATGTTCACTGACAGAACTATTCTCCTCCATCTTGCAGCTATAGAACTTGTTGGAGACTTCATATCTCTCAACTCGGGCATTTGCTTGAAATATTAACTTCAACTCTTGGAACATCTCATATGCTCCATGATGTTCAAAACATCTTTGAAGTCCCGATTCTAAGCCGTAAAGCATGGCACACTGAACTATCGAGTAGTCATCAGATCGAGCTTGCCAGACGTTCATAACATCAGCATCTGCTCCTGCAGCAGGCCTTCACCTAGCGGTGCATCAAGGACATAATTCTTCTGTGCAGCAATGAGGATAATCCTCAAGTTACGGACCCAGTCCGTGTAGTTGCTACCATCATCTTTCAACTTAGCTTTCTCTAGGAACGCATTAAAATACAAGGGAACGGTAGCACGGGCCATTGATCTACAACAACATAGATATGCAAAAACTATCAGGTACTAAGTTCATGATAAATTAAGTTCAATTAATCATATTACTTAAGAACTCCCACTTAGATAGACATCCCTCTAGTCATCTAAATGATCACGTGATCCATATCAACTAAACCATGTCCGATCATCACATGAGATGGAGTAGTTTTCAATGGTGAACATCTCTATGTTGATCATATCTACTATATGATTCACGTTCGACCTTTCGGTCTCAGTGTTCCGAGGCCATATCTGCATATGCTAGGCTCGTCAAGTTTAACCCGAGTATTCTGCACGTGCAAAACTGGCTTGCACCCGTTGTATGTGAACGTAGAGCTTATCACACCCGATCATCACGTGGTGTCTCGGCACGACGAACTGTCGCAACGGTGCATACTCAGGGAGAACACTTATACCTTGAAATTTAGTGAGGGATCATCTTATAATGCTACCGTCGTACTAAGCAAAATAAGATGCATAAAAGATAAACATCACATGCAATCAAAATATGTGACATGATATGGTCATCATCATCTTGTGCCTTTGATCTCCATCTCCAAAGCACCTTCATGATCTCCATCGTCACCGGCTTGACACCTTGATCTCCATCGTAGCGTCGTTGTCGTCTCGCCAACTATTGCTTCTACGACTATCGCTACCGCATAGTGATAAAGTAAAGCAATTACATGGAGATTGCATTTCATACAATAAAGCGACAACCATAAGGCTCCTGCCAGTTGCCGATAACTTTTACAAAACATGATCATCTCATACAATAACGTATATCACATCATGTCTTGACCATATCACATCACAGCATGCCCTGCAAAAACAAGTTAGACGTCCTCTACTTTGTTGTTGCAACTTTTACGTGGCTGCTACGGGCTTCTAGCAAGAACCGTTCTTACCTACGCATCAAAACCACAACGATTTTTCGTCAAGTGTGCTGTTTTAACTTTCAACAAGGACCGACCATAGTCAAACTCGATCTAACTAAAGTTGGAGAAACAGACACCCGCCAGCCACCTTTGTGCAAAGCACGTCTGTAGAACCAGTCTCATGAACGCGGTCATGTAATGTCAGTCCGGGCCGCTTCATCCAACAATACCGCCGAATCAAAGTAAGACGTTGGTGGTAAGAAGTATGACTATTATCGCTCACAACTCTTTGTGTTCTACTCGTGCATATCATCTACGCATAGACCTGGCTCTGATGCCACTATTGGGGAACGTGCAATTTCAAAAAAAATCCTACGTACCCTCGTAGACTGAAAGATCTATCTAGGAGATGCATAGCAACGAGAGGGAGAGTATGTCCACGTACCCTCGTAGACCGAAAGCGGAAGCGTTAGCTTAACACGGTTGATGTAGTCGAACGTCTTCGCGATCCAACCGATCAAGCACCGAACGTACGGCACCTCCGAGTTCAGCACACGTTCAGCTCGATGACGTCCCTCGAGCTCTTGATCCAATTGAGGACGAGGGAGAGTTCCGTCAGCACGACGGCGTGGCGACGGTGATGATGAAGTTACCGGCGCAGGGCTTCGCCTAAGCACTACGACGATATGACCGAGGTGTGTAACTGTGGAGGGGGGCACCGCACACGGCTAAGACAAATCTTGGTGTCCTTTGGGGTGCCCCCCTCCAAAGTATATAAAGGAGGGAGAGAGAGAGGCCGGCCCTCTTAGGGGCGTGCCAAGTGTATGGAGTCCTACTAGGACTTCCAAGTCCTAGTAGGAATCCCTTTCCTCTTTTCGGAGTAGGAGAGAAGGAAAGAGAGAAAGAGAGAGGGAGTAGGAAAGGGCAAGGGGGGCGCCGCCCCCTTCCCCTAGTCCAATTCGGACCCATGGGGGGGCGCGCACCACCTCTCCTTTGGCCTGCCTCCTCTTTTCCCGTATGGCCCAATAAGGCCCATTACTTCTCCCGGTGAATTCCCGTAACTCCCCGGTACTCCGAAAAATACCCGAATCACTCGGAACCTTTCCGATGTCCGAATATAGCCTTCCAATATATGAATCTTTACCTCTCGACCATTTCGAGACTCCTCATCATGTCCGTGATCTCATCCGGGACTCCGAACAAACTTCGGTCATCAAATCACATAACTCATAATACAAATCATCATCGAACGTTAAGCGTGCGGACCCTACAGGTTCGAGAACTATGTAGACATGACCGAGACACATCTCCGGTCAATAACCAATAGCGGAACCTGGATGCTCATATTGGCTCCTACATATTCTACGAAGATCTTTATCGGTCAAACCGCATAACAACATACGTTATTCCCTTTGTCATCGGTATGTTACTTGCCCAAGATTCGATCGTCGGTATCATCATACCTAGTTCAATCTCGTTACCGGCAAGTCTCTTTACTCATTCCGTAATGCATCATCCCGCAACTAACTCATTAGTCACATTGCTTGCAAGGCTTCATATGATGTGCATTACCGAGAGGGCCCAGAGATACCTCTCTGATACTCGGAGTGACAAATCCTAATCTCGATTTATGCCAACCCAACAAACACCTTCGGAGACACCTGTAGAGCATCTTTAAAATCACCCAGTTATGTTGTGATGTTTGATAGCACACAAGGTGTTCCTCCGGTATTCGGGAGTTGCATAATCTCATAGTCAGAGGAATATGTATAAGTCATGAAGAAAGCAATAGCAATAAAACTTAACGATCATTATGCTAAGCTAACGGATGGGTCTTGTCCATCACATCATTCTCCTAATGATGTGATCCCGTTCATCAAATGACAACACATGTCTATGGTTAGGAAACTTAACCATCTTTGATTAACGAGCTAGTCTAGTAGAGGCATACTAGGGACACTGTGTTTTGTCTATGTATTCACACATGTATCAAGTTTCCGGTTAATACAATTCTAGCATGAATAATAAACATTTATCATGATATAAGGAAATATAAATAACAACTTTATTATTGCCTCTAGGGCATATTTCCTTCAGCACTTGCATCATATGATGAGAAAGTTCAGGTTCTTCATACATAAGCCTTGCGCCTTCAGCAGGTGGACTGATTGGAACGGCATGAAGTAATTCAGAGGCCGGTGCTTTGTAGTGCGTGTTCTTAGTCATCCAATCAAGCACCCATGAATTGACATTAGCCACATTCCCAATGATGTGCAGAGTAGCATAGAATTGAAGAATTAGCTCTTCATTCCAATCGCAGATGTCAGCACAGAAGTTCAGGAGCCCAGCATCGTGAAGAACATTCAAGACAGGTTTAAAGCACGGGATGGACTCCATATCCACATGAGGAATTTGATGGTGCTCAAAGACTTTGTCCTTGTCAAACAGAAGTGATGAGTAGAAGTTAATTTGTCTTGCTGTCCAGAAGCGCTTGCGTCGAAGTCTTGCTGAGTCATATGGGTTGAAATCAGTGAAGAAATGATGCTCAGCGAAGAAATCGTCAACCTTGAACTTTGGCCTTTTAGCATGAGGATTTTGCTGCTTGGGCTGAAGATTAGAAGTTGAAGGTTTCACAACCTCTTGGATCAATATCTCTAGAGCTGCTGACTGAGGAATTGAAAGTTCAGGTTCTTCAGCAGCTGTTTGAGTCACTATTTCTTCAGCAGTAGTAGCTAGAACTTCCTCAGGAATGGACATAAGAGAAGTTTGACGTCCTTCAGATCCCGTTTGAATTTCTTGGGTTTGCACAGGGGACTAAGGAATTGGATGCAGAGGTGTGGTCAATGATGAATTGGGGTGAAGATTTTCCCAATAATCATCATTCAGCACAGGAGTAGTTGAACCAATGTCCATGTCTTCTTCAATTTCCTCAACGCCTGCCTCTTCAGCTGTGAACTGAGGCATGGGCGATGATACCAGTGGGGTTGAAGGGATATCTTCCACTTCAATTTCTTCATCCAACTGCTCTGAAGAAGCAGCAGAAGGATTCTCTTCATCTGTGTCATCTGGAATGACATATTCTTCACCAAAAGGAATGAGCTCCTTTCATGGCACTATTGAGATTGGAACAACATCAATTGGGTTATTGAAAGAGCTCGTCAAAGTCCTCACTTTCTTGGGAGCTGAGGACTCTGCAGAGGTTGATGATTTCCTCTTCTCCACAGCTGCCTTCTCCGTAGCTTTGGTAAGGGGAGCAGCTGAAGTGGGTTCAGTTTCTTCAGGCACAACTGATGCAGTTGCCCTGGCATGTTCAGTTTCTTCAGCAGCCTGATTTTCATCAGCTGCGCTTTCATTTTCTTCAGTAGACTGAGCAGTAGTATCAGCCTAAGGATTTTGTCTTTGCGATGGTGCTGCAACGTTAGGCTTGAGGGCTTTGAGGAACTTGGCCGTGAGGGCATTGCTGTTGAGGAACTCGGCTTTACAGCTGATTTCTTTGGCATAGCCTTCTTGGGCTTGCTGGCAGAGGCCTCAGCAGCAACAGCAGCTTGAGAATCTTCGTTGAATTTCTTCACTGCTTCTTTTGCAAGCTTGGCCAGTTTGGCGCGTCGACTGCTCATTTTGACGACGCTAGTTGGCGTTCATGGCGCGGGGTGCTTGATGTAATTTTTATTATGTTAGGGTATTTTGTACTTCTTATTAATCTTTATAAGAGTCTTTTTTCAAAAAAAAATCATTATCACCCATGTCACCTAATTACTGCTATTATTAATAGTTTTTCCCTCTTCATACTAGAGTACTAGCTTTTTTTGAGAAAAACTTCAAATCTATTCATCTTCAAACATGGTAGTACAATGAACATTTGAAATAATAAAAATTACACCAGATCCGTAGACCACTTCGCGACGACTACAAGCACTGAAGCGAACCGAAGGCGCGTCGCCATCATCGCCCCTCCCTTACTGGAGCCGGGCAAACCTTGTTATAGTAGACAATCGGGAAGTCGCCGTGCTAAGGCTCCATAGGACCAGGGCATCAGAACAGCAACCGCCGCCGTTGAAGAGTAGCATAGATCGGAAGGATCCAACCTGAAGACACACGAAAATAGACGAACCACGACAAGATCCAAGCAAATCCATCAATGACAGATCCACCGGAGACACATCTCCACACACCCACCAACGATGCTAGACGCACCATCAGAATGGGGACTAGGGGGGAGAACCTTATTCCATCTTCACAAAGCCGCCGCCGTCTCGTCTTCTTGAACAGGACACAAACCCTAACAAAACTTGAAGAAACATCTAAAGACGGAGCCCTCCAGCCGGCAAGGGCCGGGATCCACTACGCCGCCATGGCCCTAAGGCCACCGGAGACGAGGCGGACATGCGGCGGAGCGGGCGGAAGACAAAGGAAACTTAGCCTTTTCTTTTCTTGGGGAGGAGTTGCGTAGTACTAGAGTACTAGTTGTATACATGAAATTAGTTACTCCAATTCAAACATGTCCTAATAATTCTCTCTTTAGCGTTTCGGTTATGTGGTCCGTTTGGCACTCAAGGAACAAACTGACACATGGGGAAGACAAACTCGATCCTGCGCATTCAGTTCGGAAAACCAGGGAGTCGCTCGCACTCCTGGACGTACCCCGTCGTCATGCACTAGTCTTACCAGGACATGGTTGGCGACCCCCTAATCCTGCTTGGGTAAAGATCAACACCGACGCCGCGGTTCGGCGAGAGGAAGGCACAGGGGGTGGCGGAGGAGTTGCAAGGTCACCAAGTTCCTTCCAGGGGGCTTGGAGCAAACCATATCAGGCGTAACAGATCCTCTCATCGCGGAGGCGATGGCAGCAAGAGATGGTGTCATCTTCGCCAAGCTGAGGGGTTTCATGAGAGTCGTCCTCGAGACGGATTGTCTGGAGGTTGCTAACCTCTGGACCAATCGCCACGATTCACGCTCAGTCGTGGCACCGATCATAGCAGAGATTGAAGAGCTAGCTAGTAGTTTTACTTCTTTTGTAATCCAGCATGTATCAAGGTCAGCGAACGTTCCAGCTCATATCTGTGCCAAGCATGCTTGCACGATTGACGTGACCGAGAGCTGGCTAGACAATACTCCTAGCTTCTTGATCAGCAGCCTCTTGGCTGACTGTGCAGAGAACGCTTTTATTTAATAAAGCTCTCAAGTTTCCACCGAAAAAAAAATTATCTCTTTAGCGTACAATTATTGTCACTGGAGGGCTGTGTTTGACCCGGCGGCCGTGGAATATCCAGTGAGCTCAGCCGTGAAGATAAGGGTAACAGCAACCAACCAACCAACTACCACCCTTCACCGAGACGCTGTTGCGATTTTGCGATCGCTGGGGGACGTCGGCGACAAATTCTCGCCCCAAAGGTCGTCCCTTCCGGCGTTCCGTAAAGAAAGGCACCGGCGTGCTCCACAGACTACTTTGCTACTCGCTTTGACACACGTTCTATATGAAGCTACTGTCACTGACAAGCGAGCCATCGGTGCCTCTGACCGCCCGTGTCAGTGAGGAAGATCCATTTAACAACGGTCTGCTAGGTACTCGAGCGGAGTAGTTGAGTGATAGCATGAGCAATCGTGTATGAGCAGGAGACCTCGCTCGTGACGCCGACAGCGACATGGAAACCGACACGTTTCGTGCCCGTTGGAAACAATATTTACCTAGTTTTCTACCCAGCAAATTGACCGCCTGCGTGCGTGGTACAAGTAGAACCGCAGGGCCGCTCGAGGATAAGTTATTTTTTCTTTAACATATACCTCCGTTCATAAATACAAGATGTTCTATTTTTTCTGAATCGAATATATACAGAATTCTATTGTATTTATTCACTCATTTGGTCTGTATGTAGTCTATATTAAAATATCTAAAATATATTATATTTATGAACAGAGGGAGTAATAGCAGATAGTACTACTCTTAGAGCAACTTTATTGTAGTCGCCATAATTTTAGATCGCCAAAAGTGATATGCAAGCAACCGCTGAAAATTATAAAAGCTAAAGCAGACTTTCGTAAAATTAGAATCATAATCATGCATAAATTCTCTGCAAATGGAAGCATGTGCCATTGGGTCATAGATTCTTCCGTGATATTCTCTAATTCAATGTGCAGTGCGACTAATGTTCCGCGTCTACTTATAGGAATGAAATCGATGCTTCTAAATCAAATGTGCTACTCCAACATTGAGTGAATGAATCAATCAACAAGTTCAGCAAGAGGAAGAAAAACTTACGATATCATCCTCTGCCCCACCTTGCCTCAAACTGACGAACCACGTCGCAAAACTTGATGACGCTGATCTGGATAGCATGTCAGCGATACACCAACGACCTCACGTTGTGTGGTTGAATGATGTACATGTCGTAGGGCGCAATGTGCTTTCGTGCGTGAAACTTTTCATGCACTTGCTCCCAGAAGGGCTCCCCTCTGCTCCTGCCTACGAAATCCGCAGATACGGCCAGCCACGCATCGCACAACAACTCATCCTTCATGGTCGAGTTGATGACCATCCTTCGTACTCTAAAAAATGACATAGCATTTGAAAATAAGCTCAATGGCATTTGACTGAACACCAGCCGAGCGTGGTGTCCGCCATGGAGGTTGTCGATAGGGGGTGGAGTGTACCTGGGTACAAACGGCTGGAGAGTGGAAAGCTCCATCGTAACGATGAGTGGGCGCGTCGGTGCTGGTTGCGGACGTCCGGCAATGCCTCTGTGGCGGCTGGAGACGTACATCAGCGGTGGCGGAGGTGAAGGGTGCGGATGCAAAGCAAGGGGAGAAAGGCGGAGTGGAAGTGACGGTGTCCTGGATAGGGGGTACTAACCTAATCGGCCCACGATCCTCGGGTTGGGCCGACGAGCCCTCATTCGTGATCAACACTACTGGAATCCACTTCTTTGCCATCAGCCACTTCTTTGCCGTCTGCTGGCTGACGGCAAAGAAGGTCTTTGCCGTCCGCTTACGAAAAACGGACGGCAAAGAACTGGCTAATGGGAAAGAAGGTCTTTGCCATCAGCCAGTTCTTTGCTGTCGGCTAGCGGACGGCAAAGAGAGAGGTGGGCCCCACTAACGAGCTGCTTAGAAAAAAAACTAACGGCCCCCTCTTTGCCATCTGCTAGCGGACGGCAAAGAGAAAAAAAGCGGACGGCAAAGGGGGGCGGACGGCAAAGAGATAACCTAACTAACGGATCCCCACCCCTCCTTCCCTCTCTCTCTCTCTTTCTGTCCCTCTCTCCCCGACGAGACCACCGTCGCCCCCACCACCCGCCGCCACCCCTCGCCCCGTCGCCCCGACCACCCGCCGCCCCCTTGCCCCGTCGCCCCACCACCCGCCGCCGCCCCCTCGCGCTCCTCTCTTCCTCTTCTTATTCTTTTCTCTCTCTTCCTTTCCCTTTCCCTTTTCTCCTTTTCTTCTTTTCCTTCTTTTCCTTTTTTCTTTTTTTCCTTTTTTCCTTCTTCTTTTCTACTATGTAAACTATCTAAAACTATTTATATCTAAAACTATATCTAAAGAATTGGCGGGGGGAGGTTTTATGGTGATATGTTCTTTCTATGGTGACATGTTCTATGGTGCCCTTGAAGCCTGA
>CM022301.1:424616592-424630134 GCA_011799875.1 Thinopyrum elongatum
ATAAAACTAGATTCTAAAGAATTGGCGGGGGGAGCGGTGGAGGTTTCAGGTAGGTTTTATGGGTGATACTTTCGAGGTGTGTTGGTTTGGGGTATTTTAGGGAGGTTTAAGAGGAGGAGGGTGCGGGGGGGAGGTTTTAGGTGATATGTTCTTTCTATGGTGAACCTGAACTAACCACCATAATCCTAACCTTCTTCCCACTGTACCTCCCGAGGTTGGTGTTTATGGTGATATGTTCTTTCTATGGGTCTTTCATGGTGGACATGTTTCTATGGTTGTTTTGCCCTCCTTGAAACCCTGTGAAGCCTGACAATGGCTATCTGGAAGGAAGTTCACAAAACTTCACAAACATTCAACCAGTGTGCACAAGCACTATAGAGCATAGCAATAGGTTTGCAGCAAGAGCATGCAAGGCAATTATTGAAGAGGGAAAGAGGAGGAGGAGGAGGTAGAGGCAGGAGGGAGGAAGAGGAGAAGGTGGGGGAAGAGGAGGAGTTGCGTGGTCTGAGGCTCTCTTCTCCGTCCTTTCCGCCATCTCCTCCGTCCCGACCTCCTTTCCTCTTCTGGGTGCCTCGGATGCGGCTGCTGCGGCTGCTTCGTCTTCGTCTTCGGTTAGAAGGCTGCGGATTGTCGTAGGGAGGTCTTGCTTTTCTTTGGTTCTGGATCCTCCTCTGCCACCAGATCCTACCGCCTCTCGACTCTTCTTCTTCTAAACTAAAACTAAAAATATCTAAAATAACAAAACTAAAAATAAAACTAAAACTAAACTGAAACTAAAACTAAAGTAAAACTATAACTAAAACAGAAACTAAATTAACTAAAAGAAACTAAAAATAAACTAAACGAAAAAAGGGGGGAAAGAGCACTCACCTGACAGGCAGGGGATCGCCGGTGGAGGGGGACACGGACGGAGGAAGGGTGGAGGGGAAGGAAGAGGACGCAGAACTTGGCCGGTCGAAAGGGACGGAGGAAGGCTAGGTCGGTGGAGGGGCGACAGGCAAGAGGAGCGGGTGGGGGACAGGGGGGGGAGGACAATGGAGGAGGACGGTGTGGACGCGGAAGAGGATGCGGGGGGGGGAAGCCGAGGAGGCGGAAAGGGGGAGGGGGAAGAAGAGGAGGACAGGTGGAGAGAGGAGGAAAGGGGGGGGGATTCGGAACAGGTAGGTGACGAGCGGTGGGCCGTAGGAGGAGGAAAGGAGGGAGGGGATGGAAGCCAAGGGAGAAGGGGAGCGGGGAAGTAAACGGGGAAGGGGGAGGCGGGAAGGGAGGATGGAAGGAAGGGAGCGGCTGGCAGGAGTGGAAGGTGAGGAGGAGGGTGGGCTGGGGAGACGGGGCGAAGGAGGAGAAAAAGAATAAGAAGAAGAAGAAGAAGAAGAAGAACAAGAAGAAAAAGAAGAAGAAGAAGAAGAAGAAGAAGAAGAAGAAGAAGAAGAAGAAGAAGAAGAAGAAGAAGAAGAAGAAAAGGAAGAAGAGGAAGAAGAAGTAGAAAAGGAAAAAGAGGAAAAAAGAAGAAGAGGGGAAGAAGAAGAAAAAGACACGTTTTTATACTTTCTTATTTAGGGTTCCGCCACGTTTTGCAGTTTTTTTCTTTTCTTTAGTTGAATGTTTTTATACTGCTAGCTAGTTGCCTAGTTTGCTGACCCAAAGAAGTTAAAATAGTTATTATATGAAATTCAACTAAATTCAACATTTTTGACGACTAGTGCTACTAATAAATTCAACTAGAGCCATCATATGTCCACAAGTGCATTGTTTTTTGAATGAGAAATGATAACTTGGTGTAGTTGATTATCTTCTGCTGCTTATCAGAGATGGGGGGAAGCCGCCACCGCAGACTCCGCTCTGCCACACCGGAGTACGAGTTGGATGCTTTCGAGTTCTTCAGTATCATACTTGGGACTTCAGTATCATCCACGAGGCAGGTATATAAAAGGAGAGATCTCCCCTTCACCCATCTCATTATGATAACTTTGTTGTTTGCTACATCACTCATTGTCCCAAATTGCAGAGGCTGCCTGAAACTTTTATGAACATGCTGGGTGAAGATCCGCCAAATAATGTGAAGCTGCGACAGGCCGGCAGCGGGTTTCGCAGGCTGTGGGACGTGGAGTTGGTGATCAAGGAGGGCCACATGTACCTGTGTCGTGGCTGGGAGAAGTTCTACCGTGCCTACGACCTGCGGCAGGGGTACTTCCTTCTCTTCAGGTACGACGACGCCGCGACCATGCTCATCGTGAAGGTGTTCAACGCGACTATGTGTCGCATGCGCTACGCTGACGACGATGATGCCAGTACGTTCTGCCTCTTCTTATTCCTCTACATTTGGCTTTGTCTCGCATCGATTGTTAACGGTCATTGTTGCATTTGGACAGGCAATGGGAGCAGCAGCAGTGACACTGGCTACAGCCAAAGCAGCAGCGATTCTGGCTGTAGCAAAAGCAACAGCGATTCTGGCTGTAGTAAAAGCAACAGCAAGGAGGATGATCCGGACTGGAGTGGGGAAGAAGAGGAGCAGAGTGGGCATCAGGCTGAGGATGACCTAGCGATGGTGGTGGCTGAGGATGACCTAGCGATGGTCGTGCCTGTCCTGCCTGAAGATGGCCTCGCGATGGTGGTGGTGCCTGACAATGACCTCGCGCCGGTGCTGGCGCCGGCGATCCCACAGCTGGGTGACATGACCACGCCAATTGTGGTAGAAGACTACATCCCACTGCCTCCACCGCCTCGCCGCTCTTGGCGCATCAGGCTGAGGAAGGAGAAGGAGAAGAACAATGAGAACTGAACTATGTCAGGTATGTTTGATCTCCAAAATGATCTATATATACTTAGCTTTGTTTCCTCCGAAATGACATAAGTTAGCTCTAAGTTAGCTCTAATATGCTTAGTTACCTATGTTAGCTCTAATATGCTTAGTTACCTATGTTAGCTCTAATATGCTAAGTTATCTCTACTATGCTTACTTTCCTATAGATTAACTCCAAAATTACTTATGTTAGCACAAAATGACCAAGTTTACATAATAAGCTTATAGTCTTCTTCTTCTTCTTCTTCTTCTTCTTCTTCTTCTTCTTCTTCTTCTTCTTCTTCTTCTTCTTCTTCTTCTTCTTCATTTTCTTCTAGTTAGCTCCATTTTACTTAAGTATGCTTACTTCTTATAGTCTTGTTCTTCTTCTTCATTTTATTCTTCTTCTTCTAACATCTTGTTTATCATTTTGCAGATTTGATTTAATTCACGGAAGCTTGCATGGATGAAGTGCTTCTTTTCCATTTGTGCTTTTATTTTGTATCAATGAACTTGCATGGTTGGAACTTGTTATATGGATGGATGGATAACGGTGTTGGATGAACAATGTGAAACTTTTGTAATATGTAAGGATGGAACTATATATGTGTTGGTTATGTATGTATATATGATGAAACTAGTGTGTTGGATATGCTTGTTGTGTATATATGTATATCTGCGAATTGCTGTCAAATTGAATGAATTAAATTAAAAACAGGGCTGTACAGGCTCTTTGCCGTAAGCTAGCTGACGGCAAACATGCCACGTGGCAGCTACCTGTGATTCCTGGGACTGGCATGTTTGAGCACTTTGCCGTCTGCCAGCGGACGGCAAAGACGTTAGCCTCTTTGCCGTCCGCTGGCTGACGGCAAAGCACGCCGTTAACCCCTAACGGCCCTCACCCCACCTCACTGCCGTCCACGATCTTTGCCGTCTGCTGGCCACCAGAGGCGGACGACACAATCCTTTGCCGTCCGTTTCCAGGAAGCGGACGGCAAAGAAGGCCTTTGCTGGCACGTGTTCATCCGGACATTTTGCCGTCTGCTGGCGGACGGCAAAGAGGTTTGCCATCCGTGATCTATGCCTTTGCCGTCCACCGTGGCGGATGGCAAAGAAGCTGATTCCAGTAGTGCAAGGTGGACTCCGAAGGCCGCACGCAGGAGGCATGATCAAGACCGCCTCTCCCGAAGACTTGACGTATACTCCAGGATCCCTGCCGTCACCTAGCTCTTAGCTACCGACCTTGTAACCCTAGATACCCTCCCTGGCGTGTATATAAGCCAGAGGGTTTAGCCCGTAGAGGGGAGATCAATGCAATATCATTCACCTAGCCCTAGAGTTAGACCATATATTACGATCTCGAGGTAGATCAACTATGTACTTGATACATCTCCATTGATATAAACAAGAGCAGGAAGTACGGTTTTACCTCCATCAAGAGGGCCCGAACCTGGGTAAACATCATCTCCTTCGTTCCTGTTACCCTCGATCCAAGATCCACTGCTCGGGACCCCCTACCCCGAGGTCTACCGGTTTTGACACCGACACTGGTGCTTTCATTGAGAGTTTCGCTATGCGATCGACGGAAGGATCGATGGGATCGCCGGTCAATGGCCCCGAACTGACAGGGCTTGTCTACATGCCCAAAGCTTCGGTTACAAAGATGCTTCCACTAGAGTTGAGGCAGAGCATTACTCTTCTCCGGTTCCTACGAGAAATTCCCCCAAGGACGAGGGGCTGAGATACTTGGAGAGCGAGTCGGACAGCGGCCCACTGGAGGTGGCCGACAAGGCCGACCCCCAGGTTAGTTTGGCCAACCCGACGACCATGGACCCGACGTCGGATGTGAATACCAGGGTTTCGAACCCACGATCTTTAGAGATTGGAACTCACCCTCTCACCTCCCACATAGAGTATCGCCCCGATAACTCCGGTCCCCCGACGTCTGGAACCTGGCCTACGTGCAACAACTCCCCGACGAATCAATCAGGCTGTACTGGGCTAGATTCTTGTCTGTCAAAGGAAAGATATCGGATTACCTGGACTCTGACATAATTGCCGCTTTCCAACGCGGAAGCAAGGATAGAGGCATCTTGAATGCCCTTGCTCATCGCTGCGTTCAAACACTCCCAGAGTTATCTGAGCTAGTGTCTCAATTCTGCGCCATTGAAGACGCCTAGCTCGCCGAGGAAAACACAGATTCGATCTGTGAAGATTATCTGAGACACCATGAATCAGTACCTCGGCGTGGGCCTCGGAAACGGAACACCCCGAGCGAACGACCTCGAAAGAAGAAGAAATCCTCTGGTGACCCCGGGACAACCCTGGACTGCCTTTTGGATAAGCCATGCCTGATCCATGCTATCCTTATCAACTCTTGCCCGACCCACAGCCTTCGCAACTATTGGGCGTTGAGGTAAGTAACAAAAGGGGGACCCGCCGTTCTGACAGGTACCTCCCACCACATGGAACAAACCTCGGACGAAGACGAGGTCTTGATGATCTACGAGACCTTTGCGTCCAATAACCAGTGTAAATGGGCCCTACGAGAAATCAATTCTGTTCGGCGGGTGCCGACCCGGGGTGCGTGGATAGACACGCTGATTACCTTCGATCACAATGATTAGCCAAATTTAGCCCCAAACAAGTGCCCCGCCGCTCTGGTCCTTAACCCAATTGTGGGTAGTTGTCCACTTCAGAAAGTCCTTATAGACGGAGGCAGCAGCCTAAATTTGATATATGCAGATACTCTGGATAAGATGCGCATCGATAAATCGCGCATAGAACAGAGCTGCACCACCTTTAAAGGTATAGTCCCTGGGCGAGAAGCACGCTGCAGTGGAAAAAAAACCATGGATGTGGTCTTTGGAACGCCGGATAATTACCACTCCGAGGAGGTCACATTTCACATCGCTCCCTTCAAGAGAGGATACCACGCCCTCCTCGGGCGGGACACCTTCTCTAAATTCCAGGCGGTACCACATTACGACTACATGAAGCTTAAAATGTCAGGCCCAAACGGGATCATCACCATCTCGAGCGACCCCGACAAAGCACTTAAAGCCGAGAACAAGACGGCATCGCTCGCCCTCGAGACCTTGTCCGAAGCCTTCACGGCCGAGGAACTAACCGCGTTACGTGCCAAAGTCGACTGGGACGACGTCATTCTTGACAAGCGACCGAAGTCCACTTCATTTAAACCAGCCAACGAAACAGTCAAATTTGAAGTGCACCCAACGGACCCCGCCAAAACGACGTCCATAGGGGCAAACATGGATCCAGAGATCGCCGAGGCCTTGCGCACTTTCCTAATGGAGAATTGGGACATATTTGCCTAGCATCCTTCCGACATGCCAGGGATACCCCGCAGGCTCGCGGAACACAGCTTGAACATACTAAAGTGCTACAAGCCTATCAAGCAAACACTTCGACGTTTTTCCGAGCCCAAGCATTAAGCAATGGGCGAGGAGCTGGCTAAACTACTGGAGGCCGGGTTCATCCGAGATATAAAACACCCCGATTGGCTGGCCAATTTGGTCATGGTACCAAAGAAGGATAGGTCCTGGTAGTTATGTGTCGATTTCAAGGACCTCAATAAAGCCTGTCCCAAAGACCCCTTCCCCCTACCCCGTATTGACCAAATTGTAGACGCCATGATGGGTCACCACACACTGTGCTTCATGGAGGCCTACTCGGGATACCATCAGATAAAGGATGCAGGAATCAGACCATGCAGCTACAACATTCATCACACCCTACGGGTCGTTCTGCTTCAACACGATGCCCTTCGAACTAGAGAACTCCGGCGCCATGTACCAATGCATGATTCAAACATGCCTGGAAAAATACATCGGGAAGACCGTCGAGGCCTATGTTGACGATGTGGTTGTCAAAACCAAACACGTCGGACAATCGGTGGACAACCTTCAGGATACATTTGCCAGCTTACGGGAATATCAAATTAAACTTAATCCGGAGAAGTGCATCTTTGGGGTCCCGGCTGGCAATCTCCTCGGCTTCATTGTGTCTAGCCAAGGAATCGAAGCCAATCCGGCCAAAATTCAAGCCTTGGACCGTTTGGAGGTGCCAACAAAGCTCAAACACGTACAAAAATTAGCAGGCTGCATGGCGGCCTTGAGTCACTTCATATTACAACTCGGAGAGAAGGCCTTGCCCCTGTACAGACTATTAAAGCAAACCAAGACATTTAAATGGACCGAGGAGGCCGCGGCGGCCTTGGAAGACATCAAGTCTATCATCGCCACCAATCCCATCCTGGCAGCACCAGGTACATGTGAGCCGATGATATTATACATCTTGGCCACAAATCAGGTGGTCAGTGTAGTTCTCATGGTCGAGCGAGACATGGAGGGCCACAAATTCCAGGTCCAGAGGCCCGTCTACTATGTCTCCGAGGTCTTAACCCCGTGCAAGTCACGATACCCTCACTATCAAAAGATAGCCTACGCCGTCTTCATGGCGTCACGAAAGAGTGTTCGATAACCGTGGAATCCGACGTTCCGTTAAGTGACATAATTAATAATAGGGATGCAATGGGACATATAGCCAAGTGGGCCATAGAGCTCCTGCCTTTTGAAATCACCTATAAACCACGCCGGCCCATTAAGTACTAGGTGCTGGCCGATTTTCTGGCCGAATGGACGGAGGCCGAACTTCCCCGGGAATACAACACCTACTCGCATTGGACCATGTATTTTGATGGTTCTAAAATGCTCGCCGGCCTAGGGGCTGGCGTCGTGCTTACATCACCTACAGGAGACAACATTAGATGTGTGCTACAAATTATGTACACAGACTCCAATAATGCAGCAGAATATGAAGCCCTCTTACACGGGCTCCGGATAGCAGTCTCCATTGGTGTCAAACGCCTGGAGATCCGAGGTGATTCCAACCTCGCCATCTCGCAGGTCAACGGCGATTTCGACGCCAAAGATCCGAAGATGACAGCTTATTGGAACCAATGTTGGGGATATCGCTTATCGGGAACTTATCGGTCGACCCAAGATAAGGGGTAAATCGGCCAGTTTATCGGCATGTCGGCCGATTTATCACCATATCGGCTAATTTATCAGCCGATTTATCTTATCGGTTAGACAACGGTAAGGGATAAATCGGCCAATTTATCGGAATATCGGAAGATATCTTGAACAGTGATTGGAACACCGTAATAAAGATCTCGGCCAGGTTCAAGGGGTTGGAATTCCAGCACATACCCCGCGACAGCAACCAGGCCGCGGATGTCCTCGCCTGAATGGGCGCCAAATGGGATAAGGTCCCAGACAACACCTTCTCGAGCGGCTTTTCAAGCCGTCCGTAGTCTGGCAAGATAATAAAGGAAAGTCGGAGTAAAGCGACATCGGGCAATGTGCCCCGCCCGAAGACGACGAAGGCATCAAGGCGGCTCGGCGGTCCAGGAAATTGCCTCCGTGCATGTAGCCATGGCAGTCATTGCACCCTAGACTGAACCGCTCCTCGCGTACTTGCTCCGAAAAGAGCTCCCCGAACCGACGCACGTCGGATTGTCAGGCAATCTAAAGCCTACAAGGTTTACGAAGGAGAACTCTATAAGATGAGAACCACGGGCGTCCTCCAGGGATGCATATCCGAGGAAGAAGGAAGACTCCTACTTCTGGAGATACACTCCGGCATGAGCGGACGTCATGCCGCTGCCCGGACCCTGGTAAGCAAAGCTTTCCGAGCTGGCTTCTATTGGCCGACTGCGGGTGCCGACGCCTCGACATTGGTTTAGCGTTGCCCAGGTTGTCACGTATTTGCCAAGCAAAGCCACATACCCCCCGCAGCCCTTCGTACCATCCCCATCACCTGGCATTTTGCGTTATGGGGGCTAGATATGGTTGGGCCGCTAAAAGGTGGAGCCACCAAAAACAAATACCTACTCGTAATGGTAGACAAATTCACCAGGTGGGTCGAAGCAAAGCCAGTTACCTCGGTGATAACCCACAAGTATAGGGGATTGCAACAGTTTTCGAGGGTAGAGTATTCAACCAAATTTATTGATTCGACACAAGGGGAGCCAAAGAATATTCTCAAGTATTAGCAGCTAAGTTGTCAATTCAACCACACCTGAAAGACTTAATATCTGCAGCAAAATATTTAGTAGCAAAGTAGTATGGAAGTAACGGTAACGGTGGCAAAAGTAACAGTAGCAATTTTGTAGTAATTGTAACAGTAGCAACGAATGGATCAGTGATGGATAATTATGTCGGATGGCATTCATCATGCAACAGTTATAACCTAGGGTGACACAGAACTAGCTCCAATTCATCAATATAATGTAGGCATGTATTCCGTATATAGTCATACGTGCTTATGATAAAGAACTTGCATGACATCTTTTGTCCTACCCTCCTGTGGCAGCGGGGTCCTAATGGAAACTAAGGGATATTAAGGCCTCCTTTTAATAGAGAACCGGACCAAAGCATTAACACTTAGTGAATACATGAACTCCTCAAACTACGGTAATCACCGGAATGAATCCCAATTATTGTCACCTTGGGGTATGCGGATCATAACACGTAATAGGTGTCTACAACTTGCAAGATAGGATGAAGAACACAAATATATTCATGAAAACATAATAGGTTCAGATCTGAAATCATGGCACTCGGGCACTAGTGAAAAGCATTAAGCATAGCAAAGTCATAGCAACATCAATCTCAGAACATAGTGGATACTAGGGATCAAACCCTAACAAAACTAACTGGATTACATGATAAATCTCATCCAACCCATCACCGTCCAGCAAGCCTACGATGGAATTACTCACTCCCGGTGGTGAGCATCATGAAATTGGTGATGGAGGATGGTTGATGATGACGATGGCGTCGATTTCCCCTCTCCGGAGCCCAAAACAGACTCCACATCTGCCCTCCCGAGGAAGAACAGGAGGTGGCGGCGGCTCCGTATCGTGAAACGCGATGAACTCTTCTCCTTGATTTTTTTCTCCCCGAATAGGGTTATATGGAGTTGGAGTTGAGGTCGGAGGGCCTCCAGGGGGCCCACAAGCCACCTAGGCACGCCCCAGGGGGCGCCCCCCAGGCTTGTGGCCAATGGGTGGACCCCCTCTGGTTGATTCTTTCGCCAGTATTTTTTATTAATTCCAAAAATATTCTTCGTAAATTTTCAGGTCAATCCGAGAACTTTTATTTCTGCACAAAAATAACACCAAGGCAATTCTGCTGAAAACAGCGTCAGTCCTGGTTAGTTCCATTCAAATCATGCAAATTAGAGTCCAAAACAAGGGCAAAAGAGTTTGGAAAAGTAGATACGATGGAGACGTATCAACTCCCCCAAGGTTAACCCATTGCTTGTCCTCAAGCAATTCAATTGACAAACTGAAAGTGACAAAGAAAAACTTTTACAAACTCTATTAGATCTTGTTGTTGTAAATATGTCTAACTGATGTCCAGGTTTTCAACAAAGATTATGAACTAACCATATTCACAATAACATTTAGGTCTCACATTTACTCATATCATTGGCATAATCAACTAGCGAGCAATAATAGTAATTCTCGGATGACAATACTTTTTTCAAAACAATCATGATATGATATGACAAAATGGTATCTCACTAGCCCTTTCTGAGACCGCAAAACATAAATGCAGAGCACCTCTGAAGACCAAGGACTGACTAGACATTATAATTCATGGTAAAAGAGATCCAGTCACAGTCATACTCAATATCAATTAATAATAATGCATATGAATGATAGTGGTGCTCTCTAACTGGTGCTTTTTATAAGAGGATGATGACTCAAGAATAAAAGTAAATAGATAGGCCCTTCGCAGAGGGAAGCAGGGATTTGCAGAGGTGCCAGAGCTCGGAGCTTTTAAAAACAGAGATGAACTTAATTTTGAGCGGTATGCTTTCATTGTCAACATAACAACCAAGAGATCTCAGTATCTTCCATGCTAGATACATTATAGGCAGTTCCCAAACAGAATGGTAAAGTTTTTACTCCCCCTCCACCAACAATCACACTCCACGGCTGATCCGAAACAACGGGTACCGTCCATACCAAAAACAGTCCTGGGGGAGTTTTGTTTATTTATTGTATTTGATTTTTGATCTTTTGATCATAGGACTGGGCATCCCGAATACCAGCCATTTTCTCGTGAATGACAAGTGAATAAACACTCATCGTGAGAATAACCCACCTAGCATGGAAGATACTGACAGCCCCCAGTCGCAACATGAGCGATTCGGGCATACAAAACAGAATATCATTTGAAGGTTTAGAGTTTGGCACATGCAAATTTACTTGGAACGGCAGGTAAATACCGCATATAGGTAGGTATGGTGGACTCATATGGAACAACTTTAGGTTTAAGGAAGTGGATGCACAAGCAGTATTCCCGCTTAGTACAAGTGAAGGCTAGCAAAAGATTGAGGAGCGACCAACTAGAGAGCGACAACGGTCATAAACATGCGTTGAGATTAACCAACATTGAATGCAAGCATGAGTAAGATATAAATCACCATGAACATAAATATCATGGAGGCTATGTTGATTTTGTTTCAACTACATGCGCGAACATGTGCCAAGTCAAGCCACTTGAATCATTCAAAGGAGGATACCATCCTATCATACTACATCATAACCATTTTAAAATGCATGTTGGCACACAAGATAAACCATAATACACTCCTAGATAATTAAGCATGGCATGAGTAACTATAATCTCTAATTGTCATTGCAAACATGTTTCATTCATAATGAGCTGAATCAAGTACGATGAACTAATCATATTTACAAAAACAAAATAGGTCGAGTTCGTACCAACTTTTCTCCATCTCAATCATTTCATCATATATCGTCATTATTGCCTTTCACTTGCACGACAGAACGGTGTGAATAATAATAATAGTGGACGTGCATTGGACTAAACTGGAATCTACAAACATTTATTCAAAGGAGAAGACAGAGTAATATGGGCTCTTTGTTAGATCAAGAATAATGCATATGAGAGCCACTCAACATTTTCATCATGGTCTTCTCCTTACGACCCAAAGAAAAAGAAAACGAATTTCAAAGAAACACACTAAAATATTTTTTGAGTTTTGTTTTTCTGAAGAAAGTAAAACAAGAACAAGAAAAACTATTTACATGGGAAAGCTCCCAACAAGCAAAAGAAGAACGAGAAATCTTTTTGGGTTTTCTTTTACTACTACTACTCAAACTAGAAAGTAAAACTAAAACTATTTTTTTTGGAATTTCTCAAAGTTTTTCAAACACACAAGAAGAAAGCAAGAAAAATAAACTACCATGGATAATACAATGGAAAAGTATGAACACCGACAACTGGAATGAATGTGTGAACATGAATGTAATGTCGGTGAGAAATACGTACTCCCCCAAGCTTAGGCTTTTGGCCTAAGTTGGTCTAGGACCACGGCTCGAAATAACCCTCTCCTCGATACTCCGGAGGGTCCTGAGGGTTCCACTGGTTGGCGAGCTCCTGTGGCTCCCACTGAAAAAATGGCTCCTGATATGGATCAGGGACTGGTGCTGGCTCAGGTACTGGGGGTTGTGACAGACCCCAAAATCTGTAGATGTCCTCGGGCATAATAGTGTACCTGCCTAGATAAATATCGAACAAAGAAGAAGCAGGCAGAGCAATAGTCTCACAAGTACCCTAACTAAATACTAAGTTGTAGAGGAGTTTCTTTTCCTTATCCTTCTTAATAAAATTGTGCGCTACCATACTGTTATAGTCCAAATATCTAGTGGGTAGCAGCATCTCCTGTTTCTCATCAAGCCTAATGGGTATCTCAAAATGTTCAGCTAGGCGAGAAGCATAGATACCTCTGAAAATAGGACCCCTCGAACGGTTTAAGCTCAACCGTTGAGCAACCATAGCGCCCAAACTAAAAGTTCTATCAGTGTATAGAGCATGGCGTAAAATGCAAGGTCAGGGGCACTAAGGCCTCCACTGTCCCCACGACCAACCAAACATCTCCCAGCAAATAATGAATAATAGCGTAAAACAGGAAAATGCAAACTAGCCACTCTCGCTTCCGACACCCCTCTCTCTTCCCCCACAGTAGTTTCAGTAATAAAGTCCTTCACATCTCTAGGACGTGGTTTGGTGACGCTGCCCTCATAAGGTATTTTGCTAACATTGCAAAAATCATAAAGTGACATTCGCTTAGGCACATCATATAAGTGGAACTCTACCATAGGAGGGTCCTCCCTAGAATGAAAGTGGAAATTTTGCACGAAGGTATTAGTGAGTAAGAGGTATTGGTCACACTTATCGTGGAGGAAGTCGGTGATGCCTGCATTCTCCGCCAAATAATAGAAATCATCATAAATTCCGGCTGCCCCCAAGAATGCATCACTTGGCCATTCACACGGCTGAACCTCCGCAGTGCGGGGAAGATTGTATTTGGGCTTCTTCTTCCCCTCATTTTCATTTTCTTTAGAACCCCGGCTTGAAGAGCCTCTTAACAATCTCCTCATCATTTTCTTCCTCTGAAATTTTCTGAAATTTTTAGTGACTCAAAATAAAAGTGCACAAAACTCAACAAAATTGATAGCAACTACTCCCACAAGTGCCTAGAGGCTATATCATGCATCAAAACTACTTGGGACCATACAAATTTGACATGCAAGCTCAAGAACAAGGTCACCACAGCAGCAAAATTTTGCAATATATAAAGCACTAGAACAAAAACTAATTGAACCATTGGAGGAGTCATATACCAAAGAACAA